>JAJHJA010000352.1:1200000-1800000 GCA_021202915.1 Heliconius himera
TACAGCATTGTTAAATTTTAATATATCACTGTAACATATTTATTTCTTTTTAACATTTTTTAAAGTGCTAATCCACACTTTGGAAAGAAAAGTACTTATTTAGAAAACGTATAAAAAATTGAACGTAGCGGGACTAGAACCCGCGCCTCCTGGAAACCGACCAGGCGCTCTGACCACTAACGAACGTATGGCTAAGTGAATAGTATTCATACACTTAATTCCACACGTTCCATCTAATTTCCAAGATATTGCTTCTGACGGAGGTGGCTTTTGGCCTCCGTCAGAAGCAATATCTTGGAAATTAGATGGAAAGGTGGTTTTTGACGTCACAATTCATATTGTTACCGAGCAGAGAGAACAGAGCGAGGTAATGAATGTTATCCATTCCCCGGATTCTGGATCGAAACCACAACCATCTCAAAAAAATGATAACAATTAACTATTACATAAAGAAGAATTAATAATTAATAAATAAAAAAAAACATAAAGAAGACTTAATTATGCAGGTAACATGTAATAGAACAAAGTTATCCACATATAATGTACATATTATATCAAAAGCAGTAAAGCTCACGAGCAACTCTAATAAAAGGCGGAATATTGTAACTGAAAGAGTAATTATAACTTGTCGTTTAAGCTTTACCGGAGCTTTGTTGGAATTTCTAAATAAAGTTTACTCTACGCTTACTCATCATCTACGCTAGTAAAAAGAAAAAAATGGGGGCGTCGTGGTGCAGGGGTCATATACCCCGTGTGACTGTAAATACGATGGTTGTGAGTTCGATTTATTCTTGGAGAAATGAATTATTATTTATTAATATTTTTTTTTATTCGCTCTGGTATCAAGGCAAAGCTCAGCGTTGAGTTCCGCCACTTAATAAGCAATGCCTCAAAAATAACGGAACGGAAAGTGGGGAATGGAGTGTTTCGATTCTAAGTTCCCTTGCTTACCCTACTATATACGGGATACAGTGTGAATGTGAAAAAAAATATTTAATTTTTTTCGACCGCGAGCGAAGCGGGCCTATTAAGAACTACGTTAAACTCGAAAGAGTAAGCTGCATATTGTTATTTTCACCAAGGACAGAAGGACGCGACAAACAACGGAGAATAAAAGAAATAAAAGTAACTCATAAAGGAACCCACGACCATCGCATTTGCATTCAGCGTAAGTTTTCATTGATTTAGATATTAAATTATATTATGCTCCCTAATTATAATATAGATTTAATTACTTTATTATAAGTAATATACTTCTAATTAAAGTACAATTATCACAGATTAGCCTTTTAAATCAGATTTTTGTTAGAGAAGTTACATCTCCGTTTTCCATTTCCAGCCCAATTTTAGAGATATTTTGTGTTGAATAGGGGAACTCAACGCCTTGTTACTAAGTCTTCAAAATTTGATGTATTCTCGTAATAATCATAAAAACATTGAATACATTCCACCAGGGCGTGTTGGGGTGCGATTGCGCTTTCACCTCAGTTTAGCTACCCTATAAATCTTACGATACGTTGGTAGTACGTAGTAGTATGGGAATGAGATGTAGAAAAAACCTTTTTTACATCTTTATAAATATTATAAATGCGAAGGAACTTTGTCTGTCTGTTTGTTTCGGTTTTACACCTAAATCGAATTTTGTGACATTTGGGGATATAGCGTTGACATGGGCTTCATTTTGTCCCCAAAAGGGGCCCCGAAGATGTTGAAATAGGGGATGATAGTTTGTATGGGATTCCTAATATACTATTAATATATGTGTATGTGTGTGTATGTGTATTAATATATCTGCAAGCTGAAGTGGCAATGGGCAGGCCATATTGTCAGGAGGACTGACGACCGATGGGGAAGAAAGGTCCTCAAATGGCGACCACGTCTCGGCAAAAGGAGTACAGGCCGTCCTCCAGCCAGGTGGACCGACGACTTAAGGAAAACAGCGGGCATCCGCTGGATTCAGAGGGCGCAGGACCGGGCGGAGTGGCGAGCATTAGGGGAGGCCTATGTCCAGCAGTGGACTTCGAAAGGCTGATGGATGGATATGTGTATGGAACTGAAGCTTTGTCAATCTTTATAAATTGTCCTAATGGTTGATCTATAGTCAAGGAAATATTGTGGAATTCTATTATAGCGGTGCGCGACTCTGATTCATATTTACTTTATTTTCTTTCGACTAGATGACGCGCAGTTTTGTTTCTATTATATTTCTAAAGGGGAAAAAGTGGTAAAATAGAGTGCATGTGAATATATCGTCTCTTCTTTTTTATTCAAAATTGTTTTATTTTTATATAAAAATTAAATGTTGTAAACAAAATTAGATTTTTAATTGTTTCATCAATCACAATCTTTTTTTTAAACATTTTTAAAGTGTTATTCCACACTTAGGAAAGAAAAATACTTATTTAGAAAACGTATAAAAATTTGAACGCAGCGGGACTCGAACCCGCGCCTCCTGGAAACTGACCAGGTCGGTTTCCAGGAGGCGCGGGTTCGAATCCCGCTGCGTTCAAATTTTTATACGTTTTCTAAATAAGTAATCACAATCTTTATGAGACAGTTACACCGCCACTTACATATGAAATATAAAACGAATGACGAATAAATCAATTTATATTTTAGCCCCTCTCGGAACAAGGCATCTTTTCTAAATTACCTTCAGGAACATTAGACAGGTGCTGAAATACGGCGTATATCTTCTGAAATAATAAATCTTAACACGCAAACCATTTTTGTTCGATCGATTTCCTTATTTTATACCTTACTTTATTTGCGATTAGTGTTTCACTCGCCAGGTTGTCTACATTTTATCAATAGGGAGAGGCAATCTAGTGTTAAGACACTCCGTTCCAAACTTTTCGCCGAATTATTCGAATATTGCGTGTTGAGTGACTTTTGCCTTGGTGTCAGAGCGAAGAAGTGAATTCTCTCAAATAGGGATCGAACCACAATCGTCTTATTCCAGATACGCCCTTGATCTCTCCACCAAGATATATTTAAATTTTTGTAAGGTATACGCTATTGTGAGTTCCATCGCTCGCTGAGCGACCTTGAAATAGTGGACCAGTCCTACGGTGAGTGTCCATGTGTCAGGTCCGTTGGTCATGACAGGAAGGTAGACATGCTCAGCTCGTATTGAAGCGATTCGTCAGAGAATCAAATTCGTCACCGACATTTCACGAAGGATCAGCTCACTGAAGTGGAACTGAGCCGGCCATGTCTCCAGACGTATCGATGGTCGGTGGAGACGTAACGTGTTACTTGGAGACAGTGGTTAGACAAGCGTAGTGTTGGACGCCCTGCAGCATGATGCACATACGATATAAATAAGGTGGCTGGCTTCGGGATGCCAGCGGGCTGGAGATGGATGCGAGAAGCCCAAGACCGGGATAGTGGGCGCTTGATGAGGGAAGCCTATGTTCAGGAGTGAACGGCGATAGGGAATTCTCTATTGTAGAATAATTGTGCCAGTGCCCAGTTTAAACATATGAAAAATAAATAAATATTCATAATTTTCAACAAAAAAAAATTAGACTTCTTCCATATTAACGAGATTAAAAAAAGAATAATTAAAATCGAATCACCCAATCAAAAGTTCTGAGGTCCATAAAAAAATATAGTTGAATCGATTACCTCCTCCATTTAACAGAAGTCGATAAAAAACATACTTTTAACAAACATATAATTTCTCTATTAGTTTTATATTATCTCTTTAGTTCCATTTCATTTGCAATTACAGGACAGCGAGAACAGACGCAACACAAACCGTCCAGGTACAAAAAGCTCAAACTACAGTTTCAGAACTACTCAACTAGAATTACTCTTAACTATGTTCTAAATTAAATTGCTACGTATAAGAATTGTCAATGTAATGTAATTTTTTTTTCATCTTCACGTTGTATCCCGCATCTAGTAGGCAGAGGGAACCTAGTGTTAAGATATTTTTAATAAAAAATAAGTATAAGCAAAATTATAAAAAATGTATATATGAAATATTTATTTACATTTATATTTTCATTTCTTCACTCTGGTGCCGAGGGGAAAGCGAGGCGTTGAGTTCCGCCGCTCACCATGCAATGCCTCCAGAAATTGGCGGAAAGTGGGGAACGGAGTGTCTTAAACACTAGGTTCCCTCTGCCTAACCTACTGTGTACGGGATTCCTATATCTATGTTAATATTATAAAGTGGTAGACTTCGTTTGATCGATCACGCTAATTTTGGAAATAACTACATAGAACGAAGTGAGAAATTATTTTTGTGTTTGATATCTAATGTATTGAGACAGACTATAGGATATTTTAGGTTACGTTAATAGAATCGATAAAAGCCACTGCACTTGCGGTCAGTGTTACACCGGGAACTTAAAATGTGTCGTATATTATATACAACTCTTATCTTATATCAACTAACTACGCGGCCGATGCTGCTGGTAAAAGTTCTCTTAGTTTTTAATTTAGAAAAGTAAAATATTCAAAATTATGCTTATAAATCAAGTACCATGCAATATATATATGTGAAAACTCGTCGCTTTGAATGCAGAGCTTCAGCTAAAGCTCAAAGTCAAAGCAAAACAAGTAGTGGTGAGTTGAAGTGGACGTTTCACTCATGTTATCTACATACTACAGATATTAGACTAAAATATAAATTATATTATTTTTATTTTATTCCTATTGAAATAATATAAAAATTAGAACGTCATAGCTTAGAAGTGTCCACTGTGGTTGTGGGAATAAATAATTTCTAAGAGAAAACGAATATTTTAGTGTAAGTAAACCAAATCCAGCGTTGGGTATGAAAATAACTAGAGAAGATAAGATGGCTTCTCTTTTTCCTATTACTCAAATTATTTTTTACTTAGCGTCACGCTTTATCTTAGTGTTAAGACACTCCTTTCCTTTTTTTAGCTTCTGTTGATAAAAAATATAAGCACGAAATTGAAAGCATTTTGTCTACAGTATTGTATTTTCAATCTATATATTATATAGATATGTACATACGTAATATATCATAATTTATTCATACAGTTTTTCACATTGCTAATTGCACACCCAAAACTGTTGTATAATATTTATATCGTTACAAACGGTTATTCCAGAAATTGTATCATAAAATACGTTCAATATTCACGTGAGCCTCTGCTGCAAATGAAAATCGAATTTCCAAATTTCAGCCTGCAACCGCTACCATTGTGCCCGCACTTTGAATTCGCATTGCGTTTCGATTGACGGAACTCAACGCCACGCTTTGCCTCGACACCAAAGCAAAGTAGTGAAAATATTAAAATGTATAGCTGAGTGGAAATCGAAGCCATAATAATGACCACCAACTCAAGAAAAAAATATATTAGCCTTTGTATTTCTTCTTTCTGTATTTCTTATAGTTTACTTAAATACATAAAATGTTTTGTTTTTTATATTTTGTAAAACAAATATCTTCGTTGTTTTGGTGCACTCAACAATACCTGACATATTTTTTTTAAATACAATTCTGATAGTTTTCAATAAAGTCTTCCAAATGGTTCGACTGTGTACGGACTCGATAGGCAATTTCATAGAATAATCATCTTTACGCACTGGCAAGGGAAGAACAGGTAGCCAGGCCAATCTGCAAACATGTCTTAAGCACACACAGATAGGCCTGAACGCGCCTTTGATATCAAATTCCAATAGAATTTACAAAGCGGAAAATTTAAAATACATTCTCTAATACCATTTTAAAATAACACCGACCCCGTTTCTAAAGCGTTATGCAAAAGCGAACAGGGGTAGGAAAAAAGGGGAAATATTTAAATTTTTATGGTGTCATGCTCAAAAATTTGGTTATCAAATGGCTAACGGGCCGCGGGTTCATTATAGGTTGAGATCCCATTGCTTAAATCTGTAGGGATCTGTTTTTGTAATGAAACTTATATTTAAGAATGATGCATGATAATAGAATAGATTACACTAGAGTTGCCTAGAAGAATCCTGTCGCACTCACCTCTAATAAATTTTTTTCGTAATGCGTTTTAGGCGCGTAAGTTACGAGGGTTGCAGATGGAGGTTTAGCGAAATACGATTTATATATATATATTTAATTTATTTAGTTTAAATTATACATAAAAAATAATTCTAACTTATAATTACTGTCCTCAATGTTAGAGGAAAACAACGCGAATGGGAAAAATTCCATTCCCACCGTTGTCCACCCGATCTCCTTATTCATCATTTTGTTGCGATCGGCCGCCTATCAGACGGACGCTCGTTTTAACGTAAAATAATTGTTCCGCCTGTGACACCGTTCATAACTATGTAACATCTCCCTCCGCAGAACAGCAACTATTCTTGAGAGAGAAAAGTTGCTGAGATATTGTTGATATCAACTATGACTCCATGGGGTTAATTGCAGTATCCATTTCTTGTTCATTATTTTTGTCTGTTGCTTCGTGTGGCGTGGTATTTTTTTTTTTGAGGTATAAAAAATTTTACTTCGGGCATTCAGCCTCTATGTACATCGAATTATTACTGGATATTGCTAGAAACGGTTGGTTAGGAATTAGGATTTTATTATATTTATTGGGAACGACTGAAAGTCGCTAAAGATCATAGGACTGGGGTAGGGTGATTGGAACTTTTAAGACTAAAATTATCTTATCCACGACATAGAAATAACCTAATTTAATAAGATCATACTAATATCTAGTTTCTAAGCTAAGTATATCATCTATTGAATATAAATTTCTACATTATCGGCATTTTTATAATAGTATTAAGAATTTCAGTTAAATTATTCTGATTTTGAACAATGTTACCAAGGATTTTAGAACTATGAATAGACCACTCTTTAGCTAAGCTAATATGCTCATTAATTTTTGATTCTAATTTATATTCATTATTTTGAAGTGTTGTTATAGCATTATTATACCTAATTGCATCAGTGTAATCAAGGTTTCCGGATATACTCTTGATTACAGATCCCAAGCCATTAATGAGCCCTCTTTTAACACGATTATGCCCAAATGTGTTCAAAAAGCTGATTGCTCTGTCCAATTTATTTTCAAGGTAATGCAGATGAGGTTCATAAAGAGATGAAGATTTGTTATTCAAATATAATTTAACATCGGATATTTGGATTTTAGTCAATACCGTTTGATTTCTAATTTCGTCTAAATCTATACTATTTAAAAATGAATGATAGTGTGATATGATTTTTGTATTGCCTAATTTAAACGGAAGTATTCCAGGGTTAGATTCCAAAGAATCAATCGTTACATCCTGTCCTTGCGCTTGGTGGAGTAAAATCATTAGAATTATCCTGAAACAAACGAGTACTTTTAGGCACCCGTTTCAAACGGGATTTAGGTACAGGGCCTCTTTTTTTCCTAGTATATATATGTATTGGTAAATTAGTGACGACTGTATCATGTATGAAACGAGAAGCTAATTTTTGTCTACTGGCCAAAGGATTTCTTATAAATACTTCTTGGTTAGGGAGATATTCCTCTGTCGGTTCACGGGAATTATTAGCATTATCAATTATTTCAGTACGTTTTTGCAAAGCCGTTTCGTTAATAATTTCCAATATCTTTAACATTTTTTTACGATGTTCTCGAGTGTACTGCTGTAACAAATATGCCGTTAAATTCATATCTAAAGGATCACGTGGATCAAGATGACCAGTGATTATATCAATCGGTCTACAATTTGTAAAACTATGTATAGCGCTGTTATAACCTAATATTGCATATGGCATAAGATTAGTAACCGTTTCCGTTCTATGTTCTAATTTTAATATACGCAAGTGTTCTAGTAAAGTTGAATGTAGTCGTTCTACCATACCGTTTTCATTAGGCGTATTCGGACAACACTTGTGATGGTGAATTTTGTGCAACCTAGCAAACTCTGAGAAAAGTTGATTAGTAAATTCGGGACCATTATCTGTTATTATCATTAAAGGAATTCCGTGATGCGTAGAGAACAGTAATAAGCCTTGAATTACACTAATTGCTGTTGCATCTCTCAAAAAATAAGCCTGTGCATATTTAGAGAATGCGTCAATTATTGTCAGATATTTATGGGTTTCAACGCTAAGTAAATCTAAATGTACAACTTCGAAAGGTTTTGTGGGTGGAGGTACAATTTGAAATTGGGGCCTAACTGGATTTCTATCGTATTTAGCCTGACCGCAGATATTGCATTCATTAATAAGCTTAGTTACATGTTCTCTCATACCAGGCCAAAAGTATCTTTGAGATAGTGATAAAAAACATTCATTGATGCCTCTGTGGTTAGTTTTCCCTATATGATATTTTTTTATGATTTCTTGCTGCTTTAAGTAATCTTTAACATTTTCTATTTCTTTTTTTGTTAGAACTAAGACCATTGCCGAATTAACAAAATTATTTTGTATAATAGGTATAATAGAATACATTTCTAATATTGGATTAATTAAAATGGCCGTTTTTAACTTCGGTTTAACATGATCTCTAATAGCATTTATTACATCAGTTTCTAGGTTTAATTTTGAAATTTGAATGCAGGTTCTAGTAAAATGTTCAAATGGTTTTGAAACACTATGTCTACTTTTTATATCATCTACAATGTTAAATATGATTTGATTATGAAATTTGTTTAAGGGATCATCCGTAATAGGGATTTCTAAGATAGGATTTTCTGCATTACTATTAATACTGTCAGTGCGTGAATCAGCACTTTCAGTTCGGGAGTCAGAGTTGGTGGTTTGAGAAGTGTTAACAATAATGGAACTAGATTCTTCAATATTAATTTCAAGCCTGGATAATGCATCGGCATTGGTATTAACTTTGCCTTGCTTATAATGAACAGTAAAATCGTACTCGCTTAATCTTAACTTCCAACGTGTTAATCGTGAGTTAGGTTCTTTTATATTCATTACCCATTGCAAAGGACGATGGTCAGTTATTATTCTAAATTTTCTGCCAAAAAGGTAAGGACGGAAATATTTGGTTCCCCATACAATTGCTAACAGCTCTTTTTCTATGGTACTATAATTTATCTCACTCGTGTTAAGAGTGCGCGAGGCGTACGCTATTGGCCGATCAGAACCTATGGGTCCCTGTGAAAGAACGGCACCAATTGCCACATTTGAAGCATCTGTAGTAAGAAGAAATTCTTTAGCAAAATCCGGATATTGCAAAATAGGATCGTTAACGAGAAGAGTTTTGCATTTTTGAAAACATTCAATATAATTTTTATCTAACGTAATTTTGGAACCTTTCTTTAAGCACTGCGTCATAGGCTTAGTTATTTTAGCAAAATCAGGTATGAATTTCCTATAATAACCAAGTAATCCTAAGAATCTTTTTATCTCTTTAGGAGTTCTGGGTAAAGGATATTTTGTAATTGCTGATATTTTATCTGGATTGGGTTTAATTCCATCTTTACTTATAATATGACCTAAGTAAGCAGTTTCCATTTTTAAAAATTCTGATTTGTCCATTTGTATTTTAAAATTAGAATCGCGCAATTTTTGAAAAACTTTACCTAAATTGATAATGTGTTCCTGAAGGGATGTACTAAAGACTATAATGTCATCGAGATAAACTAGACAAATAGTGTTTTGTAATTCCCTCAAAACATTATCCATTACCCTTTGGAAAGTAGATGGACTGTTTTTTAATCCCATAGGCATTCTAAGAAACTCAAAATGTCCATGTTCCACGTTAAATGCTGTTTTTTTTATATCTGAGGGACTCATTTCAACTTGATAGAAGCCACTAGCCAGGTCTAAAGTAGTGAAGTATTGGCAATTACCCAATTTACCTAAAACATCTGCAATATTTGGAATGGGATATTTATCGTCGATGGTTTTTTCATTGAGCTTTCGAAAATCTACTACGATTCGCCACTTGGTCTTTCCTGACGCATCAGCTTTTTTGGGAACAATCCAGATGGGAGAGCTCCATGCAGAATTCGAAGGCCTAATGATACCTTTCTCTAGCATTTTTGATATCTGATCTTGTACCTCCTCTCTATGAATATATGGATATCTGTAACTTTTTGTATAAACCGGTTGCTCATCAGTAGTTGTAATGGTATGTTTTATTTTATTAGTAAAAGTAAGGGGTTCTCCTTCAATGTAAAATATATCAGCGTATTGTGTACATAATGACTCTAAATTTGCACGTTCTTCAGCATTTAAATGATCAGTACGCAAACGCGACAGCACGTCTTTGACTCGATCAGATGACTGTTCTGTACGCATACACTGAACGTTGAGCAATTCGGCAGTAACCGGTCGGTCCATAGAAAAAACTAAGTCATGACGTGTGGGATTTGTTACTTCTAGAATACCTCGGTTATTTGAAACTTTAGTGACGCAATTATTAACGATGCAATTAGAAATATTCTGTTCAGAAATCCAAACATCGCCTTCAGAATGATTTATAGGCACTCTGACCAACTTAGAAGAATAGGCCGGAATAATAATTTCATACAAATTACAGTTTCTTGAATCATACATTGATAAAGTATTTTGAGCATTACGCGTTTTCAGAATTTTATTTTTTAAATCTATATTAGATTCAAATTTTTCAAGCAAATCTAATCCTATAAGGCCATCAAAAAATTCATGAAATTTATATATAAATAACGTTATATAATCAGATTCATTAAATTCACTAAAACATGGTATGGTTATAGAAAAATCATTACGAGTTGTAGCGTGAATATTTGTTACCTCAAACGGATCATAATTGCATAAAATATGTGGGAAAAATCGCTGCACAGCTTCAGGACTAATAAAAGATTGATTTGCTCCTGTATCGATTAATAATCTAAGAGGTGGGTTCTCTATATTAATATACGGTAAGTGTCGTTGGGTCTGTAAATTAATTTCTATTTTAAGATGTCTGATTTGGGATCCCCTTGAAAATTTGTGAGAGTGAGAGGTGGAATCATCAAGGTTATTTAAGTGTTTTATATCTTCTTTTTCATGAATCTCTGAACATCGAAGTGGTTCATGGTTGTCGTATTGGTGAGCAAAGTGAGGATAACTAAAGTAATATTCGTCTTGAAAATATTCATATGGTTCGTAAAAATCGTTATAATTAATTTCCCTACTTTTAAAATAATTGGTTGGTGGTGGATTGCCCATTTTAGACCAATCCCAAGGATGACGGTTAGGTGTCGGCTTAGAAACGTAATGGGTTACACCGCTCATTGGCTGTGGCATATGGCCATAGTGGAATTTGGGAAGCTCACTTACCTGATGGTGAGACTGCGATCGCCTACCGGGAACATTTTCGTTTCGTTGCTGTAAATATAACGTGTTCATCTCTTCATGAACAAATTCTAATGCTTTTTCAATAGTGTCAGGTTGCATGCAACGTATTCTAGAGCCTATTGGATCTCGAAGTCCACGCAAAAACGATTTTAAGGTTAATTTTTTATATAGGGATCTCTTAGATTCTATAGTGCTTTCAATAGTTTCATGCAAAGTGACGTACGTCATGATCGTACTAAATAAATTTTGACATTTTTCATAGAATTCTTGGGGAGAATTCGAACCTTGTGTTAAAAGAGCCAAATCGTTATAAAGAGAGGTCTCATCTCGGTGATCCGCAAAATTATTAATTAATGAGCTACGAATACCAGCCCAACTTTCAGGTATCCCGTTAGAATTGATCATGCGGGCGGCGGGCCCGGATACTTTATTTAAAATTCCATTAATTAACGCTAAATTTTTTAATTGTCCACCCGGCTGATCAGATATAAATTGATTAACTAATGCATCGCAAATTCTTATAAATCGTGTTAAAATATTCGGATTTCCGTCGAATTCTGGAATCAAACGGAGAGCTTTATATATATCTTCTAAATCTGCCATATTGCCTAAGTTGCTGATATCTATATTATCACTATGATTAATATTTCTATTAGAATCTAATTAATTTTTAAAATAAATTTTATTTAAAATAAATTTTTGTCTTGTAGTAACTAGCCTAGAGGTCTGAGATTGCCGTGGGTAGAAAATTTTGGATAATTATAAGGACTAACTTAGGAATACAAGGAAAGCAACTCCAGAAAAATTCTAAAGTACTTTAAAAAAATCGTACCTCTTTTGTATCTATGTCTTGATACGCCTCCACCACTGCACCACGATGTAGTTTCGAGATAGCCGATGTCCTTGATCAATTCAGTGACTTTTTTTCCGGCTATCCTACCGACTGCGCCAGTTACGAGGGTTGCAGATGGAGGTTTAGCGAAATACGATTTATATATATATATTTAATTTATTTAGTTTAAATTATACATAAAAAATAATTCTAACTTATAATTCGTAGGTAAATAATAATAATAATAAAAACATTTATTGCCATAAAAAAAACATACAATTTTATAACAATGGACATAAACATCACGATTGACAATATGGCAAAAGGTGTAATTCAGCTAATGATGCTTGAGTTTTGATTCTCAAGCATCGCTGTTTTTCAGTTACACCCTGGAAATTTTGATACACAAACAAAACAAAACAGAACAAACAAACTCCATCGTACTCTTATTATATCTTATTATATATATATAAAAAAAAAACATTATAAACATATTCAAAAAAAAAAAAAAAGACCCTCAAATATTTCTGTATGAAATTTTATCTCAATCAGATCAGTGATTTGGTCCTGATTGCTACACAGACAGACAGACAGACGAATTTATAATATATAAAATATTTTCGAATTTATAATATAAGTATGGATAGCGTTTCATAGAAACTTCAGAGTCTGATAGAATAAAATTAACAAACTTAAGTTTGCGGGCCTATGATCTTATATTGTATGAAATTAACTACAAATATATGACATTCTATGAAGTATCTATAATCTATAATTTTTACTTTTTGAATTTTCCTTAATTTGTATTGTAAGATCTTGCTCCGTCCAAAATTTCATAACTGAATCTAGTTTTAAGACACTCCGTTTCCTGTTTCACTTTCCGCCGAATTCTGGAAGCATTACATGTTGGAATGGTGGAACTCAACTCAGAGCGAAGAAAATGGAAATATAAATTTTAATAAATATTTAATTTTCTCGAGTGGGGACCGAACCCGCAACTGTAGTGTTTAAAGCCCCACATAAACTCCGATCCTGATCCTAAATCATGAAATTTCGGTATTTTTATCATCATACAAATTGAAAACTAAAGATTCAGCCAATTCAGTAAAACAGATGTATAAAATAATTGTTATAACAACAAATTATTTTTAGCAAATTAGTTGAACTAAGTACTTAATTTTTTTTTATGAACGTGAAAAGTGAAATTTAAAAAGTCGAAATTTTAACTATCTCATTGCTCGTGGTAGGTTGCTCATTGTAAACATTTTACAAGTAAAATATTTAATTATGTTTGAACTCATCTTGCTAATTACTGTGAACGCTGAACCGAGTTTGTTTTTGTTGTTGACAGTTTGTTATGAACACGATCATTTCTGAATATATTTCCGGTATGTTTACAACTAACAGTTGTTTTGATGTTCATTAATTAATTAAATTGAATATTTGATCATTTATGCGTTTTTTTTAGCTTCCCGCTGTATCCCGCAAGTAGCAGGGTAGACAGAAGGAGCCAGTGTTAAGTTACTCCGCTGGGAGTCACTACGTGTTGAGTGGAGGAATTCAGCATCCCGCATTGCCTCGACACCAGAGCAAAGAAATAAAATATTAAATATTTCATTTCCTCAAGTGAGAATCGTTTACAGTAACGCTTAGTCTCCCTGCACCACGAATGGCATTATATAATTCTAGAGCTATTCATCTAATATCAATTTCAAAAGAAACAAAAAAAAAAAATTTCATGAAATATTATAAAGCAAAATAAAAAAAATATTTTATATGGTATTACAGTAATAAAATCGAAGCAAAAAGAAACTTTTAAAAAAAATACTTCTCCCCACGTAAATTCACATGTAAACAATCACACAAAAAGGCGTACAGTATTACAAATAACCAACGTGCACCATTTAATTAATAAACATTGCATAAATAAAGGAAGCAAGTTGGCATTGATTGTAATCACACATAACTTCATTGCGGCTTCTCTCGTCAGGAGCGAGAGCTGGGGCTCGCATGTAATACAATATAGGTAGGTACCACCTACTACGCTTCGTACGCCTAGTTCCCTTCACTTCTCTTTAAACAACCAGCTAGTATAATCTCGGTTGCATTGTGTATTTAGGATCTTAAACATTTATTAAATGAAGCTAGTCGTGGCAAAAAGGCACTAGCGTGTGACTAAACACGATAGATTGTGGGCTCCATTCCCATTCGAGGTAATGAAATAAAGCACTTCGTTGAGTTCCGCCACGCAACGCCTCCAGGATTTGACGGAAAATGGGGAATGGAAGCAATTTAATGACAACGGAGTATCTTAACACTACGTTTTCAGGTTACTTCTGCTGACTCTGCTATGTGCGGGAAAGATATAAAAAGACCCACACATTTTATGTGGAATGTGACTATTTATTTGTTGTTTTATTTTCAGCTTTACGCTGTATCCCGCTTGTAGCAGGGAGCGTCCAGCAAGCGAGAGGGGTCTAGTGTTAAGGCATGTCGTTTCTCACTTTTCGCCGAATTCAGTACGCTGGAATCTCACATTCTTTTTAGTGGATTCAATAATTATGTCTTAGTGGAATTTAGTCATTACTAAAATTGTAATATTTGGGCACTCATTTGTATTTGCATCTAAAAATAATATTATTTAATCACTTATTCTAATTATATTTAAAAATCTATCTGATGACCTACTTTTTTTAAGAAGTGTTTGATTAAAAAAATAATGATAAAGTAACCTTTTAAATTTTTATAACAATATATCAAAGTATGTGGAGAAATATAGATATAAAATTACCATATCAGACTCCCTCAACTCTGAGCGCTGTTAACTTTGTCCACAAGGGAGTTGCATCGAGCTAAGGAAAATAGAAACAAAATGTTAAAATATTAAAACTACTTAACCTACATAAAATGTACTGTAATGTAACTGTGTGTGTAGTTCTTGTTGGTTGCTTTTGTTTCGTATTCGGTTGACCGCAAGCAGAAGACTAGCGGACCGCGGTCGGTGGCGGCGGTATTTATGTCGGAAGGAATAAATTAAACAAAAGAATAAAAAGCAAGTACATTTTTTTAATTTTCTTTTTTAATTTATATAGCTTGATGCTTATTCTATACAAAAGAGGTTAATATATTTTTGAGTCTGTGCATTTATGTGTGTTCCTATGTAGCGTTGTAGACACGTGATACGGGGAACGTAGTATACTGCTAATGGACTATTTCTTCTATTTTTCATTTTTATTTTGACCCAATTCTGTAGCTCACTCACATCAATTCGCAGATAAAATCTATTATTATTATTATTATTAGAGCTTCATACTGTATACCGCACATAGTGGCGAGTGCTGCCTAAGAGGCCACGGCAGATACTTCACTAGTTAGTTTACCTCTTTCACTTTCTTCTTTTCACAAAATAGCATCATATCTTATCAATAGTACTAATGTCTCGGATACTGACAAAATACAACCTGAACACCTGAAAGTGCCGTTGAAAATGTTGACCTTTGACAATTCTTTACCGGATTTTGGATATTAATTTCTAGTAGTTGGTTGGTTTCGACAGTTGGTCTTATAGCATAGAAAACGAAGATTTTATATTCTAAGGTTATCCTGGAACTTAGAATAAGCTTTGGCAGGAGTACTTGGTTCTGATGAGCCTGAAGCATGTGAAGATGAAGCTGAAGAAATCAATCCA
Organism: Heliconius himera; assembly: GCA_021202915.1. Classification (NCBI taxonomy): domain Eukaryota; kingdom Metazoa; phylum Arthropoda; class Insecta; order Lepidoptera; family Nymphalidae; genus Heliconius; species Heliconius himera. The sequence goes on from JAJHJA010000352.1 coordinate 1,215,760, forward strand.
ACACGTCTACAAAAGACTTGTCATTCTTGCCAACATAAACTCAAAAGAAAGTCGACAGATAGATGCTGTTCATGTAAAAATTAAGGTCGTGTCAGTGCGCGAAAAAATGTGCCGAAACTGTGCTTAGAATTTAAGATGTAGTTGAACTGTAGACATTTTTGTTCAGAAGTTTTATGTTTCCTTGTATTTAGAGTTTTTTTTTTATGGAAAAGACAAGGCAAACGAGTGTTCGGGTCACCTGATGGTAAGTGATTACCGCCGCCCTCTACCCCGTGCAACACCAGAGGAGCTACAATAGGAGTTATAATAGTTGTAAGTCAGAAAATACATTTTTCGTTATTCTCAAAGGATTATTTGGTGGTTTTTAGTTTTTTATAATGACTGCTGCTTGAAATTCAAGCCAAATATATTATTATAGCACTGTTTTTTGTTTTATTTTTCATAATTACGCAAGGACACATATGTAACTTATATCTTTCTTGAAAATAAATCGATATTATATAAGCGGTCTCTCAGGCGTCACGACAATACTAACGTTGCAAAAAATGCACTTCGGTACTTAACGGTTAAGACACTCCATTTCCATTAAGATACTTCCGCTTCCCACATTTCGCCGACACCGAACTCTGGACGCATTGCGTGTTTAGTAGAGCGGAGCAGAACTCAACGCCGCACTTCACCTCGTTCCTAAAGCGAGGAAATGAAGATATTAAATGTTTTATTTCGTCAAATGGGAATAGAACACATAACCTGTGGCGTTAACTGTGACACGCTTGTACTCCTGCGCCATGACTGGCCTCAAAACTATTATACACATAAATATTCAACAAAATATCTAGAGAAGGAAACTATAAAAAGAACTTCTGTAGGGATGATTTCCGCTTAATCGTAGAGAATGACGTCTTAAAGTCGAATCTAAGGAATTTAGTGCGGATTGAGAGCCGTCGTCTGTGTAATGTATTTGCCCAGATAGGAAAATACCTACACCCGACCCGACCCGATAAATATATTCTGTTCACAAAATATTATGTTTAGATAACCTCTAATTGAAGTTTGTTGTGATTCGTGTTAACTTTTATGAAGAATAACATACATTTGAAATTGTTTATTTGTATTTTTGTTTAATTTATATGTATACCAGTTGATCCCATCAAGTTTACTATAATACAAAAAAAATCTTATTCTCCGGTTTTTATAGGAATTTCTGAATATATTTTCTCAGTGCCACACTTCTTTAGGACGCTACATATTAAATTTAATATGTCTATACTGCATAGTTTCGGTTGTGAGTCGTCTATTAGTCACTCAGCATCGGAAAAGTTTTATACAATACTAGATATGCCTGCGACTTCGTCTGCGTAGGAAACTAAATTGAGATATTTTTTTAATAAAACTGATTGAAGTAAAATAACCATTAAATGTTAAGATCAGCTTACCAATATATAATCGTAAAAATATAAAACTACAATTGTAAATTACATTTTCATTAGATAGACCTTTTCTGAAATATGTGTGCACTACAGACAAACAGAAAAAAAACTTTTTTTTACATTTACATTAAATATGTTTTTCATATATCTTCCTTCCATTTACAGATAGAGATTAGTTACAATTTTATTATTTGTATAGATGTATATTAAAATTTTAAATTATTCAAAAATTTGATATTTATTTAGTAATTTTTTATCTTTGTCAGTGTTCTTTTCTTCATCAGGAGGTAACATTTTATGTTAAGATAAAATATAATTTAATTATAAACAATATCACTTTATCTACAATCTACATAGGTATAATAATATACCTTCTAAAGATATATTTTATATTTTGCACAAACTTATGTAAAGCAACAGTTGATTAAAACCCAGCAGCCAAAGGAAGAGCAACCTTTTTCCATCCTTTTGTAATATTCTGATTTCACGCAAACATAACTTTCAAAATAACTGAAACAAAACATAAAATATTATAATCTCCACGCATCTCATCTCTCTTGGAGTATTCAAAGAAAGTTTTTGAACATTCGAATTCGATAGTTTTTTTATTTAAATATTTTTTCTATATAATTCAGAATCGTAAAATGAACATGATCAGTATTTTAGGACTTTATGTATGATCCAACTTATCTGAAATTCATTTCGATAATTTTTATACAAGTCCTATTATTCAAAGATTCAATAATTATAATTACTTTGTAACAAACATAATATGCAATTTTTAATCATTATGTACGTATATCTTTTACAAAAACAATATTGTTTATAAATATTATTAATCCGGTCAAAATAAACATTTATTAGCGACTGTGGGTATCCATAATAATACTTATTTATTTTTACTACAACCGGCTAATAAGACAGGGCCAATTGGAATTGGTAAAAAATACCTTGGCGTAAGAAAAAATCTACCTGTAGTGTGAAATAGAGTTTCATTGATTTCGGTCTGATAGATTTTAAATAGATTTTTAAAGGTATGTGTTAAACAACGAAGGATATCTCCTAAATAATATTATTTTCAAATGATTATCGTGTAGTAAGAAACCTACTCCAGGTATGGAAATATCTGTACATATTTTCCGGTTAACGCACCCACATTCTAATAAATAATGTATGACGCGTTCTCTTTACAATATAAAATATAAACATTTTCATATTTCACCGCCATTTTAATCAGACGCAAATTTTATCCATCTTCATAATAAAATTCTAGCATTGTTTAATTTGTCATGAATTAATTATTATAAAATGCTTTGTTATTGCCCTCTGTGAATATATTATATTATATCAAGTGAAATTCACTTTTTAAAACATTTTTAAAGTGTTAATCCACACTTAGGGAAGAAACATACTTATTTTGAAAACGTATAAAAATTTGAACGTAGCGGGACTCGAACCCGAATTCAGTTTGTTTTGCTAAGCTAAAGCTTCAAGTCTAATTATATTCATTACAACGTCATTGCTACAAAGTATTATATTGTATGATTTTATGTATGATGACTTTTATGTGAAAATAAAAATGTTATAGGTATATATTATGTACTTTATTCTCTTACTGATTTACTTAGAAAAGATTAATTTTAAGGTTCCGCATCTTAAAAGGAAACAACGTATGTCTTATAGGGTACCTTTATATTATCACTTTGATATCTGTCTATCAAAACCATTTATCTTAAGATCGCGTGGAGGTACAAGGCTCAAATTATTATCAATCCCAAATGTACAGTCACTTAGAGCATAACTAATTAAGTTTCTAAGTCAACGCAATCGAAATATTCAAGCGTTTGTTTTAGCTGAGCTTTGTATGAAATTCGTCGCGTAATCAAAAACAATAAGGTACTACTCGTGGAAATTTAGGATAAGTTAGAACTAACAATACGAATAAAGGAAACAAAATCATTACAAGCTTATGTTGGTAGTTAATTTTATACAAAATCAGTGCATACGCTCGCAAATTTTATGTTTGTCAACTTTTATGTCGATCTATAATCTGGTAGGGAAAATTCACAAAGTTTCTTTGAAATCAATAAAGTATAGAGTTGGCAAGACAGATCAAGCATATAATAATATGTAGCAGAGTAAACGCACACTCTTTGCACTCCGTTATCTCCCTTTCGCCCGAATTTTAGACTGCTCAATAAGAGCGGGAAATCAAGAATTATTCAATACGCCGAGAGGGGATCGAATCCACAACTATCACGCTTACGATAAGCCACTTTTCCATTGCACCACGACGGCCTTGGAATGGGTCGGATGAGCATTCCCGAGTTGAATAGAAAAACCGATTCGCATTCGAAGAAAGTTTCTAACAAACTGAAAAAATCATTGAACAACCATATGTTCAATAGTTGGGTGTATTTGCTGTATTCGGTACTTATGCTCACCTACTTTTGAGGTAAAGTGTAAACACTTCATGATGATGGTAAAATGAGGTTCCCTTTGAGAATCACGTTTGAAAAAATAATGTAACAGCTAAATAAAGTTCTGCATATTTACGTCTATAATACAGCATTTATTAAATATTTATTTATCTTGTTTAGCGGACGGCGATACTGGGTTCTTTTTTTATTAATTTGTTTTCCTTACATAAATAATACAAAAAAATATTGGTAGAAAAAAATATTATGGGCATCAAATTATTTTTAACTAGTTTTATACAAAGTAAATAGATAAGTATAATAATTCATTAAATTAGGTTAGTAGTGAGGCTAGTGGTGGTGCAGGGATACAAAACGCGTGACTGTAAACGTGACAGGTTGTGGATTCGATTTCAAACTCAAAACGGGTTCAAACTCAAAACCCCTCGCGTTTACAGGCACAGTTTGTGCCCCTGCGCCACGACTAGCCTTGACCAAACTTAAATAAAATAAATCAAAATAAATTTATTTTATTGAACAAATTTAACACCACAATTTATGTTTTGGTTTAGAAATCGAATCAACAATTATCTCATTTACAGCTAGACGCTGTTCTACTGCTCCACGTATCTTAATAAGAAACTTGTTAAATTCATAAATTATTAAAAAATATGCATTTCGTTCATACCGTCGAAAAATTTGAATACACAACATGACTAATGGGTAAAAATTTAATCGCACTGAACAATGGCGAGAGAATGAGGGGGTGAGCCATTGTGTTCACGTAAAGCGAAACTGACACGTTTTGTACAGTTACGTAGCTTTGTTGTGTTCTATATACATACAAGTTAACCTGTGTTATGTTTCATTATGATTTGTGTTGAGGCTAATCGTGGCATAAGGTGTAATACGTGTGTGACTGTAAACACGGCAGGAAGCGGGTTCGATTCCCACTTGAGGAAATGAAATATTTAATATTTTCATTTCTTTGGTCTGGCGTGGAGTCTACGTACGGCGTTGGATTCCGCCACTCAATACATTAACACTAGATTCCCTTCGTCTACCCTGCTGTGTGAGGGATACGTGTACGTATAGCATGAAGCTAACAAAAAGTGTTGGAGTTTTTAACTGTCTCGACCTCAATTCGGTCTTATTCGATATATGGACTTGAGTTTCAAGATAGTTATTTTGTCAATAACACTATTATCTTTTGTCTAACTGTATATCTATATTATGAACATTAGTTTATAAAAGTTGTGAAAAATAGGAATCTATAATTTATAATTTACATAATGTTGAAAATTGTATTTATCAGATATAACTGGAAAGCATTTAAATTTAACATTAACACAACACATTTTTTTATTTTGTCTTATAGTTTAAAAAATAACCTATAGTTTAAAAAATTATAAAACCAAGGTATTTATCTAAACAAATATTGAACTCAGAATCAGTTTTTTTATATAATTGAGTTAACTTCGAAAGCATCTTGTTAGAGATAAATGCTGAAATGATAACCGCTACGTCTTGTTTATTATAACAATAAGAAACTTTTAATTTGACGACAAAACTTTATTGCTCCACCATTGAAACTTATTCTTGGAAGATTTATTCGTAAGTAAATAACTTATATAAAACGGATTTCAGGCATAAAAGAAAGAAATAGTATTCAAAATATGTAAGTATGAGAAGATTATCAAGTTTCGAAGAAAAATATGCTGTTTGTTACGTATAATTTGTTGTTAAATATCTGAATGATAAGAATATAATATTATCAACGAGAATTGGTCATATTATATTTCAAAGTTGTTTCATGTAATTGCTAGTGGCGATGCCAACACTCAACGTCGTGGTACGGCATCGACTCAGTTCTTTGATGTTATCAAAAGAGGCAATATATACCTTGGTAATTGCTTTCCACTTTTGTTGTTATTTACAGGCTAAATATCAATAAATAAAGATAAATAAACAGATATAAAATACGTTTCATAACATTAGTTAGTTTTTTTTTTTTTTCAATTTATTACCATTTAAACATTAATAAAAAAACAACAATACATATAACATCTAAAAAACCAAAAAGGTTTGTTATGATGTTGAAAAAGTGATCTTAAATTACGCAATTTTAATTTGCAATAAAGTTAAGTTAAGTTAAGTTAAGTTTGTATTTCCTCTTTTTTGTTTTTGTCTTCTTTGACTGCAATCCAATCCAATCCAATTTAAAATAAAAGGTTCAAAAATAAGTTCAAAGAAGAAAGTATGTATATAACAAACATTTATTAAAAATATTTATTATTTTTGAATGTTACGGGCAATATGTATGGTTTACGAGAACCATTACACTTGTAAAGACAGACATATTAAGCTCCACACAAAAAACGGCCTCACTTAATGTAGCACACTCTGTTTAACGTGAAAACGTCCTCACGCGCACACCTCGCTAAGCTTTGCAATGCAATGGAAATACGTAAAAAAAGTTATTCTAGTGCCATTAAAATGTACGACATCCTTTCCAAAAGAACACATACTGCCGCGTCTGTTGGATGCGACACAAACATTCCTTTTAAAAATCTTCTCCTTGAAGCTAGATGTTTAAACAAAAGATAGCAAGGAATTTTTAGCTTTTGTATTCTCGCCCGTAAATGCTTATGTAGGACTCGCGTCTTGCGCTTGTATATTGAAACTTCAATACACTCATGTTTCTTTTCAGTAGTAGTAGTACTGGTGACGTTTCTTTATGTTTTTTTTCAGCTTCACTCTATATTAAGACACTCCGTTCCGCACTTTCCGCCGAATTTACGAGGCAAAGCGTGTTGAGTGGCGAAATTGACGACGCGCTTTTATCTTGATACCAGAGCAAAGAAATTAAAATATTAATAAATAATATATAATTCCCCCGAGTCGAAAACAAACTCACAACCTGTCGCGCTTATAGTCACACGCTTGTGCTCCTGTGCCATAACCACGACAGCCTCAAATAATTCTTTATGATAAGTGCTCTAAGTTATCTTTTAATTAATATCTAATGAGTAGAACGGAATCGATTGGTATTATTAGAGTCACAAAAATATTAAAAAAAAATAATAATTGACTATTTTGTTATTCGTATTGTCCACGCGCCATATTACTAAATTACTTTGCTAGGTTAGCTGATTTAGATTTTCTAATTTTATATTGACAAGCAAAGTAATAAAAAAATATACAAAATTTTATCCTCACAAGTGTGACAAAAAAACTTAGGGAACTTTTAGTTTCTCAGTCATTTTCAAATATATATTTTTTACTTCTTTTTACAAAGTTCTATTGCTTTATATTTATTCAACTTCGGTATGTCGTTATATTTTTTTTATTATTGACACAATCCGATTCAAACAATTTATTTTTGTAATAAAAAGATTTGATTCATTTATAACATAGATAAATGACATTAACCCTTAAGAGCTATAAAGAATTACATAATCCACTAAGTCTACATATAACCCGCCTACCCGCGGCAGTGTTTCCAGGTCGATATGACATGGGTACCTTCAAAAAGCGCGTCTATCTCCACCTTAAAGGCCGGCAACGCACCTGTAGTTCCTCTGGGGTAGCACGGGGTCGTGGGCGGCGGTAATCACTTACCATCAGGTGACCCGAACGCTCGTTTGCCTTGTCCTATTCCATAATATATATATATATATATATATATATATATATATATATATATATATATATATATATATATATATATATATATATAAATAATGTAAAAACATCTTATTTAATGTAATGTGTGTATATTTTTATATGAAACTCAAAAACATTTTTTTTTTAATATATGACTAAAACTGCTGACTGTACAAGAGTGTGGGACAAAAGGGGACCATAATATTTCCTTTTCTTTTTTATAACAAAATTAAATCGAAATACAATTTAAAATTTTTATTGCCGTTTAGCACGATATGTTGCCCTGAATTTTGTTAATAAATTATATATTAAAAAATATACAGAATTTTATCTTGACAAAAATTACAAAAAAAACTTTAAATTGTTAAGGAACTTTTAGTTTCTCAGTCATTTTCAAATATATTTTTTTTACTTCTTTTTAAAAAGTGTTCTCGTAGAAGTGAGATAGAACTTCTTCTTAATCGTAAACACTTTGGAGATCATCTTGATAGATGTCTTCTTCTAATAAGTCCTCTATCCTCCATCAAAATAAAGCAAAGCAATCTCCTTACAAAATTTTTGAGTATATAATTTGATTACTTAAAAAAAAAGCTGTAATTCAAGAAGTGCGGGATCAAAATCAGTGGTATCAAACTTATAAATATTGTTAGAAATATGTATACAGAATTTTAATATGTATCTATTAATAATTTTTCACTTTGAAATGAGATATTGGTACAACAACAGGCACAAGGTGGTAGAAAGTATTATGGTGACAGTTAAAAAAAATTAAGAAACCCAAGCATTAGATTCATATAATATATGGTACCTTACACATATGTGATAATAAAACCATTCTAATTATATTACTTCGTTAAACACACATATAATTATATATATTTATATATATATTTATATATATATATAAGACACTCCAAGCTCAAGCGTGCTCCATTTTTATTCAGAATGCCCGACGACGTACTTCATTAATTTTATTTAGTTCTTGTTATTGGTACAAACGTAACATCAAAATGATACTTTATATCCAATTTGTAGGAAAGAAGAAGTGAAGATGGTATAAATAATATAAATGTAAGAATATTACATAAAATATATTTTAGAATATGAGTAGATCGTTTGCTTGGAACAAAATATGATTTACAAATAATATGTAAGAAGTGGTATTCACCAAATTAAAAAGCATAGATCAGTAAGTGTTGTGTCGATAACGCGTTATCTATACAGGTTATCACTCTAAGATATTGTAGGACGGAACTTAACACCGTGCTTTGTCGCGATAAAATAAATTATGAAACATGGACTCTCTTCGCTTACCGTGTACAAAACGAGAGATAATTACAGATTAAAATACACAAAAAAAAAATAAGTTAAAGTATATTTTCTGATCATATTTAATATATGACAGGTAAAATAATATGGACCACTAAAGGGATCCATTGTTACGTACTCAACTTTTTAATCTTTTAAATACATTACTGAGTCTGAGAGTCGGAGAATAGTTGCCAAACATGTGTCTTATTTAACACTACTAAAACCTACTGTTTTTTTTTTTTTATTTAAAACATACGCTTCTCGGCAAATAGTATATCAAGACACTGATCGCCTACATTTTATCGTGTAAATAGATAATGTTAACCTCTAGTACAACCTTAACCGACATAATTAATAGCAATCATCCATAACATTCAAAAGTATCGATTTTGAACTCCCACATTTAATATTAAAAGGGGCTCAGGACCCTAAACTTGGCGGGTTCCATTTCAATATTTAATATATATTAGGTACAAAAGAGAACCCCAGTATGTAACTATTAGGTGTCTAAATCAGTACGAATGTGACGATCGCGTTATTGTGGATTTAGAAGGTCTATTTGCTTATCCTGAGAGCATTTACCAGTATCTATTTCTCGAAACTAGCTATTACTGGCGTCTCTGAGGTGTACTACTCTGTTATCTATGCTCCGCTACTATAGATTTCAATCACTATATTATATCTATGCTAGTCTTTTTTTTATTATAGGGGTACAACCCGACGTAAAGTGGTTGATAGAAGTATCTTAATCAGAATGGAATGTCTTAAAATTAAGTTCCCAGGTTCCTTTTGTCTATCCTGTTATATGCATGATGCAATGAGAAGCTAAAAAAAATATCTACTAAACCGATATTTAATATCAGCTTCACGCTGTATCCTGCACAACGCAGGGTAGGCAGAGGGAGACGGCATTTCTTCGAGTGGAGATAAAACTCACAGTCAATCGATTTTACAGTTACATTTTGTGCCCCTGCGCCACAACTGGCCTCTAATAAAAGATAATTAATACTCGTGTGATATTTCAGCAGTTTGTGAGAACCTTGATAAATACTATTCATTTCGTCATTTTTATTGTATGTACCATAAAAACTGGAAAATCACGAGTCGGGCTCGCTCACCGAGGGTTCTGTACATAAATTGGAGGTCTCCAGCTATTATTGAAATTTAAGCTTAACTTAGTCAGAGTCATTTCATCGGATACTTCACTTTAATTTAAAGTACCTAACGGATTAAATATCAATTTTTTTAGTCAGTACTAATCAATATAAACATATGTACTAGTAAATTCGAATTTCAATAATTTTATTCAAAATACGAAGTTATATGCTTAATTTTTTAAACGTCAAATAATTTACCACCAGTTCACTAAAGTTAATGCCTCAGACCTGAGAGGAACCGGCGCAAGAAACTCAGCGGTACTTATTTTTTTAAATCAATTATACAAATACATATTTAATTATTTGTGACAGTGATACCTTTGAAACAGACTGGAGCGAGCATTTCAATCCCAAGGCGTGCTATCATTTATAAAATCATTAATTTGGTAATAACCCTTAAGACACAAACATCTTAGTAACAATCTTGGCCTTGCGCCACTACTGGACTCTAATATAGTAATTTAGAAAACGTATAAAAATTTGGACGTAGCGGGATTTGAACCCGTGCCTGTTGGACCCGTCTAACGACGCGCGGGTCCAAATCTAGCTACGTTAAATTTTTTATAGTCCCTTGCGATCTCCAAGCCTTCACGAGCGTCCATCAAAGCTCGTACATTTTCTTCAGAGGTGAGCTACTCTCGTCCCTCCCCGCCCGGTGACGCTGTAAAGACCGTCCCAGGTCAACAGCAATAAGATCCATTCGAAAAAAATATGTATTCTAATACCTCATATATTGTGAATTGTACTGTGTATACGACTTATTATTTCGGTATAGATATAGCATTGTTTAAGGATATCTTTAGCAGCGTTGAGTTCTGCCACTTAACACGCAATGCCTCCAGAATTCGGCAGAAAGTGTGAAACGGAGTGTTTTACTACTAAGTTCCCTCTGCCTTAGCAATAAAGTTTGTTATAAATTACTAATCTGGCACTATAAGACAATATAATTCATTTGTACATGTTGGTACAAATTCATCTTAAAATTTGTCAATTTGTCATCATAGTTTGGTAAAATATTTTGCATATTTTTTAATTTTATTCAACTCTTCATGGTAGCTCGTTAGTCGTATCATTAAAAAAAATGTATTTCTCTATGATACTTTTCTAAGTACATTAAATAGTTTAATTTGCTTTCTTATATAAATAAAGTAAAATAAATTTTCTTAATTTCTACACAATTTGATAAGAGCAACTCAACTGCACAACCTCTAATTAACTTCAATATACGCAAGTTTTTAGTTCTAAGTACTTTCACTATAAAACACGCAAATGTACGTAAGTAAAAGCATTTTATGAACTTTTCAGCAAAGAAACTTTGTAAGTTCAACGTATTTTGAACTCGAAATAAATTCAAAACATAAATAATAACAAAGTTATCTAAACTAAGACCATAAAGTTTGAGATTGTGTGGCTCAGAGCCAAAATGAGGCTGCATATTCCCAACGAAAATAAATTCAATTTCTTATGTTAAAAGAAATTTAATCTTAAGCTTTACCACTAATACAGAAGTAACGGTCTTTTTTATTTGTTTTCTTGAATGAATGAGACTAAACATTTTTAAATGGTACATTTTTTATTGAAAATAACAAAATATATTTTTAATGTAGTTTTGTATTAGGTGTAATGAACGATAATTACATTCTTATTTATTTTATACACTCAAATATGTTATTTGAAACCAGTCGTGGCGCAGCGGTACAAAGCGTGACTATAAAAGCGACTGGTTGTGGATTCGATTCCCACTCGAGGAAATGAAGTGTTTATTTAAATGTATATTCTATTTCTTAGCTTTGGTGTCGAGGAAACTGCGGCGTTGAGTTCCGCCACTCAATATGCTATGCCTCCAAAATTCGGCGGAAAGTGGAAAACGGCGGCGTTGAAGACCGCAACCCAAATAGCTACGTGGAATGATAGAAGAGGAATGAAACAGAAGATGGATGAATTATTAGTTGTGATTGATAATTGAGATATTAATGTTGTTTGTGTGACTGAGATGGGTAACAAAAGAGAAATAAGAAAAAGATCAATTCCGTGGACATGCGATCTCTTCGTTGTAGAGTATATGGGGATACATAGAACGGCAGGTACTAGCGAGGACCTCACGGTGAAAATCAAGAAGAACACGCTTAGGCGTTTGGCGCTCTGTTCTCTCTGGCTACCCTGCTAGGGATAGGGATACAGTGTTAAACTAACACTATTTATACGAGTATACGAATATAATAGTCACCTTTGATATTTTATCAAGATTAAAATTGTAATTTAGGAGATATCATAGATTTTTAGAAGCGATCTAGCTTACGAGCAGGAGGCGGGCGGCTTGATTACGGAAAGACCGACCACAACGGGTAGACGACATTTCCGATTGTGTCAATTTTCGTACATTTTTGATAAGAAGTTATTTGTTACTTATTATTTTATTAATTCATATTTTTGTTTGGTCCTCGCTTAGTTAGTTAGTAGAATAGTTAGATTTCTTAAATTTCTTAGTTAGGTAATAGTTAAATATTTTCTTTTGTTTTATTGTGGTTCTGGTTAATATATTATGTAGAGTCCAATCCTAGTGCAGGGCCACGAGCATGCGACGGTAAATAGGTTGTATATTCGATTACCACTCGAGCAAATGAAATGTTAATTATTTTCATTTCTTCGCTCTGGTAACATGGCAAAGTGCAGCGTTGAGATCCGCCACTCAATATACAACGCCACCAAATTCTACTTAGTTCTTTCTTCTGGAAAGTGAGGGACGGAAGTCGTCTTAATGTAAAGTATTTTAAATTATATTTTTTTATTTCAAAAACAAACTTAAATTCTTATGGAAATTACGATAATATAACCCAAAATACTAAAAATTTGTGTTAATAGTCTTTATAAGTTCATTGTATATATATATATATATATATATATATATATATATATATATATAACACAAATACTTTCGTGATTTCGCGGGCGAAGCCGCTATCGGGATGCTAGTAATGTAATAAATCAGACACGCTCACCTCATTTACTAAGGAGCCGCGCGCAGACCTTTCATTTATCTTTGTTCTGGAGATGTAGAAAAACAGCTAAGACTGGTTAAAGAGACACTTCGCTTGTGGGAATGTTTTCTGAAATGTACGGAATTTCACACACATTTTTATTAAAAGGTGTAACAGAGTGGTGGTGGTTGCGCTTTATTTACTACGCGCTTCGCTGTAAGTATTGTAAAATGATTTTTTTAAATAGTTCATGTGAATTATTTTATTAGTTTGTGGTTTTTTCTTATTTATTTATTCAAGAGATGTTCTCTTTCATTCAAATTCTGTAGAGAGTAGGTATAGTCAAGCACGTGTCCATTCTTATGGCTTATAATTTATAAGCATGCCTCCATTTTTGGAAATTACTATATTTTTTTTGAGGTCTGCATCTTTCTTGGAATAGTAAGTTACTGTATTTGAACGAGCTGCACTGTATATAATACCGTATCTTGTCTTATAAGTCAGGAAATCATCAGCATTTCAAATCTATAGAATCAAACTCACAGTCAAAGCCCTAAATAAAAACGTTGGATATTGTATCACTAAGTCACGATACCCTTATAATTGTTTCAAAATTAAAAAATCTAACAAAAAATAATTTTATTTACGTATACGGTACACTCGAGTCTCATAAGAGTAGGTGCTTCAACAGTGAAACTCAGCGGGTCGTTCTTTTATACGAAATGTACGGACGAGTGTACCAAGTCGCTGACCTTTTGCTACTATCTTTTTTTTATTTTAGGACATCCTGGTCACGCGTTAGAGTTGTTTGTCCTTTGAAACTTTTCTTTATTAATAAATCATATGAGTGTATTAAGGTTATGTTATATAAGTCTTTTTTTTCTTATTTGTACGCAATTTCTATTGTTGGCGGAGTAGATCCCATCGTTGTAATCTAGTGGCTCAAGACATGAATAGAAGACTAGAATAATAAAATAGCTAGTCTCTGAAAGCAGTTTAATCTACGTGAAATATGATTTATTATTTTATTATTAATTTCTAATTAACAAACAGTTTCTTATAAATTTGCAACCCCTATTTCATCCTTTTAACAATTGAATTTCTAAAAGTTTTACGGAGAAATTTACTGAATGTCACCGTTCATTGTTATATTTACCATACATATATATGTATGTTCTAAAATTCGACCCGCCTATCTCTCCGTCCTCGATAGAAATGAAATAAAAAGTTTGATTTAATATTTCTTATTATCTGTATTACATAGCGTAAGCCAGTTAGCGCCAGTCGTGGCGCCGGGCCACAAAGTGTGACGGTAAAATAGACTGGTTGTGGGTTCGATCCCAACTCGAAGAGATAAAATATTTATTTACAGTTCTGCCACTCAACACGCAATTTCTCCAGAACTCGGCGGAAAGTGGGGAACGGAATGTCTACGTAGTTTATACATCAACATCAATTAGAACTGAGGCTGGCTCAACGAACGCGGCTCATTTATATGATGCCAAGTTAGATAATTAATCTTCTCCTGTCTATCAGTTCCGTGCGCCACAACTGAGTGGCTTTACTATTTCAAAACGTACATTGATTTATTGGTTAGTTACCTAATGCCTCGTTCATACATTGTGAAATGGTGAACGTGATTTAAGATGTGTAGGTAGGTATAGGGAATATGGTTTACTGTCCGCCCAATTTTAGAGTTGCGTGTTGATTGCTAGCGGGACTAAACGCCGCGCTTCACCTTGTAAACACAGCAACTAAATTAAAATAATTCATTCCCCATTACATGCTACTGTGACGTACACCCGATAATATCGATTAATTATAACTGATAATTAAAATGGCGTCCAATTTCATTATTTAAATTTAATATTGACTCCTTGACGACGTCGGGACGCCTCCTGAGACACTAAATTAAAAGTTATTCACGGAACAGAGGTTCAACAGAACAGACAATTTCTTACACGAGTAAATCAATATCAGATTGACTCAATTGCCAAGTATTGGATGTAAAGAGCTTATTCCGACTGAACGGTCTGTAGACTAAATGGATAGTAGATTTTTCATAGTGAATAGAATTTTCATAAGCTTTATAAACTTAAAATGTTATTGAATTGCTGCTTAACATTAAAAAGTTTTTTTATATAGGTATTATTTGTAGCTCTAAAAAAGTTGAAATTATGGTTTTTTCCGTTGCGCAGAAATTTTGAAAAATCTTCACAGAGTAGGTCGACTCCCGTTTACACTTCAAATAATTTACATATGAAGTTTCAGCGTTCTACGCCGCTGAGTATAGGCTTCGAGTCGTTATCACTCAGTAACGAATTTTTTTATATACCTTTTATATATCAGGTATATAAATTTTTAAATAAAAGGAAACATTAAATAAATTTAAGTTGAACTTAATTAAATAACTCAAAGAATGGAAAATCTCTAATGAAATTACAGTAATTACAATAACTATTAGCAACTAAACAGCGATTACAAACAAAGCCCGTTGTAAGAGCTCGTACCTAAACAGCTGCAACACGTTGGCACAAATTGCATGTATAATTAAAGCTGAGCTTATTTTTTTATGTGAAGTGACTTTTGGTGTTCAGCACTTACCCTAGATTAAGTATTTTTCTGCAAATGTCATTATTATAGTAAGCTTCTTTTTCAGATTCACGTCATATCCTTTCACATAATACAATAAGCAAACACTCCGTTCTCCATTAAGAAATTTCCACAAATTTAACAATGGCATCTGAGGAATTGCCATTGCCAAATTCTTATGGCATTACTGAGTGGTGGACATCAACGCCGCGCTTTGCTTCGTTACCAGAGCGAGAAATAAAAAAATATTAAATATTTAATTTGCCCGGGTCGGAATAGAACCCACAACCGTCGCATTTACAGACACGGACTTGTGCCTCTGTCAAGATTATAAGAGAATAAATAGTGTTAACTTAACAAAACAAAAAATAGAAGGAAATTAATAAATTTAAGACAATTTTGGCAGCGATTTGGGTTTAGTCTACTTTGTTTCCGGCTGAAGTTTCATAAAAACTTTTATAAAATTTATCATTTATCTATCCATTGTGCATTTTAAATAAAAATGAGCATAATTTGGTCATACACACAGAAATTTTAATATATTAAAGCACAGTGGTGTATAATATATGAAAACACAGAAGGCCGACGACGCCGAGACTTATGCCAGGAGGAAGAAGAACAAGGAAATAATAGTAAAAAGCTATAAATTTAGATTAGAATCACATGTAAGCCAATAAGACAACTTCAATCTTTACAAACAAGTTTTTTTTTGTTTTATTTTTATAAGAAATAATATAATTTGAAAAGTCTTAGGTATAACATAGTTATCGAAATACTATAAAATGTTAATATTATTTAAATTTAATTTCGAACTCGAGTTAACGCGGCGTTGAGTTTCGCCAAACATCAAACAATATCTCGAAAATTAGGCGGAAATTGAGTATCGGAGTAAACTAGTGTTAAGACTCTCCGTAAGAATACAACGGGAAGCAAATATTATTACTATTATTATTACACTGGCCTATACCATGGTTGGGCAAAGGCCTCTCCGTTTCTTCCACTCCTGCCTATTTCGTACTATTCTACACCAGTCAGGCCTCTAATGGTCCAGCTTGTCTCACCTTCGCCGTTTTGGTCTGCCAATTCCCCATTTCCTTTGATTTTTTCGTGTAAAGCAATTAAAAAAATATATTTACGTGCTAAAACAAAAACTTTAAGCACACAGAATGTTCTACACAGATAACGTTAATGAGATATGAGATAGTAAAAGATGAGCTCATTCGGGAATTGGGATCGTTTCCAAGGAGGCTTGCCAAATCTAACGCCAAATTATTCATGTGTCGGCGTCTGTACGGCTCAGACTCTACTCGATGGCCTTACTTCCGTAAGCTCGGCAGTACAAACATCGATACAAATATTTATGTTGAAAAGGTAGTTTTGAAAGTTACCCGCAAAATTTTATATTAAGTTTATACTTCTTTTAAATTGTAAATGTAAATATATTTCTGTGAAGTGGACTAATAGATCTTATAATTAGAATACATAGATAATGATATAATTTATTAAATATTCATCTTAACATGTTTTTTTTAACTAAAATCTCTATAAAAAAAGAAGAAATAAAGAAAAAAGCCATATAGAAATATATCAATACCCAATAATAAAAAGAAAAATAATGTATCTCTTTATCTATCTATCGCATAACTATGATCTATACATACTCGTATAATATAAAACAAAGTCAAACGAAACAAAACGAAATGTTGTACGCGTGTAACCATAATAATACACTATACTAACAGACGTATGCATATATGCGTGTTTTATATATAATATTTTTAGCGCTGTATGCACACACCAGAGTAGGCAGAGAGAACCTAGTGTTAGGACACTCCCTTCCTCATTTTTCACCAAATTCTGAAGACATTGTGTGATGAGTTTTAATATCAATTCAAAAAAAACTATTTTTTTTAAGGCTGTATCAATATAAATTTGTATCCAAAATAAATAAGTCACAAAAATTTACAATATTTGAATGCATTATGTAATTTATAAATTTTTTTAGTAATCTCTATGAATTTATCATAGTATTGATTTTTATGAAAACGTAAAAAAATATATGGTCCAAGCTCAGATTGAATATTCAAATATCCAAACCATTTTTGAATTGGACGATAAATCCTTTTCCAATTTCAGTCGTTTTATCAGTTTTTGCTGTATTTAAAAATGGAGTGGCTTCTATTTTAGATGATAACAACAGCAAATTGGGAAATAAAATGTGGACTGATATAGCTAGTTAAGAAAATAATTGTGCCACAAAAATATTTATTTATGAAAATGTTTTTTATTTCTTTATATATAGGCTCAAAATTCCTTATAAATATAGAACTATTATGAAGTGTTTGTCTGTATTTTAGATACTGCTGTCTTTAATTTAGATATGTTGCGTAACCACATTTTGACCGACCATCTTATTATCTATATATTTGACATACAGTTTCTTTCAATTGAAATAAGAACCCGCAATCCTTCCACTTCTAGACACAAGAGATCTCCTCACGACTGAATGTCACTATTAATACATATATAAAACTAAATTCGCCATCGTGGCGCAATATGGTGGACCTCTAGCTGTAATCGCGACGGTTGTAGGTTCAATCTCCATCCGGTGAAATAATCACAGTCGTAGTATAAACGTGAAGTATAATAATATGTTTCCCTCATTTGTCGGCGATTCCTACGACCCATCACGCACCGACCTCTCCTGTAAATGAAATTTGAGATATCTTCTCTATAACTTTTGTTATTTTGTTAAGTGCAATTTTGCTTATCCAATTGAAATTCTTAACTTGCCTTTTCTTAATTATTAAATTGAAGTATTTAATAGTTAAAAAAGGACTTCTGCATAACTGAGTTCCCACTCACTCTTAACGTAGCGCCATTTCTATGGTTACTTCCTTTCGAATCACCTCCTATGTATTAGTGAAATTAAAATTGTATTATGTAGTTTAAAAGCTTCAAGTGTATATCGAGGGAAACGAATTCATTAAACTCAATTCCACTTTTAGCACAACGCATTTGTTTTTCTATGAAAAATATAAATATAAATGAAAAATAAACTATTTTCAAGTTACCAGTCGTGGTACAGTACATCACAAGCGTGCCGTTCTATTCTCATTCGAGTTGAAATATTTAATATTTTAATTTCCTCGCTCTAGTTACTAGGCAAAGCGCGGCAATACGCCGCTCAAGACGCAATACCTCCACAATTTGGTGGAAAAAAGGGAACAAAAGTGTCGTAATCGGAACGGAGTATCTTACCACTAAGTTCCATCCACCTAGCCTGTTATGTGCGTCACTAAAATCACTCAATTGAAAAATGTAATAAACATTTAAAAGGAAAGTAGCTTCATATATATATGTCGTAACTAAGTGAGTAAGTAGGGTCTGGGTAGCTGACTACTCAGTTAACATATTCTTAATTACCTGCTTGAGCTATTGTACAAAGATTGGAATTTTAGCAAAATCCAAAAACATTACTTTTATTATTATTGAATCATTAAAAATAAATTAAATAAAAAAAACGCTAAGCCTATCCACGCCAAAAGCAAATTAAAAAAATATATAAATAAAGTAAAGTATTAAAGCTCAAAAGTTCAAAATTTATGTTCTTATTCTTTATGACTTATGAATTCGCAACAAGAGGTTGGCACTCCCCCGTGTTCTGGCATGTCGGCGGCCCTCCCCCTCCCCACTCCCCACGCTCCCCTGCAATATTTTACATGGTATTTTATCCAGGTGTCAGAATTTTATGTCCGTAGTACTCGTAATCTATGCATTTAATAAATTGTTACGACCGAATATGTCAATTTTATGACATAATTTTAAAAAGTATATACCGTAGTGACATATAAATATTTTAATACTCGACTATTTAATGTATGTGTAGTACTCTTCTGGAATAAGAAAAAATATATTTTTAACAGATTTTTTCATATAGTTTTAACAGTATTATAATATTTGTCACCGATGACACGGAGTATTAAAAATAAACGAGCAGAAACTCTGACCATGTTCTGGTCTTTGGTTCTACTCATATTTGTAAACATATATTAAATATTTCTATCAAGGTAGTTTCAAATAATAACTGAAACCGTAAATAACTGAACTATTTCAAGAATAAAACAATTTTGAAGAATTATAATTGTGAGAATTTATAAAGAAAGTTTATAAGCAAAGTAAGACATCGAATGAAGCAATTACAAGTTTACATGTTTCCAGTTTAAATAATTATTTTAAAAGAGAATAAATACAACATAGATTCTATTTTCAATTTATCTGTCGTCAAGTGTGTCCATTGATACAAATGACGTCCTTATAAATATGTAGGAAATAAAGTTAAAATAAAATGGACGAATAAATAATAAGAAGACAGTCAGGGTAGGATAGTTGTATCGGACAAACATCAGTTGTGAACTAATATTATCTAGGGCTAGGTGTAACTAATATTATCTAATCTCTTTAAGCGATGGGAAGCTTGGAACAGTACCTGGGACTTGCGACCGCAGGGGTAGGCTTCAGGGGTTCGCTTACAGTAACTAACACTTGCCTTCACCGATCCACCTCAATATAATTAGAAATATTATAGGTGTTAACCACTTTCATCATTAGAATAATAATTGATTAAAGGGGAGGGGCGAGTTACGGGCGAGAGTATCTCGGCCCTGAAGAATATATACGAGCTGTAATGGATGCTCGTAAGTCACTACCCGTACAATGCCTGTGCTTTTATAGGATCGTTACTAAATAAGATAATAATAAATATATAAGTCAAGAGTGAAAAAAAAAATATATATCGACATATATACTCGTATTTTGGAGAAGACTGCCCGCGAGTGTTTTTGAAAATAAGTACGAGCTTTGATGGCTAATCAGGAGGGATTTGACCGTTGTGCCCCGTTACGCAGAGGCGCTGACGTACCGTACCATAGAAGCGGAATTGTGGTAAATATCTTTGATAATCTCAATACAGGGATCCCCTTGGACCGCAATGCCCACCAGATGCACTGACGAGACACACAGTCAAAGTTCTTCTGCAGATCTAAAAAGGCCATATGCAGAGCTCTTTTTTTTCCCTGTACGCCTCTATTAAAGTTCTGGGGGCGAAAATAGCGTCCATAGTGCCCGATCCATATTGAGGCTCAGAGTTAGTACACTATCGGCGGAGCCTGTTGTCGATCATGCGCTCGAAGACTTTCATGGCATGACTCATAAGCTTAATGCCCCTATAATTACCACAATCTTGAACACCGTCCCTTCCCTTGTAAATAGGGGTAATAAAGCTAATCCGCCACTGGTGTGGCATCTTTCCAATGTTCAAGATATAGTTAAAAAGTTCCGTACGCATGAGCACACCAAGAAAGCCCAGCTATTTCCACGCTTCGATCGGTATGTTGTCAGGTCCCACCGCTTTTCCGTTCTTCATGCGTCTCGTTTTCCTCCCAACTAAGACCATTTCGGCAGACGCTATAGGAAGTAGCACCTCTTCATACTGCTCCAAGAATGTTTCCTTTTCGGACGCGCTACATCCCGCCTGAGGAGCATATGCACTGATTAAGTTTGTGATAACGCCCTCAATTAGTACCCTTACTCGTATCAAGCGGTTGGAGCGACGGTCAAGGTTCAAAAATTAGAAAAAGGTCATCCGTCAAAAAGTAATTACTTTTAATAAAATTTTAAACAGCTTATGCGTTTGAGCTTTTTGTATTTTTAAAGGTTGTATTTTTTTTTAAATACAGTTATATACCAATAATTATATTTTTTGTAAAATAAGTAACGTGAACCCATGGACATTCCTGATATCCTGAACCACTATGGTGTCCATCTAAAATAAAGTATATTTTTATTCTGTTCTGGATAAATAAAGAAAAACACATATCCTGAAAGAATGTCATTAGAAATTGAATTTAAAATCGTTATTTCATGTAACTAGAAGGCTATCAAAGTAAGTCAATAAGTAACTTTAACGAGTACGTCGGTGCGGCGTTTACGGAAAACCTGAGGCAATTCTACTAAATACCAAGATAGAAGTCAGGGTGGATTTAATCGTATCGATTCCATTAGACAGCTACCAGCTACGGGAGCCAGCTACGGGCTAGATATCTATGGAATTACGTTCTGTCGCTGATTGCCTGCCGTTGATTGAATGTATCGAGTTCGTGTTTGTGTAGTTAGTTTTTGACATTGTTTTTTTTAGTTTCACTATTTTTATTTTTTATGTTTTTACACTCGTTTTTCACTTTTTCTTTTAGGTTGTGAAATAAAAAGAAAGTTGGTTAGAATCTATTGTTTTTTGTATATCGTATATGAAACTCTGAGGAATCTGAATCGATAAAAAAAATGATGATTCCTTTTAAATTTGAAAGGTAGTGGTTCCTTTGTGGTCCAATTTAACTTGGTCCATTTCTGACAATGATATCTGTGAGATAATCACTGCTGTAAACTTTGTTTTATGCTTTGTCAATATATAGTACTAGAGGGCGCGCGCGGCTTCGCCCGCTTATTAGGAGTGAATTCCAAAAAAACCACGAAACACGTGTTCAATAAAATGTTTTTAACAGTCTGAATTTAAATTTTTATGAAAATCAGTGGCAATTTAAAGATTTTTCCATATAAATTTTCAACCCCTTATTTGAACCCTTAGGGGGTGTATTCTTAAAAACCATGAAACACGTGTTCAATGAAATATTTTTAAGAGTCTGAACTTCAAATTTTATAAAAATCGATACAGATTAAATTTTTTTTCCATACCAACTTTCAACCCCTATTTCAGGGTTTAGGGTAAAAATTTTTGAAATTCCCTTCTTAGTGGATGTCCAGAATATGAAAATAAACATCTGCCCAAATTTCACGTTTCTACCATCAGCGGTTACGGCTCTGCGTGCGTCTTACCTCAGTCAGTCAGCACAAGTCCTTTTATATATATAGATAAAGTATAATAGTAAGATTATTTGCATGCTTGATCTTGTATTATTATTATTTTTTTGTTTGTCATTCTTCTTCTTTTTTTTATCTGTATAGCAGTTGTTATTGTTAAAATAAAGTATTAAATTAATAAGTCATAAATATACATTAGCTATGTGGTGCGACAAATGGACGAAAAAAACGATTCTGATAATTATTTATTTATTGGAACGGATACACTTCAAGAATAGTTTCGCAGTGTTCAAAATTATAAAATATTTTTTTTAATTTATTTTTGTTTAACAAAATCAAAGTAAGTTTTATTTTACGTAATTTTTTTTTTACTTTTTAATTCTTTGTTTGAAGTCAATCGACTTATATTTGTTAATAATTACAATTTCTTCTTTCTGGCACCAAGGCCACCACTCAACACGCCATGCCTCGAAAAATCGGCGGAAATTTGGGAACGCAGTATTTTAACACTAGGTTCCCTCTGCCTATCCTGCTATAGGCAAGACTATTATTTTTTTTTATGAACCGATTAAAAAGAGGGAAATATGCTAAAATACAAAAGTGCACTTAAATCGGTTAAGCCGTAATCAAGTTCTATTACATCTTCCATGTACAGACACCGATGAGTTTCTTTTTTCAAACATTCAATTGAATATTCTTATGAGAATTACGAAAATGCAACCTAAGGTTATAATAATTTCCACCTTAATAATCTTAAGCGAGTTGCAAACATACTTTATAAGTATATTAAAACAGGAATAAAATTCAGTGTATTAATTAAATAATTCAGTATAAGCTACTGGGCGGAGCCGCGAGCGGGTCGCTAGTAGTGAAATAATATAGGAATAAAAACATAATTTAAGTACAAAATTGCTGTTTGTGTATGTGTGTGAATATCTTTCTTTGTGTATGCGTGTGTATGTGCGTACATAATGTATATAATAAATTCATGAGACGATTGTGGATTCGATTCCCGCTCGGTGAAATTAATTATTAAATATTTTCAACATATGATTCCAGTCGTGGCGCAGCGGCACGAGGTGTGACTGTAAAACCGACTAGTTGTGGGTTCGATCCCCACTCGAGGAGATGAAATATTTACTTAAATTTATATTTCCATTTCTTCGCTCAGGTGTCGAGGTTAAGCGCGGCGTTGAGTTCTGCCACTCAACACGCAATGCCTCCTGAATTCGACAGAAAGTGGGGAACGGAGTGTCTTAACACTAGGTTCCCTCTGCCTACCCTGCTGTGTGCGACATACAGCGTGAAGCTGGTACAAAAAAAATTCAATTCCACGCCCTGATAAAAGGCAAAGCGCGGCTTTGAGTTACACTATTCAAGAACATGGGGAACGGAGGTACTTAACACTAGGGAACTGCCTACCCTGCTATATCGGGATACAGCGTGAAGCTGAAAAAAAAAAATTATCGGAATTCATACGTGTCATTATTATTATATAAATTTGTATGAACGTTACGTTTTTCTTATTAAAAAGAAATAAAAATCTATTTAAATAGAATAAAAATGAAAAAAATGATACAATTTTTAAGTCACTCTCCACTCTTTTGTGTGATGTATCTGATAGTTAGAAGCCCAATGCTAGCTACGTTATATGATCTTGGCAATTACACAATATTCTAGGTAAACGTACGGTTTAATAAGAGAATCCAGTAGCTTCTAGATTGTAATTAATATTGTTCTCAGAATATAACTTCAGATCGATCGTATGAAAGGATATGCCATGAAGCTAAATATATATAGGTTTCGGTAAAATACCACTCTAACATACGGACAACAGTGATGGCGCAGTATGTTGTTATGTTGGTAGACGTCAAAGTTCAGGTTTTAAATATTTTAGAGGAATATAAAATTGTATAAGCATATCCAGTTCTGTATAATTTCATAAATAATTAAAGGTAACAGATATTTTCGCAATATTAAAAATATCTGGAAGAACAGTAGACTACAACGTGAACAAATATATAGATACTAACAGTTATGTTAACAAAGCACGGACAGGACGTCCTCGTAAGACTACTAAAAGTGATTGTATAGCATTGACCACCCGACGCAACTGAAATCTAATAGCACCAGATATTGCAGCACAATTTAACAAATCAAAAAAAGATTTTATAAGTACTGCTAGTTGCAAAAGGCGGCTCATAGAAGCTGGTCTATCAGGAAGAGTAGTCGTAAAGAAACCACTTCTTAGGCATCAAAATAAGATAAAAAGGCTCCAATAGCGAGCCTATATTATATTAATCTTTATCCAAATAAATAATTTTGTATTCAAGTGTGTTTCAATACCTGCAGTTTAATTTTTGAATTAATTTAAATCGAACATTCCATTCAAAAGATTTTACTAATACAAAAATGTCAATCTGACCGAGTTGTAATATCCCTAATATTTTCTAGGCAATATTACTCAATGATAATGCAGCATTCTAACGGTGAAAGAATTTTCGAAATCGGTTAAGTAGTTTTTAAGTTTATCCACATACATGCGTATCTTTCCTCTTTTAAAACATACAAATTCAAAACTTAATAAATATGTTTATAAATTACAAACATTTATTTTATTTTTATATTGATTGTCTTTATGGATTGAATAAAAAGATATGTTATATGTTTAAACACCATCGTTTATAAAGATTTACTTATTGGGACGCGAATTTATTTATTTATTTACTTACTCTTGTGTAGGTTACTGTAAAATTTCATCTAAATCCGTTCAATAGTTTTTGCGTTAAAGCGGAACAAATGTTCATGCTCACAACTTTTTACATTTTTTCACATTTGTAATATTGGTAGGACTTATTAATTATTATAGTGATTGAAACTCATAAGCTTCTTGTGAGATTTAAATTAACGACCACTATACTGTAGCAGTAGCCTCAATGATATACACATAGTTTTTCAACAAATTTTAATACAATCCATCGCTTAAAGTAACGGAAAAGGGGCAATAAATTTCAACCGACATTCTTTAGCCTTAATTCTAGCATTTTATTATTTGTAAGAGAAATACGGCATACCTTACCTTTTATTTCACATCCCTAAGCGTCTCGAAGACAATTTAGATATGCAAAATAGCAATAAGATGTTTGAGAAATAATTTTTTTATGGATGAATGGTTTTAATTTTAAAGATAGTGTTGAAATTATATTTTTTATTGGACTGAGTCATAAATTCCATATTACTATAAACATATCTAGAATAACGTCACCATTAGTCGAGAACTTGGGAAAATAGCATATTTTTATTACAGATATAAAATATAATAGATCGAATTATATTAAATCAGCATTGCAGGTTGAGCAGAGGAATTCAATGCAGATCTTTGCTTCGACACCAGAGCAAGGAAATAGAAATATAAATTTAAATAAATATTTCCTTTCTTTTATGGAAAAGACAAGGCAAACGAGCGTTCGTGTCACCTGATGGTAAGTGATTACCGCCGCCCACGACCCCGTGCAATACCAGAGGAGCTACAGGTGCGTTGCCGGCCTTTAAGGTGGAGATAGACGCGCTTTTTGAAGGTACCCATGTCTGTTAATTTGTATGACTAGTCATATCATTTTATCATAGTTACTAGAGTAAAGTGATATGATTAGTGATAGAAAAGTAGAGTAGAGTCTAGTCGATAGTTAAATTTGTATGTTGTAACGATTTATAACGGTTTAGATTGATTTAATTTGATTCATTAACAGTATACATTAGACTGACATGAAGAATGTAAAATAATTTATTGTTGTAATTTCTTTTCTCTTAGCATTTCTCATAAAAAAAATATCGACTTTTTACCTAATAGTAAATATAAGGAAATTGAGATCAAATTTGAACCCCAATTTCTGCGGTTGCTATCAAAGTGCTTAAGAAATTAATCCTAAAGTAGAAGTCGTAGTATAAAGTTCTATTTTATCCCAAATTTCCTAACCCAAAGATTGTGTGGTAGAAATCGCTGATTAGCGATAAGACCGCCTTTTGTGTGTCAATTGTTTTATATTTGTTGTTTTTATACCCTTCTACTTTTCCTAATGAGTAATTGTACACAATAAATTGTAAATAAATAAATAAATAAAGTTTATGCAACTTTATACCATATACTTATACAGTTAGCTTGCTGACTGTGTAAAAGTAGCTATCTAATATCTAGGTAGACAAAAATTTAAGTTTAAATGTAGATAAAAATATTTTTAAAAATATCATGAAGTTTTCGTGGTCCAGTTGCAAGCCGCCTGACTATAAACGTGACGTAACGTACTTCGATTAATATTTAGTATAAATAATTTTTATTTCCTCCTTCTGGTAACACAACAAAGTTCAGTTCGTTCAGTTTTGTCAATCAAGGCGCAATGTCTCCAAAATTGGGCAAAAATTAGAGAACGTAGTGTCTTAACACCAGGTTCCTTCCGTCAACCCTATTATACGCGTGATATAGCGTAAGAAATAGATTAAACACAGATTTCAAATAGATTAAATTATACTGCTTAAGTGAAAGGATTCACATGAATGTGCCAACATATTCGATACAGCACACTTCCTATCACGTCACACTATAAAAGATATCTTCAAAATATTGAAATTGAAATTTCATGCAGTGTCTCTGTGAAACTTTTCAATTACATTTCAGAACTCCTATTCGAGTTAGGTCATATGTTCAAAACTTGAGTAATGTTATGGTAGTTTATACTTCGTCTATCTTCAATACAACATGAAGTTTATATTTCATACATATAATATAGCAACTGTAACATTTATTCAG
The DNA here is from genome assembly GCA_021202915.1 of Heliconius himera. Taxonomy (NCBI): domain Eukaryota; kingdom Metazoa; phylum Arthropoda; class Insecta; order Lepidoptera; family Nymphalidae; genus Heliconius; species Heliconius himera. Next base: position 1,242,991 of record JAJHJA010000352.1, read on the forward strand.
GAATAAAATAAGAAAATTATATTTCTTTCATATCACTACACCTTCATTAGTTAGTGACTTTTAAATTTATTGAACAAAATATGGTAACATTATATATTCTTATCTTTTCAGCTTTACACTAGGTAGGTAAAGCTCCATTCTCCGTTTTCCGCCCCCATTCGAGATATCGTTAGTTGAGTGGCGCAACTCAACGCCGCGCCTAGTCTGGCCAGAGCAGTGAAATGTAAATAATTCATTTCGCCTATTTAATCTAAAACCAAAGGGTTTACATGTTCTAATATAATATACGACTCAAAAAGACGTTTATCTTAACGCTTCTTTTATCCAAACGTGCCAGAGAAAATTCAAAACAAATTATAGGAGTCTAGCGCAAACTTTAATTAAACCCAGTAGTCTACACCTTAAGTTTTAAACTAGTTATGAAGCTAAGCGTTGATAAAATGTTTAAATTTGTTAAGGACTAGCGACCCTCTCGCGGCTTCGCCCGCTTGTATTATACGATTATGATTTTTTTAACCTGAATCACTTTCGTGATGTAACAAATATTATCGTTTTAAAAACAATACTCATATATTGCTTAATTGAAGTATCAGCTATGACACCCTGTTCTTCGCCTTTAGTTCGATTTCGAGACATTACATGTTGAGTGGCACAACTCTTATGTTGCCAGAGCGGGAATATAATAATATTTGTCTGCTCTGGGTGAAGATGGATTTTACGAACCTCATGTCACGTTTCAGTCATTTTATTGGCACAAGATTTCAATGTTGAATACTGGCAAAGAGCTCTTGTCTAGGCTATTCATACACAAATCACACAATAACAGCTTTTTTTTTTGAAAAATCAAATTCTACTTTTATGGAAAATGAAATATTTCATATTTTTATTTTTTCGCGTTGGTGTCGAGGCTAAGTGCGGCATTGAGTCCTGTCAAGTAATTTCTCTAGAATTCTGCGAGAAATCAGGAACGGATTGCACTAACACTACGTTCCCTCTGTATACACTGTCGCCTACATTGTGACAAAAAAGTTAAAAAAAATAAAATGTTCTTTATTGTAATCCAACGTACACAATATACTCGAAAAACTTTTTCACCTCTTGCTGTTGTTGGATAAATATAAAACAATATTTTTATTATATTACAGATTCAGCTCATCATCATAGCTTAGAATAGATTCACTAAACTAATTACGATAAACTATATATAGACTAACATTAATTACGATAATCCTAGAAACACTATTAATTGCAAATACAATATATTAGTTCAAAATTGACTTCCTGCGAATATTTTTATAACTCTTCTAAATAATATTTTTTATTTTTTTTTTAATATTTTTTTCGATCTGGTGAAAAGTTACATTTTTTGAGATACCACAAGATTGCTTTCTGGCGTCGATATAGATATCACTCTTGTATTTATAGGAGGCGGTTTTTCTTGTTACGCTCTTTTCGTAAAAAAATTTTCAATGGCTGACATTATTTTAATTTTACATTAGTTAATGTTTAATAAAATATATACATCCTAAAAAATCACTCTCAAAAATACTCCGTTGATAAATTATATAACAAGAACAACAGTTATTTGGAGGTTCAAAGCGACAAATAATTACTGGAAAGCAATAAGTTTAGTTCAATCAGTCGGTTTTACAGTCGCACTTTGTGACTGTAAAACCGACTAGTTGTGGATTCGATCCCCACTCGACGAGATGAAATATTTACTTAAATTTATATTTCCATTTCTTCGCTCTGGTGTCGAGGACAAGCGCGGCGTTGAGTTCTGACACTCAACTCAATGCTCCCAGAATTCGGCAGAAAGTGTCTTAACACTAGGTTCTACCTTGCTTGCATCTGCCTACCTTGCTGTGTGGATACAGCGTGAAGCTGATCTACTACACATTTCTTATTTTTTAAATAAGGAAAAACTCCGTTGAGCTAGAGTTGTGATAATACTGCGGAAGTGTAGAGTAAGTAAACAGTAGGTATTTTCAATTTTTCACTGTAGTAAGATAAAGCGCAGTGTTAAAGTCCCACACTCAATGTACAATATCTCAAAAATTCTGTGCCTTATTATATTTATTATAATTTATAACAGAAAACATATAAAAAAAACGATTGCAATTCATAAAAAATTACTGCCGTATCTGCGAAGTTACGAGGGCAACGCGGCCCAATTTTCAGCTCTATAATATTTGGACTAGTTACCCCTTGATGATAACGGCGTTATATAAAAGAAACCGGTCAAGTGCGAATAGATCTTACGCATTGAGGGTTCTTTTCTTTTTTTTTAAAGCTATGTTGCGCAAATTTTTTGAGGAGTTTTTGCTAGGTTAGGTTAGTTAAAGTTCAATTTGTGCGCGTGAATTTCAAAACGTTTTACAGCTTAACTTTAAGAAAAGCTTCAATTAATATATAATAATCCACCTCCATTTTTTTACAGAACCCTCAGTGGACGAGCCAGACTCGCCCTTGTCCGATTTTTTTAATTTAATTATATATTAATCTTGATAAGGATAAATACTAAATTATATAAAGGACATTAACAATTATCCGATAATTTAAATATACTAAAATGATGTCAACCTTTAGAGGTTAACATATAATATCGTAGACTCTTTAGACTCTTCAGTTTAAAAGGACAATGTCTTTGTAGAACATTGTTTTAGTAAATCTCATAAGGTTGAGGCGGCGGATCAAATATAAGCGTTCAGAAAGCTCATTTTTGGCGAGCTTTACATAAAACGATAAAAATCCTGTTTTTTTTTTAATCGGAGTAAAACTTAGCTTGCATTTATCCCAAGAATCTCAATTACCTTCATATAAATGAAATTTTATCACAAATCATAGACAGACAGAGTTACTTTCACATTTATAAAATAAATTGTAATAAATATTTCATTTCCTAGAGTGGGGATCGAATCCACAACCAGTCACGTCTATAGGTACACTTTATGCCCCTGCACCACGACTAGCCTCAGATCAAATGACAAATAAGAAAAAAAAAGTCATCGCCAGTGTCTAATGTAACATACGGGTGTAAGTAACAAGCCGAAACAAGTCCACTAACTACTACTACTACTGACTTATTCTATCGTTTCAAGATCGGTAAAACGACGCTGTATTGTATTTGAATTTAAATAAAGAAAATATGAGAAGCAGCGTGCAGCAATATAATTTATGCTAACTTTAATCAAATTTTCAAACTTAGAAACTTGAGGCCAAGGGCCTCTGGTGTCGAGGTTAAGCGCGGCGTCGAGTTCTGCCACTCAACACGCAATGCCTCCAGAATTCGGCAGAAAGTGGGGAACGGAGTGTCTTAACACTAGTTTCCCTCTGCCTACCCTGTTGTGTGCGGGATACAGCGTGAAGCTGATTTTAAAATCTTGCAGATCCACCAACGTCGATTAAGTCTTCAATGAAAAACTAATCAATTTTCTTAAATTCACAGCTAAAGTATCATCAATTACTTTTTATAAAAAGGAAGCAGACAGAAAATTCGGCACTGACATAATGTTGGAACTAACTAAAAACACCACGTCATTCTATGTAATTATCCAGTAGGATTATTCCGGATAATTAGGACAATGATATATAATAATGAACGTCGTTCCTATTATTATTATAGTAAGCTGATTATAAATCGATTTAAAAATATCGATAATTAATCGACATGTTTAAGAACGACTGTCAAACACATAGTTATACGTGCATTCACTTAATGGTATTTCCAAGTGCGGCACCTGCTACGACATTTATCTGTCTTCAAGGCACTATTATAGGTATAAATTATAGTAGATTGCTCTCTTCACCTTGTAATATAAAGCGGTAAAATATACGTTATTTAATATTATAATATCATTTAATTTGTTTTTCTTTAAATTGAAATCAAATTATCAAAGCCATTGACCGCTGTTGAGAACATTTTATCTTAATACGATAGTGGATGTGGGTTTAATGTGTTTTTTTTTCTTGTTTTGTTTGCATGCACTATTAACAATATAGCAAGGTAGGCTAGGATAACCTAGAGGCAAGCTTATTTGTTCTCTTAGTCTTGACTTTAAAGAAAAATGTAAATAATTCATAACCTAGAACAGGCATTAAGCTTATAACTAATGATATTATAATAGCTAGATAGTCAGATACTGTCCCGATTAAGATAATTTTTGATTATTTTTAATTTTAAATACAAACAGACTCGGAACAAGGCATCTCATCATATTTTTTTCGCAAATTTTAATAGATTAATGAAATTGAAAATGGAAAACAGAAACTGTTGATCAGAAATATCTCACTTAACAAATCGATTCAGATTTGGTCTATCATTTTGATACAAATGCCATCATTAATTACACAATTACGTGTTCTTATCACGGCCTTGTAAGAATTATTGGCGTTCATGCATAAAGGATGTATTTACAATTTTATGAAACCACGATTAAAAAGAAGAAGAAGAAGAAGAGATTCTTTGTTAGTGATTTTATATTAGTTTGATATTTTTTTGTCTTCTATACTAATATTTTAAAGCTGAAAAGTTCATTTGGTTGAATATGCTAATCTCAGAAAATCCCAACTGGTTCGATATGTAAATTTTTTTTGTCTCCGATAGACAAGACTCCTCATAATATATATTATATCACGTAAACCGTTACAATGTAACCTGTTATCAGACATACCGTCATACAGTATATTGACAGGCTTTTATTTGGTTTAGTCGATTGGTTTGAAATATTTATGTAAATTTATAGTTTTATTTCTTCGGTGTGGTGTCAAAGCAAAGCGTGGCGTTAAGTTCCGCCGCTTAACACACAACAGGAAAATGGAGAACGGAGTCTCTGTTAACACTACGCTCCCACTGCCTACCCTACTGTGTGATACAGCGTGAAACTGATTTAATTTTTTTTAAAGTTACTTCCATTTAGGCGAAACCACAAGAAGTAGATATTTACTCATATTATGATATAGAAATTATATTAACTGAACCTCGGCATTATTAAATATTGTTCGCACGTTCTCAACCTCATTTATATTATTAATAAAATTTTTCAATGCTAACATGATATAATCTGCGAATAGTACTGTTCCAGTAGAGGTTTGAATATGGGAATAATAAAAACGAGCAGCTTCACATTCTGTTTAGTTTATTCGACTGATCATGGCTAACGAAACGGTCTATTTATAAATATTTTGACATACTCTCAAATGAGCAACTTTCATACGTTAAATTTATACAATAATTTAAGTAAATGTATTTGTCTATATATTATTTACAAATCAATGTATCATTAATTATTAGTTATAATTTAATTGAAAATAAACATACTCTTTTAATGTACCTACTAAAATAAGTATATGACTATTAATAGAGGCCATTCGAGGGCAATTGAGGCCAGTCGTGGCCGCGGGGGCACGAAGTGTGACTGTAAAATCGACTGGTTGTGGGTTCGATCCCCACTCGAGGAGATGAAATATTTAATTAAATTATTATTTTCATTTCTTCGCTCTGGTGTGGAGGACAAGCGCGGTGTTGAGTTCTGCCACTCACGCAATACCTCCAGAATTTCCCTAGAAAGTGGGGAACGGAGTGTCTTAACACTAGGTTCCCTTTGCATACCCTGCAGTGTGCGGGATAAAGCGTGATGCTGATTTTTTTTTTACTATAAATAAAAATATTCCATATGGTCTTTCTCGTGCTGTTTAACAGTACCTATTAGTGCTATTAGTAAAATGCTTAAAACTATTTCTGTAGAATTCTCACAGTAACTGTTCTTTTGCTTGTGTTTAAGTTTATTAATAGCTTGTGATAAAGTACGAGATTATTATTAATAACAATAAAAGAGTACAATTTTTTTATCTTTACGGTGTATCTCGTACGAAGTAGGGTAGACAGAGAAAATCTGGAAAGCCTGGAAAAATACTCTGTTTCCATGAAGACACTTTCCCACTTTCCGCTGAATTCTCGAAGCATTGCGTTTAAGTGGCAGAACTAAACCCCACGCTTTGCCTTGGTACCAGAGAGAAGAAATTAAAATTTTTAATATTTCATTTACCCTTAGTGGGAATCAAACCCATAACCCTCGCATTTACAGCAGCACACGCTTATGCCCCTGCGCCACGAAAACTTTTTCTTATTGTTTAATCTTTTCTCAATAAAATATCAAAATAACGTGGCAATAAATTTCTTCTCTACTTACCGTAACTTTTTGGAATATTGCTTACTTACTGTGTGCTTGAAACCCTAGCCTCAAGTACAAAATTAAACAGCTTAAAGCTCAAGATGCCAAATGGAGCAAAGTATAATATTAGCAGACTTACCAACAGTGAAGCTGATGAAAGTGTCTTTTACCTTTAAAGTCCAATCATATTTCACTGAGTATAAAGCAAAATTACACGTAAAAATTATGTGTAAAAATAAAAACACTGTGTTTTCACACTTTTTTTCTGGTTATGAAATATTTTTCCATTAGTTATTAAAATACAGTTTTAATTAATAAATAAGATACATTTATGACAATATACTTTTTATGAACACAATTAAAATGAAGAAAAATTAAACACTTAAATTTTATATAATTACAAAATTCAACTAATTTTAGATTAATTAACTCAATCTGATGGTAAAAGTGAAAGAGGTAGAGATATTCCGCCGCGGTATACGTCAAATTTACGTAGATTAGACTTCTATGCTTAAATATATAGTACTAGCTCGCTTCGCTTCGCTCAACAATCCCCGACAATGATCAAAAAATAATATAATTCCATGTATCTATTATTATTTAGAGTAAAAATTTTGATAATCTATCAAAGCCATATTATGGAGAGAAAAGTTTTGTTTTGTTGAACGCCGTATTCATATATCAGGAACTATTGATTCGATTTGAGAAAATGTTTTTATTTTACGTGGCCCACTCATCATAGAAGGCAAAATGTTGAAAAAAGTAAAGAAAGAACTCGAGAGCTTCCGTTAGTGAGTGCGTATACGTCTAAAAGCCTAAAAAAAATTTTGGTGACAGCATATGTCTATATCCTAAGGATAACCCACACTAAAGCATCAACTGTTATGTTGTTACAAATTACAAAAAAAAAATAAGGGATATTTTGAAAAATATTTTAAACGATATAATATTATTCCTTATTCGTATGTTTTATAAATATCAAATTTGGCTTTTACAGTGTATCAATAAAATGGATATTTTAGAGCCCGTTACAATTTTAAAATATGTAAGAGCGAATAGAGGTTTGTTAGTAGTCGCGTCGTGTGTGGTAAGACTTACGAATAGAACGTCTGTGGGCGGCGTGCAATACTTTGACATTAATGAGGTTAATTTGACATCTAAAGTATACGATATAACGATGTTCGGGCGAAAAGCAGCTTCAAAGTAAATTCACGCTCATATTTAGAAGTAAAGTAACGCCCAAACATCATTATATCGTAATATTTTATAAAAGTCCACGCAAGATATTTTTATATAATAGAAAGATACATTTTACATACGGTATATACTATACCTGGTAGAGTGTCATCGTGGCACAGTGGAAATGCGTAAGACCGTAAACGCGATAATTGCAGGTTCGATTCCCATTCGTGAAATTACATTTTCAATTGCCTACTCCGTTAAGACTATACGGGTGTAAAGTACCGGCAATCAACACACAATATCTCGAATTCACCTGGAAATTGATAAGTGGAATATATTAACACTATGTTCTTTTTGAATTTCCAGCTAGTGCTAAGACGTCGGCGCGATTCAGCACTGCACTTTGTCTTGTTCCCAAATGAGTAAATAAAAATAATCCACGCGATTGGGAATCGAACCTACAACCGTCGTTTTGACAGTGACAAACCATTTAATTATTTACTAGTTCATCACAATTTACATTCAAACCCTAAAGTGTGCTTGTCCATAAAACTAGCAGGAAGTGACATAGATAGTTAAGGATATTGCTTAAAAGCGCGTGAGATGTTTTACATGTCGCTGCCCTCCCCTTTTGATACCTGAGGCGTGCACAAATCCTCCATACAAATAAAATTATAATAAAATATCATTTACCTATGAATTTTAATATTGTAAAACTGAAGTTTGTTTGGTTAAACGCTCTAAGCTCAGAAATATATTTTGGAATAATACAAAAATATTTTTTTTTGTGCCATAATATCTATTCTTGTGAAGTTTTTCTGTGGTTAAAGTTAACTCAGTTATTAGTTAGTTTTTGTTTTTGTTCGGTGTGTATTTATCTCTACGTATTATTGGTTTTCTGTGCAGACACTGACTTCAAAAATAATGGATTTTAAGGAGTAAACAGTTATAAAAGTATCGATAATTACAGATATTATTATTCAATTTTCTTTAATTTAAAGTAATTAATTAATTATTTTCTATAATTTAGTTTTTAGTTAATGTTTTTGCATATAAGATTAGTTTGAAGGTTAGTTTTTTTTTACAATTTGATAAGTCCTGATTAGGCGTATACAATTAGAATTCTATAACTTCCGATAATAATCTCTCATAGAGTTCATAGAGTTGAGCCAGCGCATGATATGTAAGCGTTCATAAAGCTCATTTTCGGCGATATTTACGTAAAACGATCAAAATCTTTGAAAAAATAAAAATAAATCGGAGAAAAACGTAGATTAAGTTTATTCCAGGACCTTGAAGTGATGTGATGAAATTTCATCACTCAGTCCAGCAATTTGGCCGTGATAACGTCAAAGACATTGACAACATACAAACACAGAGAGCTATTTTCACATTTATAATATTTGTAAACATATTTCATGTTTTTACTTACTTATTTTACAAAATTTACCTCAAAGCTTAACTGTTCACTATGTTATCAGTGATATTTGTAGGTGACTACAAAATATATTGAGATCTCACTCGAGAAACATTTACTTTATTGAGAATGACATTGAAGCTACCACAGCTTTAGATTCTGATCCGAGTCGTGCTAGGGAACGGCTATGGCAGACAAACTACCCACCACCTTCAGGCTTTGTCCCTCCCAAAGAGTGCTTACCCGCAGGTTACAACCTGCAGTGGCCAACCTGGAAGTCGCTTAATCGTTTACGGAGCCAGGTTGGCCGATGCCAGGAACATCTTGTGAAATGGGGGTACGCACTAAAAGATGAATCAACCTGCGATTGTGGCGTCAACCCACAAACGATGGCACACTTACTCTCCTGCCCTAAATGTCCATTCACCTGTTCATATGACGACCTGATCAGGGCAACAGATACCGCAGTCAACGTGGCTAAATACTGGCAAAATATAATATAAAATTCCAAGCATTGACACGAAGAAGAAGAAGAAGAAGAAGAATGACATTTATAAATGTGTAAAATCTTTTGCATGAAAGGTCTGATTTAAATAGTTCAAGAAGTAATCTGCTGGTATTGAAACAGTCTCGAATACGAAATTAATTATTTGCATAAAAATTAAAACAAAGATATGAACGTGGTCTGATTACAGTCAACATTTCTATCTAATTTTAAGTGCGACATATAGTATCTGGAAGTTTTTTGTAGATATGAGTATGGATATGAGTATATATATATATGTTATTTAATTTTGTAGAACATATTTTTGTCCTATCGTCAACAATAACTGTAGCGTTACGTAATTACGTTGTGTTTATTTCCCGAAAATAAAATATTTTGGTGAACGCTTGTTGATATAATCCTTTTTACATGAAGATTTTATATGAAGTTGAATTTTTAACATTTTATATGAAGATTTGTATTTATCTCCAAAACATTTCGTGGACTAAATTAAAATATATTTTTTTATATTTTAACGTACGCGCGCTATTCAAATAAATAGGTTTTAGATATGAAAGTTTTTTATCTCTCAGTAAAAAGATAAGCTCAAGTTTTTTCCGCAAAGCAGGGAAAAAGTATGAAACTTTACTATTAATGTCAGTTAAAAACTATATTATATATCTCTTTTTAGATAAACATACAATTTAAATTTACATAATTCCTTAGTAGAGATCCGGATTTTTTTCGATATTTTCTGGATACATTGTAACACAATACGCTTTTGAGTTTTACTCCGAAACGATCGAAACATAAGCAACAAAAGCTTTCCCGGTGTTTACTTCAAATAAAATAGAATTAGACTGAAATCCGACGGCCCTCAGACCTACGTCATTTTAGCAAACTTGAAATTTTAAGGATTAATAGGCCAGTTGTGGCGCAGTGGCACAAAGTGTGACTGTAAAACCGACTAGTTGTGGGTTCGACTCTGGTGTCGAGTGAAAGCGCGACGTTGAGTTTTGCCACTCAATACGCAATGCCTCCAGGATGCGGCAGAAAGTGGGGAACGGAGTGTCTTAACACTCCGTTCCCCACACAGCAGGGTAGGCAGAGGGAACCTAGTAATATATAGAGATCTAAAAATATATTGAGATCTTACTCGAGAAACATTTACTTTATTGAGAATGACATTGAAGCTACCACAGCTTTAGATTCTGATCCGAGTCGTGCTAGGGAACGGCTATGGCAGACAAACTACCCACCACCTTCAGGCTTTGTCCCTCCCAAAGAGTGCTTACCCGCAGGTTACAACCTGCAGTGGCCAACCTGGAAGTCGCTTAATCGTTTACGGAGCCAGGTTGGCCGATGCCAGGAACATCTTGTGAAATGGGGGTACGCACTAAAAGATGAATCAACCTGCGATTGTGGCGTCAACCCACAAACGATGGCACACTTACTCTCCTGCCCTAAATGTCCATTCACCTGTTCATATGACGACCTGATCAGGGCAACAGATACCGCAGTCAACGTGGCTAAATACTGGCAAAATATAATATAAAATTCCAAGCATTGACACGAAGAAGAAGAAGAAGAAGAAGAATGACATTTATAAATGTGTAAAATCTTTTGCATGAAAGGTCTGATTTAAATAGTTCAAGAAGTAATCTGCTGGTATTGAAACAGTCTCGAATACGAAATTAATTATTTGCATAAAAATTAAAACAAAGATATGAACGTGGTCTGATTACAGTCAACATTTCTATCTAATTTTAATTGCGACATATAGTATCTGGAAGTTTTTTGTAGATATGAGTATGGATATGAGTATATATATATATATGTTATTTAATTTTGTAGAACATATTTTTGTCCTATCGTCAACAATAACTGTAGCGTTACGTAATTACGTTGTGTTTATTTCCCGAAAATAAAATATTTTGGTGAACGCTTGTTGATATAATCCTTTTTATATGAAGATTTTATATGAAGTTGAATTTTTAACATTTTATATGAAGATTTGTATTTATCTCCAAAACATTTCGTGGACTAAATTAAAATATATTTTTTTATATTTTAACGTACGCGCGCTATTCAAATAAATAGGTTTTAGATATGAAAGTTTTTTATCTCTCAGTAAAAAGATAAGCTCAAGTTTTTTCCGCAAAGCAGAGAAAAAGTATGAAACTTTACTATTAATGTCAGTTAAAAACTATATTATATATCTCTTTTTAGATAAACATACAATTTAAATTTACATAATTCGTTAGTAGAGATCCGGATTTTTTTCGATATTTTCTGGATACATTGTAACACAATACGCTTTTGAGTTTTACTCCGAAACGATCGAAACATAAGCAACAAAAGCTTTCCCGGTGTTTACTTCAAATAAAATAGAATTAGACTGAAATCCGAGGGCCCTCAGACCTACGTCATTTTAGCAAACTTGAAATTTTAAGGATTAATAGGCCAGTTGTGGCGCAGTGGCACAAAGTGTGACTGTAAAACCGACTAGTTGTGGGTTCGACTCTGGTGTCGAGTGAAAGCGCGACGTTGAGTTTTGCCACTCAATACGCAATGCCTCCAGGATGCGGCAGAAAGTGGGGAACGGAGTGTCTTAACACTCCGTTCCCCACACAGCAGGGTAGGCAGAGGGAACCTAGTGTTAAGACACTCCGTTCGCCTCTTTCTGCCGAATTCTGGAGGCATTGCGTGTTGAGTGGCAGAACTCAACGCCGCGCTTAACCTCGACGCCAGAGCGAAGAAATGGAAATATAAATTTAAGTAAATATTTCATCTCCTCGAGTGGGAATCGAACCCACAACCAGTCGGTTTTGCAGTCACACCTCGTGCCGCTGCGCCACGACCGGCCTACGACGTTACACTAGCAAGCTATAATTTTAGATATATTATTTACGGACTATTTCTAAACGGCTTAATCATTCCCCCAGACACAGACTTAACTATATATTAGACTAATAGTCCCCAAAATTTCATTTTTGCTAAAATGACTTAGGTCTGGCGGCCCTGGGATCTTGTGCTAAATTTATTTGAAGGTCAATCCGAATACAAATAAAGTACCTACCTACAATGGCATAAACTTAAGACCCTGAAACCGTAAAACGTCGATCTCTCCAGAGTCCATTCGTTCCATTTATTTCTTATTACAGAATAGCATAAAAAATTTAAAAATCTCTTAAATTTAGTATGGTAAAGTATACGATAAATACACTCGTAATTGTTTGTGATTTCGAATTATAATCTCTATATATAATAAGACAGTAAAAATATTTTGTCTGTACATTTAGTAATTTTGACTGAAATGGATAGAGGGATACTTAAAAAGACTAATAGAAAGCAAAAAGATTTTTTTTGAATTTCTTGTCTGTCTGTCTGTCTGTCTGTCTGTCTGTCTGTCTGTCTGTCTGTCTGTCGACATATTGTTGTCCGCATTTTTCTCTGAAACTACTGAACCGATTTACTTGAAAATTTCACCAATTGCTTAGTTTTAACTCAATTTAGGTTCTAAAGTTTGGTTCATCAAAATCGGTTCATTAAAAAAAAAGTTATCGTCATTTGAATGAACTCAAGGCATTAGCTTGCCAGCGAATGTTATATAGAAATCGCGCTGGTATGACCCTGGCTAAAGAATGACATTCGAAACGTCTTGATTATATGACTGTTGATAAAAATATATATTTTTGAAGCACTATTATACTATTATACAATATTTTGGCGCAGCGGCAAGAAGTGTGACTGTAAAACCAGCTGGTTGTGGGTTCGATCCCCACTCGAGGAGATGAAATATTAACTTAAATTTATATTTCCATTTCTTCGTTCTGGTGGCGAGGTTAAGCGCGGCGTTGAGTTCTGCCACTCAACAAGCAATGCCTCCAGAATTCGGCAGAAAGTGGGGAACGGAGTGTCTTAACACTAGGTTCCCTCTGCCTACCCTGCTGTGTGCGGGATACAGCGTGAAGCTGATTTATTTATTTATTTTATTTTATTATAGTTGTCAATCAATTCTGCTTAAATCAATAATCATGTATTTTAAGCGGGCGAAGCCGTGGGCGGGCCGCTAGTATTTAAATAAAAAATAAGAAGTTGTTGTGTGGAATTGTTAAAGCGACAGGTTGTGGATTTGATTCTCATCAGAGGAAACGAATAATTTAATAGTTTCATTTCTTTCCTCTGATGTCAAAGCAAAGCGTGGCGTTGAGTTTCGCCGCTAAACACGCAATGCCTCCAGAAGTCACCAGAGAGTGGAGTGTCGTAACACTAGACTCCTTCTGAATGTTTAGCTGCATGCAGAATACAACTGGAAGGTGACAAAAGAAAAACTTCTAATTGCAAAGTTATTGTGTTGACTGTTCACCTTATAAAATTTTCCGTTTTGATTGAAATTGTAACACACGTCAGTCATATTTTCTTAAAGTTATTTCAGGCTACTATTGGCAGGCTTCTTTTTGATTGAGAGAAAACCACCTGATCTATCCTGGTTCTGGTATATTTTCGTCAAGTTTTATAAATTGTACTTCTTATAGCATCATGACGTTATTAAAAAGTGTTATTTTATACCTGTTATTTACAAATTATATTATATGCAATATTCATAGTTAAAACTTTTACGATTTAAATTACCTTCTGAATAGTATCTACATAGCACACGTTCCATCAAGAATTGCATATTAGCTGCTCAAATACTACGGACTCAATTCTAACTTGGAGCAATTGAAATATTAATTATTAATAAAAAGGACCATCTAGTATATTTTTTCATGTCCGAGAAATCTGTAGACAGAAACGTAAACATACGTTTGATTTCGGTTGAAAAGACAAAAATTTTATATTAAATCTATAATTGCAATGTCGAAATATTTCATAAACTTTATATATTTGGAACATTTTGAAGCGGCAATTTATATTTTTTAATAAAAACATACTGTGTGGTTGTCATATCACTTAAAAATAACACGCTTTAACTTTTACAATTTGTCCATTATTTTTATTTTAAATTTGTCTGTCTACTGCTCTATCTGTAGATGAGAAAAATATACTTTTAATATATTTTTCACCGACTTAAAAGGAGAAGGTTATCAATTCGACTGTATTTTTTTTTGTATGTTACCTCAAAACTTTTGACTGGAAAATCGGTTATTTTGATGATTCAAATTGTGTTCAATTTGCATTAGGTATATGCGCGACAAATGGACTATAACTCAATATCACGCCAACCGATTTCAATGATTATGTTTTTATTGGAAAGGATATACTTTAAGGGTAGTTTGATAAAAGTTTAGATAGATTCTGATTATGGGATCTGGTTTAAATTGAAGATGTCGGTTTTTGTAAAAAAATATAATTATTTAAAATATATCTAATCCAAGTACAATTGAGTTGTAACTGATAACAAGTATAGATCTTGGTTAATTGCTCCAGGTAAAATATTTTCATTTATAAAATGTATGTGTATTCCCCGAATAAGAAAAGAAAATGTGTCTAGGGATTGCCCAAATTAAAACACGAAAGGAAAAGTTACTGACTTTTTTCACGTGGTTTCCTCAAGAACCTTCTTTCGTTCTATCAAAAGTTGAACGACAAATCTATTTAAAAACACATTATTTGGAATGATTCACGCTATAGTGCCGGTCACGGTTCGGCCCTATCTAATATTTTCATATACGAATATTTTGAACTGACTAAAAATGGACCGAAAACGAACCGTGACTGGCACTATAGTGTGATTACTTTTTAAGGAAAAGACAAGGGTCAGTTGGATCCGGGTCACCTGATGGTAAGTGATCACCGCCGCCCACGACCCCGTGCAACACCAGATCCCTTATAATAATGATTATGAGTAAATTTGCTGTATTGTGTTTTACATTACTTTTTATTACTTTTTACCTTATAACCCTTATCATGCTACATACATAATATTAAAAAAAAAATTAAATTAGCTTCACGCTGTATCCCGCACACAGCAGGGTAGGCAGAGGGAACCTAGTGTTAAGACATTCCGTTCCCCACTTTCTGCCGAATTCTGGAGGCATTGCGTGTTGAGTGGCAGAACTCAACGCCGCGCTTAACCTCGACACCAGAGCGAAGAAATGGAAATATAAATTTAAGTAAATATTTCATCTCCTCGAGTGGGGATCGAACCCACAACCAGTCGGTTTTGCAGTCACACCTCGTGCCGCTGCGCCACGACCGGCCTCGCATACATAATATCATAAATATATATAATATTTTCATATACATAAAAACTCTAGATATATACTCCCTATAGTCAAGAAAATTTAAAGCCGCATTAAAACAATTGGTTGCAGTATTATTGTACGTCCTCGCCACCAGTTCCCTCTAAGATACCTATTTATCAACGCTCGTAGCGCAAGCGTCGTCACTTATCATCATATGAACACACCTAAGTCTTAAGCCTCAAATATGAATCATGTCTGTTAAGACTAACGGTATCAGACGTCCCATTTCTATTTTATGTGTCCCGGTGTCCCGAAACTTGCTACCGGGACAAACGGAACGGGAAAAGTGTGTTTGTGAAACTTTTGGGCCTACACGTAAAGAATTGAGATGTAATCTAAAAAATTAAATTTTTTTGTATTTTTAGAATAGCAAATAATAAATTCATTGATATTCCGGAAGTGGAGAAAAATGAAAAAAAATAAGATTTAGATCCTTAATCGATTAAAATCAGTCATATTTTAAATCAGAGATGTGACAGCTGATTGACAATCACACCTTGTGTAATGTTTTTTTGCATTTTTGCTTCTGTTTGTCAGGCCATTAAATAAAAAACATAAAAAAAACATTTGCTTCTGTCATTACGTTCGTGTCCTAATGCATCGACGTTTTGAATGTTTTACCGTTTGTTTGATATTTTCAACGACTACTGCTTTGTTTTTCTCTGATTTTGACTCTGCCTACTTTGTACGACCCTCGCTTCTTCACTGGACTCTGAGCCTGACCCCGCCACGCTATGGATATGAATCGCTGTGTTAATTGTGGGATAGCGAATGGACACTGCAATACCCTAGTCCGACGACCTTTAGACGATGAAAACCACCACAACCTGGTTACTTAGAGGTGTGATATAATGCCGACATATAAGCAGGAAAATATATTTCTGTTACATTTTAGTTGACAGCTTGTATTGTAGGAAGACGAATGGTAGGCTGCTGTGCTCATGTTATGAGTATTATATATATATAAGGTACCATACCTTAGTTGGGCTAGATACCAAAATAATTTAGTTCCACCTGCACACTTCTTAGATGACATTTTAATAATAGATAATAGAAGAAGAATAAAATATTCATTAAAATGTGTTTTATTTATAAATAATAAACATTAATGCTTAAACAACTCAGTAATCACATATTTTATAGAAGTTGATATTCAAGAAATTGTGCTGCGAACTTAATCTCACTTTTATCAAATCTCTAATAACTCAGGTCTCAGATTGCCAAAATTTATATAGATTTCAGGGAGGGAATGATGTACCTAAATCTATTAAATCATACCATTTTCATATCTTTACATTCTGGGCCCAAAAATGTATGGAATAGTTTCAGTCTTCTTTAGGCAGTCGAAACAAATTTCCCCGCGATTATCGTAGTAGGGAATTTCGATAAGATAACTGGAAATATAGATAAGATAATGGAATATTTTATATACTTTAAAAAAACGGCAAAAAAATAATGCTCTCCAAAAATGTCCCGTTTTGAGCCGAACGAAGAATGGTCACGTTAGTTGTGCCCTTTTAGTTCATTTTCAATATGAAAGTGAATGTGTCACAATTTTCAGCCTGTAGAGTCTCACCTGAATGGCTGTCAATAATGATCGGAAACTAGTGGATCAAATAAAAAAAATATTTTTGTTTCGATGGTTCAGAGATACAATATACGTACAATGTAGTAGATATTGTATTTTTTTTTGTATACATATCCATGGGTCATATATTAGACGTGATTTTTGATATCAAATAGTTTATTTTGATAGTATTTTTTTTTTATTTGGATACCAATAACTCTATTATTAGTACGTGTTTCAGGATTATTCATTAATAATGGGACACCCTGTTGGTATATTAGTCTAAATAAGCAACAATTAACATAGAAGCCAGCCGTGCCGCAGTGGCACCAGCGTGCTACTGTAAAAGTGACTGGTTGTGGGTTCGATTCCCATTCGAGAAAATTAAATAGTTATGTAATACTTTAATTTTCTCACTTTGGTAACGAGGCAAAGTGCGGCGATAAAGTAGGGATTTTAGCTTCACGCGGTATGCGTGAAGCCAAAGAAATAATATAATATAAATAATATACAATATAAAAATAGACTATACAAGCCGTTTCATCTGGGCAAATGAATTGTCTTTAGCAAAAACATACAAATATAGTAAAATGTTGCCATTCCCCAGCTATTATAACTTCGCCGCGTTAGCTTATAATACGTTTCCAGAGGAGCATGCTGGTAACCTCGCCTCGAGGTAAGTGACAATGTATGTATGCTTCTAACTTGTTCAAACAAGTTTATTTGGCGTAAAGCCGTCTCACCTTTAACCACCCCCCGGGTCGATTGACAAAACGGATAAAAATAATATTTAGATTTGATCACAGCCATGTAGGAATTTACCATTTGTATATTAACAATTATAAAACAGTCGTGACGGAGGGGTACAAGTGTATGATTATGGGTTCGATCCCCATTCGAGAAGGTGAAATATTTATTTAAATTTATATTTTCATTTCGTCATTTGTTTTACACTTGCGGATAAAATTAACACGAGCCACTAGCATGCGTGCTAGTACGAAGTCACAGTTAAAAGTTAGTAAGACGCAGTACATTTTATACGCTGATATCTAGATTGAGAGAGTATTTAAGTATATTTAAATAAATAATTAAGAATGAAGCCATTCTGGCACAGTTGACAATATCTGTGATGACAATAGTTGTGAGTTCATTTCTTACAGCGCCAATCAATATGCCATGGCTTGAAAATTGAGTGAAAAGTGGCGAACGAATTGTCTTACTTAACTAGCTAAACGAGAATAACGTAAAATTACTGCTTTAATTATAAAAAAAGCACAGCATTTACTTCTTCTTATCTTTGTTTATACGTTTCATAGGACTTAAGATGTATTAATTTCAAATAGCTAAAAATAATTGAAGAAAAAATATTATATGAAAGTTAATAAATATCTATATTATAATTATTAAAAGTTCTCCTTGTTACTTCAACTGTGAAGACGATCTATAATAACTCCGCCTAAAGTAAATTACGAAACGTTCTCGAAGTTGTTATTGGTACTCCCACGTACTTCACTTATGTATTTGTTCGACTTCATCCTTTCTTAATTGCTTATCGAGTGTTCGTAAATAGATATAACGAGTATAAAAGATATATAGAAGTAAAAAAACACACTAATATTAAAAATATGATGTAGAGTCAGTTTAAGGACTATCCGTTGTATACATCACACACACAACACATCTTTATTTTATTATATGTTATGTGTTTTCTGTACTTTCTTTCTTGTGTAGTTCATAAATAAATAATTAAGAAACATAAAAAAAATGCATACTTTTATGTATTTCCTTGAATATCTGAATTATAAGTAAATTAAAAATGACAATATTTTCGATAAATTACCATAGTTCACCACCACTCGTAAATTCAATTATTTTTTTACTTAAATTATAAATACAGATTAATTATAAGTTACAACAAATGGATAGAGGCGTCACAAGCCGAACGCTTAAGCTGATCACGTTTCTCTATCGTCATTTCGCGCTCACGCTTGACTCAGACGACAAATATCATAATAGAAATTTTCCTTCTGACGGATTAATATAAAAAATCCAGTGATGTACTTTTAACCTTCTTGACTCTCTTGCCTCTGAATCTCTAAAAGATCTAATCACTAGACAAATCACGAGATAAAGCATTATTCAATAAATATCTATTGTACGAGGCCTGTCGTGGCGCAGGGGCACAAAGTGTGACTGTAAAACCGACTGGTTGTGGGTTCGATCCCCACTCGAGGAGATTAAATATTTACTTAAATTTATATTTCCAATTATTCGCTCTGGTGGGGAATGGAGTGTCTTAACACTAGGTTCCCTCTGCCTACCGTGCAGTGTGCGGGATACAGCGTGAAGCTGATTTATTTTATTTTATTTTTATCTATTGTAAAGGTATTCGGGGGATTCCTCGTAAACGATTATTAGTTATAATAACATTAATATATCCAAGTCTGTAATTAATTATGAACGAAGAAAATTGTACTATATTATTTGATGATGACGGTTAACTAATCTTAACACATGATATCTTTAAGTGGTGTATATTGTTATGTAGAGTACAAATGTAGTCGTAGTATGAATTTCAATAGGCATTGTTGACTAATATTACAGTATATGCTTAATTGGCGAGTGAACATTATGTTAGGAGTGGCTTTGACGATTCACTTTCATACTCTGTTTCACAAACGGTTTGATCTGTTGATGAAATTATTACAGAACTAGAAACAGAAAAAATACGACCATTGTTGATATTTGATATTTATAAAATATACATAAAGCTAATTATTTATTACACGTATATATTTTTGTAACTTTATGTTCTTTTTACCTATATAATATACTCTGTTAAATGTGCTGATGTCAGTGAATAACTTAATTTACTCATTCAGAAACAGCCTTAAATGTTAAATTATTGATTTGAAGGATTCATAATATTCTTTATAAAATAACTGTAATAATTGCATATTAACTCCTGTACAGTTTTTAAATTAGTTACATATATTATATGAACGAACCAACCAAAAAACTTTTGTATTTACTTGATATTTCTTTCAAGATCATTCTTTATCTCTGTGTTGAATTAATTACGACTTCTTTCAAATGACGATAACTTTTTTTTTAA
Organism: Heliconius himera; assembly: GCA_021202915.1. NCBI lineage: Eukaryota > Metazoa > Arthropoda > Insecta > Lepidoptera > Nymphalidae > Heliconius > Heliconius himera. The sequence goes on from JAJHJA010000352.1 coordinate 1,263,180, forward strand.
TGAACCGATTTTGATGAACTAAACTTTAATAGTTAAGTTGAGTTAAAACAAAGTAATTGGTGAAATTTTCAAGTAAATCGGTTCAGTACTTTCAGAGAAAAATGTGGACAAAAAACGACGTCGACAGACAGACAGACAGACAGACAAGACATTAAAAAAAAACTTTTTGCTTTCTATTATTCTTTTTAAGTGTCCCTCTATCCATTTCAGTCAAAATTACTAAATCTACAAAATTACTAATTTCTTGAAAATATGGCGAATATGTTTAATGAAGTGTCTCAATATAAAGATTACTCCAACTACCCTTCTCTAAGCGCATACAGCGTAAAGCTATAATTATTAATGTGATAAAATAATATCCAAATGGTAAAATCTTCTCAACTCAAATAGATATACGCGAACGAAGTTGCTGGCACTGCTAGTATTTTATACAAATAAAAAATATATAAATAACTTTTTTTTTAAAATTTTATGTTGATTTTTATTATATACATAAATGTAGTAGTTTTACTTTTTTATGTATTATGTGTAGTGTTTGATATTTAATGTTTATTTACCTTACTACTGTTCCCGCAAATGGCAAGAAGGACAGAGGGAACCTAGTGCTGACGAATCTTCCTTACCTTGTCTGAAAATAGACAACTTGAAAATTTATGCTCAACAAGAATAAAATTAAACATATTCGCCATATTTTCAAGAAATTAGTAATTTTGTAAAGGAAATTAAACTACTTGTTCATAAAACTGAGTTTTAGTTTTAGTTAGCTGTTATAATATTATGATGCGAAAGATGTTCAAAGATGGTATTAAATTTTAAGTTAGTTGGGTAATATAATGATAACTTAAAATGCCAATATAAATTTTGTATGAGGCAGTACTCATATTTATATTTAACAATAAAAAATAAAAAAAAAACATTAAATGAGCTTCACGCTGTATCCCGCATACAACAAGGTAGGCAGAGGGAACCTAGTGTTAAGACACTCCGCTCCCTACTTTCTGCCGAATTCTGGGGGCATTGCGTGTTGAGTGGCAGAACTCAACGCCGTGCTTTGCCTCGACACCGGAGCGAAGAAATGGAAATATAAATTTAAGTAAATATTTCATCTCTTCAAGTGGGGATCGAACCCACAAACAATCGGTTTTACAGTCACACTTTGTGCCACTGCGCCACGACTGGCCTCGACAATAACAAATGATATATAAAAAAATAATCGCAGATATAAATATAAGTATATATGAAATATGTACGAGTATGTGTATTAAAATACCATTTCTGCGAATACGTAAACGGGAATTAGTTCTTTGATTTCATGACTATTACACATTTAAATGAAACTATTTAACATGATTAATTGCGTAACCCGTATAACTTTGCCTAAGTTGTATGGGTTTCACACTTTATATATAGCTAGGCACGAGAGATTTAATATCTAGATGTAAGATGTATGGGTTGTGGACGCTGAACACCTATAGGATGAGCTTCGACAGGTGAAGAACGCTGTTCATTAGAAAAAGCTACCGGTTCCCCGCCAGCGTTGTCAGAAGACCAACAAGCAACTCTAAGTAGACAGACAACCGTAGCATCTATCGTATTGAAATTGATGGGGACACTCCTAGCCTTCATACACGCAAGCTATTAAGTCTACCTTACTGATTGACTGAGTAATATTTACTTTACAAAAACTATAATTTAAGAAGAACAGCAACAATGACGACAACAACTCATGAAAAAAATGGTGTAAATAGTGTATATGTATGTGTTATAGAGAAAATGTTCTGACTTTGGACTGACTATGTTATCGTCGAATGAAAAAGTTTAGTATCTACTAAGGAATTTTTTTAAACATTTTTCCTATATTGGAATATTTTTTTCGTTTTTTGTTAATTATGGGTGCTTTCTAACCTTTTAAAAGTTTAAAATGACAGTATACCTCACGCAGATATATATAGATATCAGATAAACTTTTGTATTTCCCTTGATTTTAGTAAGTTTTGCATGGCCAAGCTCATTAATTTATAGTTTGGTACTGTCAATAGTGTTTGCAAATTCTGATGACGATTAATCCTGTGCTAATTGGTTGATTTTAATGGCGACACAGTGATTGTTGATATAATAGCGCCATGTTTTCTCTTTTGAAGATTAAATGTCAACAATTTTGTGATATCTAATAACTAAAAGCAAACCTTATTCGATATTGGTCTGTTTATAATTAAACCTTTTTTAGAATGAACTCAGATCTTGAGACCGACGTGGCGCAGTGGCACAGCGTCTAACTGTAAACGTGAAGGATGTTTGTTCGATACACACTTGGGGTAATATTGTGAAGTTTTTTTTTTCTCTCACATATAATAACCGAATGAAATTTGTATATACAAAGATTTAACCCACCACGTGTGACGCCTATGTGATCGGGTAGTTCAAAAAATCTTATAACCTTTTGACTCGCCATCTATGCTTGTTATAATTTCGAGTACCTGTCTCTTCCCCATAGTTACTATTTCCATAACAGCACCACAAACGCACGTTCCATACTTTTGGCACCAACCCAGTCTGTGAGACCGAATTCACCAATTACGTAAGTAAATTCTTCAAAATTGAGTTCCGGTTTTCTTTTTTAAATTTTGTAATATTAGCAAACATACGTGATTCTTTTAATGTTATTTTACTATAGTATTATAGAGTCAATTATTCAAGTAATAAATCAGCTCTTTGTATAATTTTATTTACATTTAAAGAAATATATAATAAATTCTTATATTTTCATTCCAAATGTCTTACTACTTGAGGCCGGTCGTGGCGCAGCGGCAAGAGGTGTGACTGCAAAACCGACTGGTTCTGGGTTCGATTCCCACTCGAGGAGATGAAATATTTACTTAAATTTATATTTCCATTTCTTCGCTCTGGTGTCGAGGTTAAGCGCGGCGTTGAGTTCTGCCACTCAACACGCAATGCCTCCAGAATTCGGCAGAAAGTGGGGAATGGAGTGTCTTAACACTTGGTTCCCTCTGCCTACCCTGCTGTGTGCGGGATACAGCGTGAAGCTAATTTATTTTTTATTTTAAAATGTCTTACAAAAACGGACAGCGTCGGCTTAAAGAGCTTCGACAAGATTCCATACTATCTGATTATGATTTATCACAGGCGTCGTCAAATAGCGAATGTGCAAGCGAAGTAGAGACGGAATGTCTCGTACCCAGATTATAATTTGAACAGCGAAAAGGTGTTGAGTGACCGAAAACGTACAGGTGACAACACATCCTCTTTTTATTTGGAAAAAGACAATTCTGCCACTTGTAGCAAAGAATGATGGGTAGCATTCATCGGGTCAGACTAGAAACCGCAATATTATAATATTGTGGTTTCTAGTCTATTGCCCTTAGTGTAACTAAGTGATTTTCATAAAAAAGACTGACAGACACAGTTGAACTTGCGTAGATTGTTGAAACTAAGACTTTCAGTAATTTTGAAGATCCGATGATAGGTGTGGAACTGTTAGTGCTTTGCAAAAAGGTCGGTCCGCAAATGCGGGTGGCGTAAAAATAGAAAAACCAAATATTCTTATCACAAAAGCAAGAAATATTTGTGCACATAGTGTCTTGTTGCAATATTTGTTTGACGGTACAAGAAGAGTTGTTTTCAAGGGGGTGTCTTTTTTTGTGCTAGAAGGATATATATTTTTGTTTATTTTTTAAGAGCTCCTTATGTCTTAAGAATAATAAAGATCCATTTAAGACATATATGCTTAAGATTGTTATTAATTTTAAAAAACTATATAAGATATATAAAAAAAACGTGTTGATTTTTAGTGTATACCTAAGTATAATTGCATAATAATAATAAGCGAGTTGTCATTGACCAAATATTTTTATTTTATTGTCATGTAAGAATAAAACGTAATTACATTATTATATACATTTAAGATTAAAACTAATTATCTTATCTAACTTATTAGTTACTAACAAGGTCTTAGATTCAAAATCCCGGTCTGTGGGACCGGCGTCGCCATTGATGTATGTCGAATTAACATCACCAATTTCGGCTTTAAATTCTTAAGCAATAGATTTTAGTGCGGTTTTCATTAATAGACAGAGTGATACGAGAGCAAGCTACGACTTACAACTACATTCTAATGTACATGAATATTATATTAGATTAAAGTAAAGCGAGAATGTCGACAATTTGTAACGTGTCAAGAAGCTTACATTGCTAATGCTTGCTAAACCTTATAAGATAGATCAAAACGTACTACGGAATGGTCCCAGAGGTCATGTGACTGTAAACGCGACGGGTGGTGGGTTCGATTCCCACACTAGGAAATGAAATATTTCATCAATATGGTGTCGATGCAAAGCGCAGTGTTGAGTTCCGCCATTCAACATGGAACGCCTCCAGAATTTGGAAAGTGGAAAACGATGTGGTGTCCTAATTAGCTAGTGGTTCCTCTGCCTACCCTGCTACATGTGGGATACATCAAAAAAGGTCAAAAATGGTTTATTTCCAAAAAAATCTACATATAATTAACGATAAACAATTTTTGTGGGTCATCGTTAGGAGAAACATATACAGGGTGGAAGAGGCAGCGGTCCATTTACGGAAACAGCATATAGGTTAAAATATTTCAAACCTATACCTAAAGAAATTAATCAAGATGCATCAACAGTTTGGACGTAGGATTTTTTTTTCATTTCACAATTTTTATCCATACCTGTATTTCGTGTGACGTGATTACGTATAGATCCCAATAACATAAACACTTACTACTACAAAAATACTACTAAAGGTTAAACAACTTTGAACTTTATCGCCAATACCTACGACTCGATTTCGGAAAGAGCCGTGTGCGGCGGTGTTCCATTGATAGGTTTATGTGTGCGTGCGTCGTCCTTACAAATGGCGTTTTATTTTAAAATGACAATTTTATTATTTATTTTGTTTGAAAAAATAACTTTTCATTTTTGGAAATTTATTTTTTTCTGATTTATATTAGGCTTTTATGGAGTAGTTAAAACTGTGGTTTCATTTAAAGTGGTGCTTACACTTCCACCCTGTATATCATATGTTTCTCCTAACGATGACCCACAAAAACTGTTTATAGTAACAATACTCAATATTTTTAAACTTTTTAAAGTGTTATTCCACACTTAGGAAAGAAAAATACTATAATATTTTTTTTTATAAATAATTATTTTTTTTTTATAAATTTTTATAAAATTTTTATACGTTTTCTAAATAAGTATTTTTCTTTCCTAAGTGTGGAATAACACTTTAAAAAGTTTAAAAATATTTAATAAATAGCATTCTCTCTTGCCAGACGATAATTCTTAGTAATTATCTTTGGGAAGCGGAAATTTGTAAAAATCTTCCTACAGAGATGACCTAACAACATAAATAAGTTGTAACAAGCGTATAAAAATTTCGACATAACTCGATGAGAACGTATGGCTTAGTGGTCAGAGCGCCTGGTCGGTTTCCAGAAGGCGCGGGTTCGAGTCCCGCTACGTTCAAATTTTTATACATTTTCTAAATAAATATTAATGCTCAATATTTCTTATGTACATTGTATTAAACATATATTAATATATTAAATTACCGTAGCGCGGTTGACATAATTTTAGAGAAAACTATTTTATGTTCTAATTTAGAAGCAAAATTTACAAATAGTTTCCTGAGTATACCTACTAGACAACATGTAATGTTAAACGTATTAAGAAATAAAAAAGAATCGACTACAAACAACGAACCAATTAGGTAAAAAAAAATACATAAAGTAAAACATATTCTTACTTGTAGACAAGGCCCGGCGTTGAGTTCCGGCGGAAAGTAAAAAATATTATTTCAGTGAACTTTCGAGACATATTATACAAAAAAACAACGGATTTAAATAAATTAAATTCCAAATTAATTTAAAAATCATTTAAGCTTAATTTAAAGCAAATCCTGATAATCTCCATATTAAAGTAGACGGGAAAAAAAGTATTTTGTTCGAATGAATACTTCAATTAAGGAACGTGTATTCGTATTATAATTTTATGTTGATTAAATAAAAAAATAATAACATATAATATATGTTTATATATTATATAAGCAAAAAACCCGCTTACATAAAACACTTAAGAGAAAAACAAACCCTATAACTTAGAATTATGTGAAGTTATACTCAAAAGCTGAAGAATAGATCCCGAGATTTACATGAAGTAAAAAATGTGTTCTTTCGAAATAGTACAACCTTTTTGCTAAACATAAATATTTTAAATATTAATTTATATTATGTACAAAAATAAAAAGGATTGTCAGTACTCATGACCCTGCCAGGACTCGAACCTGGAATCTTTCTGTTTAGAACAGTAGCGCTACCAATTGCGCCACGGAGCCCTACGACTGAATTGTAGTAATACATGAATAGTACATGCTGCAATTTGTTCAAATTGAAATTTTATTTATTTTAAATTTAGTTTATTGTACCTGAAATACAGAAGATCGCTATTTTGAAATATATTGGGGTTAAATATTTTTTATTACAGATCATACATTTAGGAACCGGTTATATAAATTTGCAAACAGAAAATCGAAGTCCAACGGTAGGACTATTGTCGCCACAAAAAAATTAAAATAATAACTTTTAAATTCGTACTTTTTTAATCTAGCTACGTGCGTACGTGTAGCGTGAAGCTGATTTAGCTATTTAAATAAGCTAAGCTAACAAAAGTAAAGTAAATAGCAAAAAAATAGTAAACTTCTTAAAAATATATTGGGAATTAGGAAGTAAAGTAAACTAAGAAAAAATATATTATGTTAAATGTCCTTAGAAAGTAGTTATGTATAGGTATTCATTTCGGTCGAAAGTCTTAGGTTGAAACCGGGACATAGGTCCCGGTTTCAACCTAAGACTTTTCTAAGATTTTTTCTAAGACTTTTCCTAAGATTTTTTCAAAAATATATCAAAGACAACAAAGTAATTCTATAAGGCTTACATTTTTTACTTTTAAAGTACCATTAAAATGAACCGAATAAAAATATTAACAGATTAGTGATTTCCGAATGTAAAAATGTTTCGTTATTAAAAATTAAAATATTGTTAGTTAAATAAACGTCAAACATTATACTGTTTGTAAATACAGCAACAGAATAGGTCTCTTTTTAATATTTGAAAGTACTGTTTGCACACCGCGGATAAAAATACTAAGAGTTCGTGTTAAAATAATGTTAAGCGTAGCAAGATTCGACGCGAAAGCAATTCAAGTTTTCGAGTGATAAAGTTTTATTTTTTTAGGCTCACATTGTATCATAGCAGGGTAGGCGGAGGGAACCTGGAGATACCTCAACTTCGAAAAAAATGCAACCGTGCACATAAAAATGAATAGAAGGTGAAGATTTTAATTGTGCTATTACTTTGGTGATATTGAACAATTTAGCAACAGTACAGCTTAGGTACCCTCCTCGCTAACAAAGGTTATGTACTCTTTGGTGCCGTTGCTTTCTTTTGTCTTATTCGATGAAAATTGGTTAATTGTTTTCTGTTTTGGTCTGAATTATGAAAATAAATTTTTCATGATTAAATATATATGATTGAATGTATAAATTATATAATCAATCTGCTGGTAAATGCAGCATAATAAAACTATTATAAGTAACAAGCGGGCGAAGCCGCGAGTGGGCCGCTAGTCATAATTGCGATCCTTAGCTTTTCTTATTTCCATAATTTATTATGTTCCATGTCATTTTTGTTTTGTTTAGTTATTTGATTAGGGAGGGGGAACTTCACCCTCTCCTGAAAGCTAGTATAAGAATTAATTTGTATGTAAAAATCGCATAATATATAAATTACAATTCTGTTATCTGTGTTTTCCTCATACATGAAATATCATTTTATTATTACGCTGCGGCTATCAAAAGGGGCCGTATTACATTAAACTAATTTTTACTTTATTGAAACATAAATTGAATTAGTTTCAATAATTTAGGTTACCAAAATTCTTGTCTGGTTGCCGATATATTTGCAACGTCTACAGATAATACGTTTTTCTTTTATACACCTAATTATATGAAAGTAACAAAAATATTATACTCTGCATTTTTCTACCTTTAATAACAAATTCTTTTATAAAAGATAAAAAATAGGTCATATTACAGCGGCAAAGTGTTGTGTATTGAATGCATATCTACGAGTATGTACAAGTTTATAATCGGCAGACTGAGGGAACTTTACAACTTCACATCAAACTTAGTAGTTAGTAAGTTTTATTTGCGTATCAAATCAGTCTGTTTGTGTCCAGTTTAGTTCCAGTCTTCTCCATCCAGACGATGTCAGCAACCTTCTTCAAGTCGGTCGTGCATTTTTTATTAAGTATTTAAAAGTCCTACGTATTCTAATTTACTTTAGATTTAGTTATTTACACTAAAAAAATAACAACAATAATTATTGTTTATTAATATATTTTATAACACTTTTTAGCTACCTACAAAATTGAATACTTAGTGACAACACAAATATTTACAATTATTATTTTGAACATTCCCACTAGTATGAATTAATATAGTTGTATTTTAATAAAATAAAAATATTTTTCTTCAAATTAATTTTAAACAATTCACATATTATTCATATAAAGGCAGGCAGCATGATATGAATAAATCTATTAAGAAATCTCTTATTGATTTATATTTACCATTTAGACTGTTTATGCAAGAATAAATTACCCTAATTTTAATAATTTCAAAGTTGATCTAATTGTTTTAATGTTTTAATACACATTATTATTAGGTAGCTAAAAAGTGTTATAAAATATATTAATAAACAAAAATTATTCACCAAAACTACATTGATCTTAAATAGTAATGTCCAAATTAACAATATATTAATATAAATATAGATTGTGTTGTTTATTTAAAGAATAATTGAAAATCTAAATAAAAAATTTAAGTATAAAAAATTTCTGAATATTTTTTTTAATTAGAAATCTCTATGTATTTATTAAATATATTATTAAATAAACAAAAGCTTAGCTCAAGGGGGCGTGCTCGCGAGCGGTCGCTACTAAATAATATAAAGAAATATATATATGTTTTTTATCAGCTTCACGCTGTATCCCGCACACAGCAGGGCAGACATAGGGAACCTAATGTTAAGACACTCCGTTCCCCACATGCCACCGAATTTTGGAGGCATTGCGTGTTGAGTGGCGGAACTCAACGACGCACTTTTGCCTCGTCACCAGTGCGAAGAAATGGAAAAATATTTCATTTCCTCGAGTGGGGATCGAACCCACAATCGTCGCGTTACACCCACACTCTTATGCCCCAGGGCCACGACGGCCTCTGTTTTTAATATTTTTTCATAAGTTAATTAAGTAGTTGTATACGTGGAGTGTACAAAATTAATACATATTAGATTATATCTTTTAGATATTACTTCCTCAGTGCCATTAGGAACGCGAAAGACACTGAAAATTTTATGTTTCGCCATAATGTGAAAATGGTATAAATTAAAATTGCATTTCCAAATTATCCGCGGTTTTCTTAAAAAAAATCAGCTTCACGCTGTATCCCGCACACAGCAGGATAGGCAGAGGGAACCTAGTGTAAGACACTTCGTTCCCCACTTTCTGCCGAATTCTGGAGGCATTGCGTATTGAGTGGCAGAACTCAACGCCGCGCTTTGCCTCGACACCAGAGCGAAGAAAGGAAAGTATAAATTGAAGTAAATATCTCCTCAAGTGGGGATCGAACCCATAACCAGTCGGTTTTACAGTCACACATTGTGGCGCTGCGCCACGACTGGTCTCTTAAATGTTATCTTAGATATGTGCATATATCAAATGTTAATACAAAATATTACCATAAAAAACTTTTTAAAATAACATATAATTATATAAGCGTATCGCGCAAAAAAAATATTTAATTTTAATTCTCAGTATTTTATAAGCGCTAGCTTTTGCAATTTCATAAAATGATTACATTTATTTCAGTATAATTTACCTTTTGAATATGAACATGTGTTAAGAAGATATTTTTTTAAATATATATATTTTTTGCCTTTTAGTTTTTTCTTGATCTTCTCATTTCTATTATTGTAAACAAATGTTCGGTTAACTCTCCATCTTCAGGTGCTCAAAGGCTCAAGACAATTCAAACGAGTCCAGACTCCAGACACGACATACCTTTCTTTCTTCAGATTTTCAGAGTTCCTTTCGGCCAATCTTCATCGTCAGACGCTAGAAAGCATTTAGCACCAGAGTGCTCCCCAAGACGTTGATTTCAAACTAGTTTAAACAGGACACGTCTACCTTTCTTAGTTCAGAAGTACCGTCGCACCATCACCACAACAACCTTCTAGCTCCATCTCTAGCTAGCGACTAACTTTAAAATTATTAAAAAAGGAATAATTTATTTAATACCTAAGCTTTTTCTCATAACATTTAAATATGATATTGTAAACATTCTCGTAAAGTCTTATCCCCTTGTTCTTCCTTCATGGTAAACTTTAGTACGTTGGCGTACTTTTGTTGTATACTTCTAAACATATAACAAGTATGTGACTTACACGGGAAGTGTTAAAAATTATGAGGTTATATATACATGTCTATAAGTAGCTTGTGAGTGTCTTCATATAGTCAAGAAAGGGAACTTTCTTTTTCTTCCTAATTTTTACTAATTAGTTATCGTTAGCTGTAAAAAAACCGCTAATGTTTTCTCAATATACACGTAACTTCGACGAAATTGCAGTGCTTATGAGCGTAGGAAGGAATAAAGAAGGAAGAGCAATGGACATAAGAAGAGGAGTGAAGAATTGGCCAGAAAACCTTTGGAGAAAAGATCCTCTCTGGAAATTATGTCTTAATATTTTAAGAAAAAAAATTGAAAAAAATAATCGTCCACAAAATTTTGCAATTATCGGAAAAAATAACAAAACTGAAGTGTTTTCCTTTTTTGTGCCATATTACTAGATTGTTCAAATTAAGGTTTGTCAATGTTAAGCCACGCTTACTGCATTATCTGTTGCCTTAGTCAGATATTTTGAAAGTCAGACGAGCAGGCAAAGGGACGACTTGAAGCGCCTCTAGATAATATAATTAAGTCTATAGATAGTAAGGGAGCATGACATAGTATTCACCATCTAATTTAATGTCTAACGTACTCCGCTCCATAGTTCCAACCGAATTCTAGAGGCAATGCTTGTTGAGTGGCGTAACTGAACGCCGCGCTTTTGCCTACCAGTACCTACAGGGAAATGAAAATAAATTTCTATGAATATTGGTATACTTTATATATTTACATCCTTAATTTAGATATTTAATATATTTTCTTCTACCTGGAAACTCGAACCAATCTAGCTGGAAAATAAGACCATTTCTGTAGAACAAGCAGCTAATAAAATAAATACAGTAACATCAACGTTGGCTAAAGTAGGATCGCAATTTCAAAAGACTGTCTGTATCTTCTTCAATATATTTTACAAAGAATTTATAGTTAAAATATACAAAGGGTAATTTGTTTTACTTTATGTTCTTTAATTATGTTTAAGGATAGTATTTTTATAAGGGTATAAATAAATATAAAATTCTCTTTTTATTTTATATGAAAATACTTTCTTTTTTAGCTTCACGCTGTATAACCCACTTGTCAGAGAAGCACTTAGCAGAGTAGGTAGTAGGAACCTGAAAATGTACCTAACATAGGTGTTAAGAATTCTGGAGGAATTGCCTGTTAAGTGGCGGAACTAGACGCTGTACTTTGCCTCTTTCCCAAAACGAGGAAATGAAAATATATATTGTTCTATTCGGTTCGATGGGAACTCGTATAAATAATAAATCTTTTATTTCCACGAGTGGGACTCGAACCCACAATCTATAGTGTTTACAATCGCACGCTTGTTGCCCCGCGCCAAGACTGACCTCATGTCTAATGAAAATACTTAATTTTGAAATATAGTACTATTATAATTATTATTTCTTAGTAAGATCATCATGGCTCGATAGAAGAGAGTCTGACTGTCAACCGCGATAGTTATGGAATCGATTCACACTCGAGGGAATTGAGCGAATAATGCCAAGGCGGAATAGACTTCTTTTGAATAAGATACGTCTACATTTCCACCAACAAAGAGTTTTGCATTTTGAATTACTTCTCTCCGCTCCCTTGAACCGAGCGAGTTTATTTTAAATCTCTGTTCGCTCGGTCCATTCAAATCTCGGTTCATCTTATTTTTTTTTTCTTTTTACAAGCGTAAATGATAATGAAGACTTTCTTAAGCTTTCACGTGTCGTACTCCAGTTGAGGCCAATCGTGGAAATAAAATATTTATTTAAATTTATATTTTCATTTCTTCGCTCTTGTGTCGAGGGAAAGCATGTCGTTGAGTACCACTCAACACGCAATGCCTCCAGAATTCGGTGGAAAATAGACAACGGAGCGTCTTGATATTAGGTTCCCTCTGTGTATCCCGCTGTGTGCAGGATACAGCGTGAAACCGTATAAAACGTGTCCCAATCGATTTTAGACGCATATTTCCCTACATACATATATGATTCTAATATCAGATAAAGTTTCGACAAAACTAAGGTAAAGCTTAAACGACAAGTTATAATTACTCTTTCAGTTACAACATTCTGCCTTTTATTAGAGTTGCTCGTGAGCTTTTATAACTTTTGAATATACTTTTGATATAATATGTACATTATATATGGATAACTTTGTTCTATTAAGTTAGTTACTTGTATATTTTTTCTTATTATTAATTAAGTTTCCTTTATTTAAATAGTTAATTGTTAGTTTTTTTTTAAATGGTTGTGGTTTCGATCCAGAACCCGTGGAATTAATAATAATAATTTCCTCGCTCTGGTGACAATATAAAAAAAGTATGTCGTCAAAATCCACCTCTCAAGAAGTCTTGAAGTCTTGAAAAATTAGAGGGAGCTTGAGGAAAGAAGTATCTAAATACCCTATTATGTGTAGATACAGAAGGAAACTAAATAAAAACACTGTTTGATTAGAACATCGGTCAAAAATGTCTCTAAAATAAACATTCTGTTTAGTTATTCCATTATATTTTAATTAACCCTAGTGACCCGCTCACAGCTTCGCCCACTGAAACTACACAATCATTTATTTACTAATAATCTAAGTTACTCTCATGTTCTAATAATAAAATCATTTGTAAAAGCAATGTGGAGACACGAGAATCTTACATACATATATAGAGAAAATAGAGATTGATGAATTAAACAACGAATTACATTCATTTTACCATCCAGGTGTTCTTTGAAATGTAAAACTGACGATAAATTTAAGCTTCAATTAGTTTAGAGTTGAAAATTCCTTTGAGAGCTTACAGCGAGCAATTGCGGTCGTGGAAAGGTAACATAAAAGTGGGAAACGTGTCAAGTACAATTAATTCCACAATTTACTTTTTACTTTCATTCTGAGTGACACTTCGCGATGTATTATATAAAACTTAATAAGAACAGACTATAAAAAGATATAAAGTATTGCTATGTTTGATACGTTTGTATAGAGCTTATTTAGCCACTCAGCACGCAATGCCTCCGGAATTCGGCGTAAAATGGGGAACAGAGTGTCTTAACACTAGGTTTACCTTCTGCCTACCCTGTTGTGTGCGGGATACAGCGTGAAGCTGATTGATTTGGTTTTAGTTAATGATCGAGGTGGCTATGGTGGCGCACTATGAGAACCTCTGAGCCAACTAGCGTTGTCGGTTCAATGACTTATATTTAAGTTATTTTTATTTGTTTCCCCCAGTACGGAAAGTGTGACGTTTATTTGCACTTTTGAATACATAATATCCCAAAAGTTAAGCGGAGAATAGAAAACAGAATGTTTTTACACTATTTTGTGGATCTTTTTCGACTCTGCCCACCTTGCTGTCGGTGGTAGTAAGTTGGTTTTTTTAGTTATCGAAGTGTCTTAACACTAAATTATCCGTGTTTCTATGCGCGAAATAAATTGAACTCTGAATAAATTCTTAAAATTAAATAAAATTATTTACTGAAAAGTATTAACTTCTGTACTGATTATGTTTACTCATCTTCTTTTAGTAGGTGTTGGCTTACCGACCCCAACGGGCGTACGACGCCGACGGTTTTATCAATTTTCATATACGAGTATTTTCAATATATTACTAATGCTTAAGAGGTTATTTGCTATTTAATATTTATTCATATGTTTGTTTAGTCTTCTCTTATTTGGGTAGTAGATTGATTAGATTTAATACTTATTAAGAAAACGTATAAAAAGTTGAACGTAGCGGAATTTGAACCCGCGCCTTTTTGGAAACCGTCCAAGCACTCTGATCAACTAAGCCATACGTTCTCATCGAGCTACGTCGAAATACGTTTAGTTTACGATATACGTTTATTACAACTTAATTATGTTATTAGCATCTCTATAGGGAGATTTTTACAAATTAGATTATTGAATTTTTTGGTTAGGTATTAGTTAAGTATTTTCATTTGTTTTATTCAGGTATATTCTGGAACAGAGTGTCTTAACACTAGATTACACTGCCTACTCTGCTGAGTGCGGAATACAGCGTAAAGCTGATTTAATTATTTTTTTTATGTAGAGGCCAGTCATAGTGCTGAAGCACGAGCGTGTGTGCGTGGGTTCGTTTCCCTCTTTAATTATTAAATATTTTTATTTCCTTGCTCAGGTAACAAGGCAAATCGCGGAATTGTGTTCCGCCACTCAACACGCAATGCTTCCAAATTCCACTTAACTCTTTCTTCTGGAAAGTGGGAGGCGGAAGTGCCCTACTGTAAAGTGTCTTAAATTATACTTCTATATTTCCAAAACAATTTATTCTTATAAAAGTTACGATAATGTAACCCAAGATATTAAAACTTTCATATTAATAGACATTATAAGTACACTACAGACATAAAAACACGAAGACTTTCGTGATTTCGCGGGCGAAGCCGCGATCGGGGCGCTAGTACTATATATTTTAAAGTATTTTGTATGGCAAAATTGGTTGGTTTTATTAAATTGGCTTATACTGTAATTTCAGTATATATACTGTCCTTAAAATTATAATGTTATAGAACACGAAAGTAATACAGAATGAGCGAAGCTGCGAACGGTTTATTAATATAATATAAAAACTATTATTTCGAGAGGTAATCTTACGATTTGAATCTGTAATAATCAACCCTACTCCAAAAAAAGTAATCTGCACCGCGACGGTGACCTATATATAAATTATTTCAGCAAAAAATATGAATTTTAATGCACTTTTCATAGAAATTTATTTAAATTGTATTCAAGTTATTCAGTTTTAGAAGAACTTCTTTGAATTATTTCCTTATGAAACATCACATCTGAAATTTATACAAATAACTAATTGAATCAATTTGTATGTATAAAATCCACGTACATATAAGCAATTAAATTATTTTTATTTACGAACATAAATGCATGTTTCCTGTTAAGATTTTTTTAATGATGCTATATATATAATTGGTTATTCGCCGTGCCTTTGCCTGGTTAAACAACGTGAACACTTATTTGAGACATTGAATTGCGTTCGTGTTCTAATATATTATGTTTGCAACGTACTTAAAAAAATAATACTTTATGCTTAAGATATCGTAATTTCTATAAGGATTTTTATTTGGATTGATTTATTCTTACGGCTGTACGCAGATGATGCAGAGCTCATTGCATCAGAATGCGAGTTGCAGGTATAGGTACCACTCTGAAAGAAGGGTGTGAAAATAATGGTCTAAGCCTGAATGCGAGTAAGACAAAGGAAATACCAGAAGGTATTTGAAAAAAAATTAAAAAAGACGGAATACAAGATCAATATAAGTAAGATATTAAAACAAATAAATGAAGTGTTATATATGAAATGTTAGAGATCGAAAATACGAGATGGATGTGGAAAGGCGTATTGCTGCCGGTAATAAGATTGCAGCTGCATTGATGAGACGGAGTAACGTCAGCATATCTGCACGTTTGGCCGTACACAATGCAGTCTGGTACCGACACTGTTACACAGCAGCGGAACGTGGATATTACAGAAGAAGAATGAAAGGGAGGAGTGCTGCGAAGATATAATCTCTGCAAAGGATATGCGAAGTCAGTTAAGATGATCGAATCCGCAATGAAAGCAGAATGGCAGATACTAGCGAGGATGTCACGGTGAGAATAAAGAAGAACATGCTCAGCTGGTTTGGGCTCGTCAGACGAATAGGAGAGAGGTAGGAGGAGACCTCGGTTGACTTTCGAAAACACAGTATCAGTATCACAGTATAATATAGTATATATAATACTCTTCGAAGGGCATGAGGTCGACGACAATGGACGAGGCTAAAGAAGTATGCAGATACCGTAGCGTTTGGCGCTCCGTTCTCCCTGACTACCCCACTAAGCATACATCGTAAAGACAGGTTAAAGATGTAAAACAAAAGAAACTTTCTAAACTTCTATCTTGATTACATTGAAAGAAGTTTTATTTCATTTTTCCCGGCGTATCCCTGGCCAATTGAACTAAAAAAGCATATTTTTTTATTGCTTACTTTAAATACTAAACCTAAATAAATTTTGTTTTATGTTCGAAAGAAATTTTTAAACTTTATTTATAGTACTCAGTTTTCTCCATTTCGTGTTTTTGTAATTAAAGGAGGTTGTTAGAAAAACACAAGCAAACTTTGAATTAAAGGGAATATTGGTGTACGTTTTTTTCCAGCTTAACAGAGCTAGGCAGTCTTAGCAGAGTAGGCAGATAGGTAGGAGCCTAGTGTTAAGACACTCCGCTCCCCATTAACCACCGACCTCTACACCAGATCGGAGAAATGAAAATATTAATTATTTAATTTCCTCGAATTGAGATAGAACCCACAACCTGTCCCGGTTACAGTTTCTTGCGCCACGACTGGCCCCTAAGGAAAATATATAATAAACATTGTAAAGTATAAAATATTTTTCATTAAGAACCTTCCTACAGACAGTAAAAGCAATGACAAGAAGTAAATAGATAGATGTCCGTTGACGAAGAAAGAAAGCCATAAATCTGTTCCGTTCTTTCTCACCGTAACAAAAATAAACCGTTTCGTTCAATGAATCAGAAATCTGACAATACTTGTTCCGACGGAGTCTATTAGTAAGCGCTTGTCGTTGTCTATGAAAATATAAAATAGTTTTTAAAAGTAATAAAAAAAATTTTTTGAATATTTTTCAGCACACTTCGTCCTACATATATAAAGGTAGGCAGATAGAACCTTCTGATATGATTCTTTTTTCTGCGCTCTTCGCCCAAATTTGGAGCATTCTGTGTATTATATCATATAACAACATAATATTATAATAAAACCACAACAAATAAACTATAGGAAAAGTAGTTGGTTATTTTTTTATATTTTTTGGAAATTTATTTTACATTATCTCGCAAAAATAAATAAAATCCAAAACATACAGTAATCGCGGTTTTTCCTCTGTAAATGCAGGATAACAACAAAATAGGTAGTACAAACTATAATTTACACACACAGACAGACACTTCCATTTTGTTCATACATATAGATATTTAGCTTAAAATATATATGTATAGAATAAAATTGCCTACCATACTGAATATCTTTTGGTAAGGTTACACTTTAATAAATCTAATAATTAATTAGGTAAGCTATAATAGGATAGTTCTTCATCACATAAAGGTCTTTAATCTTTAATTTTTATACATCAATGGAAAAGGCATAACACATTGAAAATCATTCATATTTCAATATTTCTCATAGTAGCTGAACTGTTAAGGTCATCAGACGTTATGGCAAATTTAATTATTACTTATACGATATCACGATATCAGGTAAGAAACACTTCCAAATTAAAAATACCTTAGATCCTGCCCAGGCCAATAATAGCTACACAACGAAAAAAAACATTGAAATCGGTTCAGGCATTTAGAATATGATTATATACAAACAGACGAATACACAAATAATTAATAAAAAATTGTAATATTATATACAAATAATTGTAATATTATCAAGTTTATATTTCTCTCTATATAACTCAAATACAATATACATATGTATATATACAATATACATATATAAAGTTTGCATATGCACTCATAGTGTAAGTATAAAATATTTTAAGTATAAAGTACCGGAATAACATATGTAGAATTTAGGCTTGTTAGTATAATATAAGCATTAGCCTCAATTTTAAACAACCTTTAAGTTGTCTGGCGGGAGTAAACTCTTTTGTAAAGGATCTGGATATTCTTAAAAATATATTTAAATACGAGCATTTCAACTATAATGTAGATGATGAGATCAAATTTTCAGCTTTGCTAAAACGACGTAAGCCTGGTTGACCTAGGATCTCAGTCTACAAGCAAATGTTGATACAAACCTATATTGTCCAAAAACGAGAATAGAAACCGGGTGAGCTTCCTTCATTAAACATAAACTCGTAGATGTTTCTCCCATCTTAATAAGCTTCGAGGCATACTTGTACATTTTGCAATATTTGCAAAATGGATTTTTAATTAACTCAGAAGGGAAATGGGGACTGTTATCGTGTTTTCTGTAAATAAAATACACAATGCTTTGTTCATCGTCAAAAGCTCGTCTCAAAGCGAACAATGTGCGAAACAATCGATCAATTTACATCTTGTAGCGATATTTTTTATATAGGTATTCCCTGAACAAATAAGATTTCATCTAAGCCTTTGTTAAGCTTTGCCAAAGGTAAATAAAGAGATTTGTTTACTTTTAATTTTGTTTTACCACTATACTTTGGATTTTCTTTTTTTTAGCTTGACTACTTTCTGTATCCCTCACAAAGCAAGGTAGGCTCAGGGAACCTGTTCCACAACTTTCGCCGAATTGAGATTTTTTGTGGATTACTTTATATCCAAAAGAAATTAAAAGTATTTTATTCTAAACGATTAATAGAATCTTCTTAATAAAGATAAACGAACTAATAGTATATCATGGTTGTAGGTTTAAATTATACAATTGAGGAAATATAAAATAAAAATAACTTTTTTTCCGGACAAGGTATATAAAGTGCGGCGTCGAGTTACGTCTTTGACCAAAAAGAAAATGAGAAAGTAATCTTTTGCTATACTAAATACGAGTAATTATATGAAAATAAATATATAGATACATTTAATTTCATTTATATAAAATTATTATTATATTTCTCTTGGTCAAAATAGTCAACTTAAAATTTTCAAGTGGCGAAACTTACAACACAAAAATGTTGTCTGCGATGATATAAAGGTAAAGCCACAGTCACTATTTTAATATATTTAATTTAAAATTAAATTTGTCGGGTTATTGTTAATGTATTATCTATAATTTGGTATTAATCTCTATCAATATAAAAATAGTTATCTCTGATGGTTTATTCAAATAGTTCTTTACTGTACATCATTATAATAAATACTTTAGGAGATATCAATGCTTCAAAACGAAGCCCCCGTACCGTGCGACTTGTAGGCCCCTCTCAATTATTTTTACTTTTTTATTTTTTTCATTTTAATAACTCAGGTATTTTTCTAATATAATCAATTTTATTTCTTGCTTATATCGACTTATATTCTTTTTTGGTTCATTATAATTATTTAGGTTTATATTTGTATCTACTAATAAATTATTTCATAAATATATTAAATAAATATATGTATAATTCAAGCGGGCGAAGCCCCGCAGTTCCGCTAGTGTTATATCAAAATAAACAGGGAATTTAGTCAAAGCACATTAAATGGTAATAATAGAACTGCTCATAATGTTTCAAATTACATATTATGGCAATGCGATATCATGTTATGTTTATTAAATAATACTACATTAATTAGAGTTAGGTATGTTAGATACGTTAGATAAGTGGGACAGTATCTGAATTTAAGCGCGATGATTGTAGGTTCGATTTCCAGTAGGGGAAACTCTGGCAGACTAGGCGCGGGGTTGAGTCCCGCACACTCAACACGCAGTGTCCTGAAAAATATATTAAAAGCATATGGGGTGTGAAATACGCTGAGCAGTAGTTATTTCCTATACTAAAAAAATTAATTAACAAAAAACACTCCTCCGCGCTTTTTCTTATTACTCTAAGCGGGAATTGAATTCACAATCATCGTTCTTACTTTCAGATATTTTGACGCAGCGCCACGTCGGATTTCACATAAGTGTTTCTATTCTCTATTTCTTTACATATTGAATCAGATCTAGGAAACAAAAGTAAATTGTTCCGGGAAGGAAATCGAATCTATAAATGTCGCGTATACGCACAATATCCGATATTAGATCTTGCCGATCTGCGACTGGTTGTGGGTTGGATCTCCTCAGGAAAATGAAATATTTATTTAAACTTATATTTACATTTCTTTGCACTAGCGTCTAGATAAAGCAAGACATCCAAAATTCGACAGAAAGTGGAAAAAAAATCTTGTAATTGTGGTACTAACGTATTTTTTGTTTCTAAAATAGTTTAATAAAATATTACTTTTAATATTTAAAAAATAAATTAAAGGAGATTTCAAAATCCATTTTAATATGTACGAATATGTAATATGAATTTTAGTGACATTATTAAGTTATTCTATAATACTCGAAAGCTCTTAGCTAAAACGAATTAGGTGCGACATCCACACGGACGCGACTACAGTGTGAGCTTCTACTTTAAAAGTTTAAGAGATTGAGATAATTAAAAACGTTACCAACTAGAGAATTGTGAAAGTTTGTAGACAAATTAATTTGGATATCATTTGGATTTAATTAAAAATGTAGGTGGAAATCACAAAGAAAACCTTCTATCAGCAATTGTGTATTATTACTGTTATGTATTTATAATACATTTAAACGTAACGTTCTAGTCTTAAAACACTTCATTACCCATTTTTCGCCGAATTCTGGAGGCATTGCATGTTGAGTGGCGTAACTCAACGCCGCGTTTTGCCTCAACACCAGAGCGAAGAAGAAGCGAAGTTTCAAATATTTCAGTTTATAGAGTGGAAATCGAACTCAAAACCTGTAGAGCTTACAGTTATACTTGTGCCTATTCACCATAGCTGGCCTTAATTTATTACATTGAAGTTAATATTTATTTGAGTACCGGTGCTACAAGTATAATTACGTACGAGTGTGCTTTCAGAATTATTTTAATACTACTTTGCATGTTGAAAATAAATGGATAATATTATTATGCATTCCACAATAAAGTAGGCGATTAAAAATTGAGGTTTGCAAAAAAAATTGAGCTGTTTTGGTTTTTTCTGTTTTTGGGTGTGGTGAATTGGAAAGTGACTATAATTTTATAATAGAACGTCACATACTTATTTTTAAAAACGTATAAAAATTTAAACGTAGCAGGACTACGGAACAAACCTGTATTCTAGCCCACGCCTCCTGGAAACCGACCAGGCGCTCTGACCACTAAGCCATACGTTGTCATGAACGTCACGTTTTCTGCCAATGTAGGTCTATGTTAAAGAAATTATCATTTTAAAGTAAAAGATAAAAGATTAAAATATTATTGTCTTTTTATAAGTGCGTAAGAAAACCTAAAATTATTTCAGAAAAAACATTTTATAGTAATCCCTAACTACTTTTTTTCTAAGCGAGACTACTTTTGGTACGTTTTTCTGAAGCATCGAATAGTAGTCTGATCATCATTGAAACGCTCCATCTTCCTTGGTATCTCTTTCCCATCGCTAAACGTACTTTTAAATTCATTAGGCAACGTAAAAATCAAAATGCTTTTAACATTTAGCTATTTGTTATTACCTAAAAAAATCTAAATAAAAATCACAAAAAAAAATCTCTATTATCTCTATGAAGGCAATACACTAAACTCTTTGAGAATGCGCCATATTTGTGATTAATTGTGGATCAGCCTGGATCCGCCGTCAGGATAAGGCATCTAATATCCGGTCCAACGAAAATACCTTCCTTCAACTTTGTCTCTAAGAGGCCTGGAATCTTTGATATTGAGTGTTTGAAGCAATTTCCATCTCTATGATGAGAAAGTGCTTCATCTATCTCAGCTTTATGTGAAGCGGTGACAGAAGAACTTTATGAGGACAACATTTTATGAAGAACGCACATTTCGCGTTTTTAACGTTTTGTTGTTTATGTTACTTAACTTAAGTGACATAGTTCGTTCTTAATTAAAAAAATAATTATAGTTATGACCTGTATTTGTACTTATTTATTTATGAGCCAAAAAACCTTTTTTTATAATAAAATGGTTTGCAGTATAGCAAAATAACCTGACGGTCCGGAATTTTTCCCCATTTCCCCACTCATCCACTCGTCACTGGCATGGTCAAAGGGGACGTTGAGTTCCACTACTGGACATCATCCTCTACCTCCATGTGAACGGAAAGTATGTTCTCCCTCTCTACCCTGCTATACGAGAAAAAGAGTGGCTTACATTTAAAAAAAACCCCTTGAAGTAGAATAAATGTAAAAATGAACCATCAACGATTTTTAATCAATCTGTCTACTGAATTAACGCGTAGATACATACTTGTGTTATTTCATATTCATACTCTTATTATTTCATAAAATATTTTAAACACTAAATTCAATATAATATTTCCTTTTGACAATTTAAAGAAACTAGATTCAATGTCAAATATATTAAAATAATATTTCCTCCTATTAGTGTTCAGTACATCAAAAGAAAAAAACAGCACCTTTATAGGATGACTTTGTTAACAGTCTATCTGTTCGTCTCTCTCACGGAGAATCAATCGATTGGAGAATCAAATCAAATATTCAGGTCTACGATTCATTGGAGCACAGAACTGAAGCTTTTAAGTCCAGTGCAATCAAATAAATGTATTTTTTTATAAGTCACGTTCCCGTTGATCTGTATACAATTATGAAATTGATATGGAACCTGTGGGCAAAACGTACTCGAATTTCGAACAAAAAAGATTTATAAAACAAGAACGGTGTGAGAGGTAAAGGGAGATTTTTACATTTTTAGGTAAACACAATAAAATTTTTATATAATTTATAACAATAAATTTATTCCACTGGCAACATCTTTTTAATAAACTATCTTCTTATTAAATAAACGTATATTTTTTATATTTGAATTTCAAATTAAAATACATTAAAAACGCTTCTAGAGGGCTGTAGGCCTCGTTGTAAGTTCATTACGTGATAGAATAATACATGCCGCGCCGTGACGAGGCGTGAGTTGACAATAATGTTGTTTCTGCGCGTCATATAACCTTTTCATAATTATTTAAGGGTACACTATGAAATATGTGTCGGAAAAATCGCCTTTAAATTGATGACTGTTAAATTAGGCTTGTCGCAGCTATTATAAGAGCTATTTCTATACGTTATATTATAAATCTGAAGAGTTTGTTAGGTTGGATGCGCTAATCTCAAGAACTATAATAATAATAATAAGATGCTCGAAAGGGTTGAGGTGATCAATCTGCGTAATTGTGTGGAAAAACGCTGACGAACTCATCGTGGTGGCGAAATCGGTTTACATATGTCTACATCCATAACTAAGCATGATGATGTAGAGCTCGACTAGTGGGGGACGCGGCAACGTTCATGAATCTCATCCAACAGCTCCATTCAAGCTCCAATACATAGTCCCCTTATAGTGTGACGTAAACGTGACGGTTGCAGCTTCGATTCCCACTCGGGGGAATTAAATATTTAATATTGTCAATTCCTCGCTCTGGTAAACAGGCAAAGCGCGAGAGCTAAAAAAAAACATTTATATTCAATCAATACATAGACCATTGTAACGTAGATAGTTTGGCCCTCATACATTATCTTCTAGTATTGTGAAACTTCGTTCTTTGGTTTAACGAATGCTTTGGATTCAGTGTGCATATTAGCATGGCGTTAAGTTCCATCATGCTTGCCTAATAAGCGAGCAAAATGACATAATTTCAACCTACAACCCACGTTTTCCTAAAAATCAAATCAGCTTCACGCTGTATCCCGCACACAGCAAGGTAGGCAGAGGGAACCTAGTGTTAAGACACTCTGTTCCCCACTTTCTGCCGAATTCTGGAGGCATTGCGTGTTGAGTGGCAGAACTCAACGCCGCGCTTAACCTCGACACCAGAGCGAAGAAATGGAAATATAAATTTAAGTAAATATTTCATCTCCTCGAGTGGGGATCGAACCCACAACCAGTCGGTTTTACAGTCACACCTTGTGCCGCTGCGCCACGACTGGCCTCTACTTTTTCCTAAATATTACTATTTGAACATTTGGCCATATTGTATATTGAAATATAATATTTAATACTTTTCCTTCAACATTTATTGTCGTATTCAAATATAAATACAATCGGAATCCCTTCTCAAGTGTACTGTAGAACTACCATATATTGCTATTGACTTTCGTAAAGTATTTGAATAAACGTTCCATAACTATATTTGTGATAGTCTAGTGGACTTAACAATTTGTGAAATACGAAGAATATTTATTTATATAATAGTAAAATAAAAATATAACATTTCAAAGAATAATATTCCGATTATTATCCAGAGTATTATATATAGCAAATTTTTACCTGCGACTTCGCTTGTATAATCTAATGGAAATATATAACTTATATTTGTGTATGATAAAAAAAACATATATAAATGACATAATCTAAATGCCCGAAGTAACTCTGACAGCAGGTACATTGGATAACATAGACACTAGTAAAGAGTAGGCAAAAAAAGAGGCCAGGCGTGGCGCAGGGGCACAGAGCGTGACTGTAAAATCGACTGGTTGTGGGTTCGATCCTCACTGGAGGAGATAAAATATTTTACTTATATACATCTATATTTTCATTTCTCCGCTCTGGTGTCGAGGCAAAAGAGCGGCGTTGTGTTCCGCCACCCAACACGCGATGCCTCCAGAATTCGGCGAAAAGTAGGGAACGGTGTGGTTTAACACTAGGTTCTCTCAGCTGTATGCGGGATACAGCGTGGAGCTGTTTTTTAAAGATTAGATAAATATAGAAATATACATTAAAATCCAAAGAGTTTCTGAGATTAGGCATTGACCGAAACAAACTCTTCAGCTGTACAATGTTAAATGAAACAAATTTTGAATGTGAGAATAATTACAAACAAAGTAATATCAACTGGGCGAATTATTTAAATTTACCGAATATGCGGTTTAAATAACGTCGGCGGCATATGATTGATATTTAATTATGTTAGTAACCGATAATATGGTTTTTGAAGGAAATGACATCGGTTAAATCGTATAACCAGCTCGCTCATTAATATTATAATTTTAAGCTTACTTTTCTATAAAATCTATATAAATATAATAAAATTGTAACTGATCGTTTTTTTTTTTAATATTTTTAAAGTGTTAATCCACACTTAGGAAAGAAAAATACTTATTTAGTAAACGAATAAAAATTTGAACGTAGCGGAACTGATTGTTGTCTGTACGTGGAAGATATACAAGAAAATCTTTTATTAAGGGTTTTTATTAATGTGATAGAACAAAAAACAATGATTTGTAAATTTTTAAGTCTGTTTGTTTGTGCATTTATGCACTGAATGCTGAATGCCTATCTCAGAAAGGATTTGAATGCAGATTCAATTATTTTATTTCGGCAAATTTATTCTACCTTGATATTTAGAATTTATTTTATTTCAATCGGTTCATTAATAAAAAAAGTATGTGTTATTTTTTTCGGTAAATATGCTACAAAATAATTGCAATGTCAAATAGCAATTTCAGCAAACAATGCACGGCGCGCCACTCTGTCTACTGTCAGTAATAATACACCGAATCCAATACAGCAAAGCACAGCTATTTTCAAGAAGAGGCGTGAGATTGTAGCTTCCAGTACATAAGGAATTACAATTGATAAATTGATCCTCAGAGAACCTACTGTTAAAACACTCCGGTTTCCGCTTTCTGCAAGTTTTGGAGACGTTCAGTTTTGTACAATTGGGCAGAAGATAGGAAAATATTTTTAAAATATAAAACAAAATGCGCAGGGGCACAAAGTGTGACTGTAAAATCGAACTTCGAATCGAAAATCGAATCGTTGTGGGTTCGATCCCCATTCGAGAAAGTGAAATATTTATTTACATTTATATTTTTATTTCTTCGCTCTGGTGCTGAGGCATAGTGCGGCGTTGAATTCCGCCACTCAACACGCAATGCCTCCAGAACTCGACGGAAAGTGGAGAACAGAGTGTCTTAACACTAGATTCCCTCTGCCTACCCTGCTGTGTGCGAGACACAGCGTGAAGCTGTATTTATTGTACTGGTGAGATTATTTATACATATATATATTATTTATATATATATATATATATATATATATAATTCATAACATTAATTACATCTATATATATTAAAATAATAATTACTACAAAAAAACCTATTAAGAAAAACTATATTCAAACGAAGAACAGAGAAACAGAAGTATAATTTGCAAGCGCATACGAATTCACAAGGAGCCTTATTAGAAAAATACTTGGGTACTTGGATAAGGTAGACGCTGCACAATGCCTTTTTGTATTGTATAGCAGGATGACAGGCTAACGAACCGGGCGGCGAGCTCGCTACCTGCCACCACACCACACAATATATTCTCATTTTTAAAACTATGAAGATTTGCATTTTCTTGTTTGTAATTTACGTTAAAGAATATTATGAGATAGTCCATAGGTGAAGATATGTTATGTTAGATTCACGTTGTATCCCCCATATGGTAGGGTGGGCAGAGTGAAGTTAGTGTTAAGATATTCCGTTCTCTACTTTCTGACCAATTTTCATGGCTGTGTTGAGTGGCGAAACTCGAGGCAGTGCTTGGTCTTGTTACCAGAGCGAGAAAATTAAAGTGATTCATTCCCTAGAGCGGGAATCGAACCCACTATCGTCATGTTTACAGTCATATGCTATTCGATACTGTGCCGCTACGCCATGGTAATTTAAGATAATGTTTTTGTATGTATGTACCTATTACTAGTACATTTATTAAAACATACACAATTTTTAAATGAATGTTACAAAACTAGGAAGAATTTTGAAAAAAAATAACAATACGAAATCGTGAAGATATTTCATGATTCGTACATAAAAAAAAACATTTAAATAGCACATATTCAGAATTTTAATAAATAACTTCACATTGTATCTCGCGTAAAGGCTAGGTAGAGAAAAATTGTATTAAAATTCTTCACTGCCCACTTCCAGCCAATTTTCCAGACATTGTGTGTTGAGTGGTGGATCTTAGCGACGCGGTTTGTCTTGTTATTAGATCAAGGAGATGATAATAATTAATTCCTCCAAGAGAGATCTGAACCCACAACCACTCCACAACAGCTTGAGTTTTATTTATATAGCTTGAATTACACAATTATTTGTTTATCTAAATTACTAAATACATTACATATATACACAGAGACGAAGCGGGGACTTCGGGACTTACTCAAGCGCGGTAGATTAATATACTGGGGAATTCCTTGTACTCGGTTAAGTATTTCCATCAAATATAATTCCCATATATATATATATATGGTCGCCAGTCTAGGATAAAGGATCAGATTAGTAAAAAATATTATCATCTGAAATTCTCAAGTGCGTCACATTATTATTGTGATTATTGTCACTAATCTGACAATTTGAGATGACGACAATTTGTGACGGAAAGAAGAAGGACAACTACAAATTTATAAAAAAAAGGTTATCTCAACGTTCTTGAACGTGGCTATTTTTTTTTATTTTGAAGAGAATATTTCAAGGATTATGAAAAATATATAATCTGACGAATTCGTCAAGCCAAAGTAATAAAAATTGATCGATAAAGTTATTATTTAAGCTTCGTAACCCTATAAATCTCTATGGCGCTCGAGTAAATCCTGATTTAGCATCGTCGGTTCCCGTACTATTATAAGACGATTTAAATATAATAAAACAAACATTAAACGTTAAAGTTGCCAGGTTTGAAAAAATACAATACTGAAATACTACAAACATACAAAAAAAACATAAATCATTGTCATGGGTTCTCTTAAACTTATAAAATTTATACGTGCCCCCAATAATATATTTTCTTACATATCTTTCATGTACAGACAGCGATCACTTACACTTTCATTATATGTATAGATATGCAAGTGTAACTAAAAGTAAAATATACGACTAATCAGTTAAAGTATGTATCCAACAAAAGACTGTACATAATATATTAAAGAATATAATAATATATAATAATATTTGAGGCCAGTCGTGGCGCAGCGGCACGAAGTGTGACTGTAAAACCGACTGGTTGTAGGTTCGATCCCCATTCGAGGAGATGAAATATTTACTTAAATTTATTTTTCCATTTCTTTCTCCGTGGGGAATGGAGTGTCTTTACACTAGTTTCCCTCAGCCTACCCTCATGTGTGCGGGATACAGCGTGAAGCTGATTTTTGATAGCCAAACAACATTTTAATTATTCCTCTCGCTGACACTTATCCCAATAAATTGCTACATAACTTTGATTTATTACAATCCGTAGGACAAAATGTCCCGCATTCGATATTCATGAATAAATCATGACAAAAAGAATTTCATACGTTGTTATTTATGGAGCTACTTTTGTGAGCTAACATTTCACATTTTATAAGTAAAAACGCAGATTTTTAAATTATATTGTTATGGATATTGTGTATTTATAAACCGCTCTCAAGTCTGAGACCGAACTTATTGGACTTGAGATGCCATTTTTATTTATAAAATATATATCTATGAAAGGAAAGGAAATTATTACATGGTATATAATTTTATGGTCACCTTATTCATAATTTTTATTTAACTGAGAACTGAACATTCATTATATTTTTTTTAACCGAGGAACCAAATCATTTCAAATACTTAGCCGACCCTGAAAGAGGAGGTATGTACGTGCGTATGGATGAATGACTCAATATCACGCTAACCGATTTAGATGTTTCTTTTTTAATTTGAATGGATATACTTTGAGGATAGTTTAGTGAAAGCTTGGTTAATTTCTGTTAAGAGGATCCGGTTGAAATTGAACAAGTTTGTTTTTTTGTTAAAAAAATATAATTATACTGTTATTGTTACAGAAATAAGATTCCTCATTGTTACATTTCTTTTCAACCAACTTCAAAAAGAGCATTCTTAACCGACATCGAAAAAAAGAGAGGTTTCCAATTCATCGAATATTTTTATGTATGTGTATGTTCTTGTCAATATACCTAAATGTTGGTATGTACAAAAATAATACCTAATTAAGTTTCATCATTTAAAATTGTAAAAAAAATTTTTTTAACAAAATAAAACCGACTTCAAACAACGATTTAACAAGTAAAAAATAATTCTACATAAAGTAAAACATACTATGATTTTGAAGTGCGGAACCCAAACTCAAATAAATGTATTTGATCTTGCAATGAAAATTAAAAAATATATATTCCTAGAAATAAACCCTACCTAAAGACGGAAGAAGTTCCGAAGAAATTTATTTAAAAATCTTTCACAATTTTACAGCTGGAACGGTTGAAAACTTTGAACGAATATTAATGATTCGTACATACGGGGGAAATCGGGGACGACAAGCTAGTATTAATAAATAGCAGCCTTCCCATTAAGCTGAGTATTACCACAACGGTTTATAATTCCCAGGATAACAATTTCATAGAAGATAAAAGCAAATAAGCAGGCTCATATTATTCTTTAAGCTTTATTAATCCTGATTAATCTGTTATAATGATTTTTTGGTTAAACCTGTAAGTGCAAAATTAAAATGATAATGGAATAAAAGATTGAGGCCGTCGTGGCTCAGCGGCACATGACTGTGACCGTGACTGTTGTGGATTCGATTCCCACCTAGGTAAATAAATTGTTTTCATTTTCCCGTTTTGATAACAATGTCTTGAAAACCTGACGCTTGACGTAGTTGACTGCTATCACGTAATTTGTTGATAATATAAATTAGAACTATTAACATACAAAGCTTAAAGAATGTCTTGATATATCAATCTATTATCTATTTTTAGTAAACGGCGGAACCTAAAGCAGCATTTTAACTACGCAAATTAAAAAACTGAATTTAAAATATAAAAATAGTGCAATAGACCTAAGAAATGTGTGATTTGGATACCACAATCATCGTCATGATCACGATTTTTACTTTATCTAAAAATAAAAACGTATTGATTTTTTTGTAGCTCTACGCTGTAACCTGCACATAGGCAGGGGGAACCTTGGAACCTAGTGTTAAGGCACTCCGTTCCCATTAACATGTGAAAACATATTGTAATTTATGTTAATACAATAAGCCACTAACTAGAATCAGGATTATGTCCTTCAACGTAGACTGCATATAACAGTGTTAAACTTACTCTGGCAGCATAATCTTGTGACATATGCAAATGATTTCTAAACTCAATTTCCACTGCATTAGAGAGTCATTGGGCTCTATTTCATTGTATTATATCTCTGTACATGAAATGAACATATGCATATAGAATGGAACCTTGGATAATTGATTGGAAAGAAAAATGAAAAAAAACTTTTTCTGTAACATGCTTAGCAGAGTAAATTGAAAATATTACAAAAATACAAAAAAGGGTATATTTTTTCATGTTTCAAAATAACCGAAAATCTTTTAGTTGGTACATCAATAAAGGACTAGAAATAGAACGCACTACAGTTGCTGTGTCACAAATACTATAAATCCACCTCACACAGCCCCAAATACTATAAATAAGCAAAATATAATAAAAGTTGCAAATAATAGTTAGATATAGTGACATCTTCGAGGCAATTTTTTTACGAATTTGCTACCAGATATATAATTTTTTTTCGCTCCACGCTATATCCTGCACAATGTAGTGTAGGTAGAGGGAACTTTGAAATATACACTAAATTCCCATAAGACAATCTGTTCCCATTAAGCCATTTCCGTTCCCCATTTTCCGCCGAATTCGTGAAGAATTGTTTGTTGAGTGACGGATCTCAAGCTCGCAATGCTTCACGTATCTTGCTTGGCTATTATGGAAATGAAAATATGAAATAGGGAATGAAGATTCCCTCGAGTGGGAGTCAAACTCTTCACTGTCGCGTTTACTTACAATAGCACCCTTGCTATATGACGGCCTCAATTTCAACTACTTAATTAATTAAATGTGACTTGACCCTAAATTAATAAGTTCTTAAAGAAAATTACACAAATATTCAATCATTGACCTAATTTCCTCATAATAAAAGGTAGAGTCATCACTTCCACATAGATAATTTAAAAAAGCGTATTTGTGTAATTCTTATATAAAAGTATGTTGTAGAAAAAAATATATTTATATCTTTAATATTACGTAATAACACTTACAGTGAAATTTCTATATTAACAAGTAGTTAAGAACCCTCTCGCTTGATACACGATTTCTTTCTGGCCAGAATATTTATTTAATAACTAAAGTGTGATGTCTGCGTGCGTCGTTCTTGACAAACGGTGTTTTATTTTGCAACGATAATTTTATGATTTATTTTGCTTAAAAAAAATCACTTTTTCATTTTTGGAAAAAAAAAATAGTATTAGGCTATTTAAGAGTAGTTAAAACTGTGGTTTCATTTAAAGTGGTGCTGACAAAGACACTGTGTATATCCAGCCTCAGGCTAATGACTCAACATACACTTCTGAAGAACGCAGAAATAATAATAACTTACACACACACACACACACACACACACACACACACACACACACACATATATATATATATATACAGGGTGGAAGTGTCAGCACCACATTAAATGAAACCACAGTTTTAACTACTCTATAAAAGCCTAATATAATTCAGAAAAAAATAAATTCCCAAAAATGAAAAATTTTTTTTTTTCAAACATCAGTCAGTCATTTTAAAACAAAACGCCATTTGTAAGGATGACGCACGCACACATAAACCTATCAAAGAACACCGCCGCACACGCCTCATTTCGAAATCGAGTCGTATGTATTGGCGATAAAGTTCAAAGTTGTTTAACCTTTAGTAGTATTTTTGTAGTAGTAAGTGTTTATGTTATTGGGATCTATACGTAATCGTGTCACAGAAAATAAAATATTGGTATGGATAAAAATCGTGAAATGAAAAAAAAATCTTACGTCCAAACTGTTAAGGCATCGTGATTAATTTCTTTAGGTATAGGTTTGAAATATTTTACCCTACATGCTGTTTCCGTAAATGGAGCGCTGCCTCTTCCACCCTGTATATATATATATATATATATATATATATATATATATATATATATATATATATATATATATATATATATATATATATATATATATATATATATATATATATATATATATAACTATCGTTAAGTTAAATAAGAGGATAAAGATCTCTGTAAAAATTAAAAAAAAAATCTTTCAAAAAATTTAAAAAAACACGTTTTTGTTACATTATATTGAAACAATCCAAATCACGAAATATAATTGAACTAAGAAACCCACTCTGTTATATATAAAAGTAAAAGAGAAAGTGTGTGAAAACGACACATAAATATTAATATGAACACAAAAACTTACATTCAAGTTTTTAGTACAGCAATAGCGTAGAAATATAACAACTATCAAGGGACACAATTTCTTACTTCATAAATCTTTCCAAGGAAAAAGAAAGTCATAACATTAGTTGTTGTGACTTTTTCTTCTTTTTTGACATAGTATCTATACTTATAGTATACGATTAAAAAATATATATTTAGTAAATGGTCATACATAACCTATTTTCCATCAAAAAATAACTAATAGGAGTGTATTGATGGTTCCTTTAATTACAATTCCCAAAAAGTATTTTTTCTTACAAAATCTTTGCACTTAGACTAAGTTCAGAAGAATGCGCGGCCACTCGCGGTTGGTTCTGGTTAAAGTTGTAACTAATAAGCGGCATTTTCGTCATATTTTTTTTTTTTTATAGAAATGGCAAAAATGCTATACTGGCCAGAAATAAATTAAGTGATGTGTATTGAGATGTGTTGACAGTTCGCCAGTACCAGAACTAACTTCCAAACTTCCTATCTGGCTTCCTTTCCTGCTGAGGTTTCCTTACAGTTTTCAGTTCTGTGAGACATCAACCAAATATCGTAACTGGTGTAGTAAAATCAGGCTCATAATCTGGTATAATTTAAGCAATGTTCTTGGAATATATATCTTAAAGAGCAACGCTGTAGCCGGGTGGGTATAATACACACACCCGAGTACGAATTGAAGACGCATTGGTATTTACGTTTACTAGACTTATACCACCAGCTTTTGTGTCTTACATTTTCATATTAATTTCTCACACCTAGTGTGAAGACACCCCACTTTCCGCCGAGTTCCGGAGGCATTGCGTGTTGAGTGGCGGAACTCAACGCCGCGCTTTTGCCTCAAATGTCAATGAAAATAAAAAAGTAAATATTTTATCTCTTCGAGTGGGGATCGAACCCACAACCAGTGCCACTGCGCCACGCCTAGGTCAGGCTATAAAAAAACTTGATATCGATTAATTTTAACTTTACTAAAAATGCCTTACTCGAGTATAGAGTATACAAAAGTATTTACAAGCTACATATACATATAATATGTATATATAAGCACATAAAACTTACCGCTTCCCATGTAAACCGCATACATTTTATATCTTCACAAGTATACAATAAAAGTACGCCAACGTACTAAAGTTTAACATCAAGAAGATTGCAGTACGTATACATTTCATACGTAATGTCTTACCCTTCAGTAGAACTGTGAAAAAACAAGGAAATAAGACTTTACAACCGTGTTTAAAATTGAATATTTTAATAAAATCCAATCAGCTTTACGCTGTATCCCGCACACAGCAGGGTAGGCAGAGGGAACCTAGTGTTAAGACACTCTGTTTCCCACTTCCCCCCAAATTCTGGTGGCATTGCGTGTTGAGAGGCAGAACTCAACGCCGCGCTTTTGTCTCGACACCAGAGCGAAGAAATGGAAATATAAATTTATGTAAATATTTCATCTCCTCGAGTGGGGATCGAACTCACAACCAGTCGGTTTTACAGTCGCACTTTGTGCTCCAGCGCCACGACTGGCCTCGATACTTTGTACTTAATAAAAAATGCAGTTTGACTTACTAATACTATTAACGTAGGATGCCTCCCAGTTTGATGGACGGACGACTTGCAGAAAGGTGCTGGCTTCGTTTCAATGGGGGAGGCGAAGGACCGAACAGGTTGATTTGATAATAAGATAAAAATAAATGGACATCTCATACCAATCTCAAGGTGATACCATTTCTCATACCTGTAAAGCTGTTTTTTGAAACCACTGTGTGATGTGAAGTTGCAAACTTTCCTCAGTGTGGAGAATATAAATTTGTATATAAATATGCATTCAATACACAACACTTTGCTGCTATAGTATTATCCATGTTTTTTTTTTCTTTAAAAAATAATTCATAAATAAAAATAGAAAAAGAGCAGGGAATGAGAGCTTTGTGATTTATATATATTAAGGTATATATAAAAGAAAAATGTATTATATGTAGACGTTGTAAATTTATTGACATCTGTGCAAGAATTTTGGCTGTATAAACCTAAATTATTGAAACTAATTCTATTTATATTTCAATAAAGTAAAAATATCATCATATATTCTATTGTATAGTCGATATCGATAGTTAGTGAAACTGGAACAGGCAATTAGTTTAATACAACACGGTCCCTTTTGATAGCAGCAGCGTAATAATAAAATGATATTTCATGTATGGGGAAAGCACAGATAACAGAATTGCAATTTATATATATATATAGCTTTTAATTTATAGCTTAGCCTGCAATTTATATATATATATAGCAATTTATATATAGCTTTTACTAGCAACCTCCACCGCTCTTATTAAATAGAAGTAACTAAATAAAAATAATATAACATAGACCAAAATAAAATATGAAGAGGTTAGCCTCTAGGATCGCAATTATGAATGAAATTAAAAATGGTCCAACTAGCTCTAATCAAAATATTATCTGTGCTTTTGAAAAATTCTCTGCAGTTTTAACAAACAAAGCACTCATGTCTTCGTTTCGTAAATATTAAATTTAAATAAGTCATCCCAAGAGACATTGTTAAAATATCAATCAATTGGTTCGATTTCCATTCGGAGGAATGAATTATTTCATTTGCCTTGTCCTGGTAATAGGATTTAACACCAAGTCCCTCTCTTGCTGCCCTGCTATATCAGGATACAGCATAAAAAGCTTAATGACGTTTTAACTTACCGAGTAAGTACTTATATTACATTTGATTCTTTATTAGAGTAACGTAGAATAGACAACGACCATGAAAGATAATAATCAAGAAATAAAAACAGAGGCCAGACGTGGAGCAGATGCACAGGGGTGAGGCTGTAAAGGCAATAGGTTGAAGGTTCGATTCCAACAAGAGGAAATGAAATATGTATGTAATAGTTTCATGTCGCTCTAGTGTCGGAGCAAAGCGCAGCGCGCGGCCACTAAACACGCAATGCTTCCAGAATTCAGCCGAAAGTTCCACACTTACGACAGTCTGTTCCTAATGTTCCTAATAGGACTATTAGGAACAGACTGTCTAGACACTAGGTTCCCAGATTATCTCTGCCCATTCTACTATATACGGGATACGGCGTGAAGCTAAGAAAATAAAACTTTATCATTCATAAACTTCAACAATTTTTACGTCAAATCTTGCTACGTTCAACATTTTATACGAATGTTTAGTATTTATATCCGTGGTATGCAAACAGTACTTTGAAATATTAAAAAAAATATCTATGTGTTTGCTTGTATTCACAAAGAGGAGTAATAAAGTGAATCTGAAACGAATCCAAACAGTACAATATTGAACGTTTACTTAACTAACAAAATATTTTTGCATGTAATGTAAGTATTTAGTAGTAAAAAATGTAAACCTTATAAAATTAGTTTGTAATCTTTTAAATATTTTTGCGTATTGCCGAAAGGTCCCGGCTTCGAATCGTAACGGGGTCATGAGTACTTACGTATATATACTCCCTGAGGACATTTAATATAATATATTTTTTATTAGTTATTAACGTAAATTTTTCTTTTTTTTGGTAGCTTAACTTTATTAAGTTAAATCATCTTCGAATTGTATCCCGCGTACAGCAGAGTAGGCAGATGGCTATTCTGCTGTATGCGGGCTACTATATAATTATATAGTTCTACTTTTAGTTGTAGGATAGCCAATAAAGCTAAATCGAGATTTACAGTGAGAAAAGCTCAAGAAATATCATGTAAATAAAAGAGTAGAGTTAGAGTTTATAAGAAGAATATAATTTGTTTTTTGAATATTTTTTTTAACATCTTCATCGATCAGTAATAGATAGAGAAAGATTGAGAGATAAATAGAAACACTGAGAGAAGAATATAGGCAAGCCGTAGCTGCATTAAACTTTATGGATCAATTTTTATTACTTCGTCTTGTGGAATTCGTTAGATTATATATTTTTCATAAGCTTTGCCTTGCCATAATTATTCCTTTTTAAATAAAAAAAGTTAGGCACGCTCGACGATATCGAAATATCGTTGTTTTTTTTTATAACTTTGTTGCCCTCCCCCTTTACGTCACTCTCAAATTATCAGATTAGTGATATACATTACTTAGCTTGTAGTACAAGGAATCCCCCAGTATATTAATTTACTGCGCTTTATCCCGAAATTCCCGCTTACTTTATTTTTGTTTTTGTTTCTTTCTTTAAAAAAAATATATAATAAATATTTACCCCCAAAATATTTTAAAATAGCGATCTTCTTTATTTTAGAACAATAAAATTAAAAATAGAGTAAAATGGCAGCATGTATTGATGTTTTAATCTATTTCAGTCGTAGCGCTTGGTAGCGCTTCTGTTCTAAACAGAGAGGTTCCAGGTTCAAGTCCTGGCAGGGTCATGAGTACTGATAACCCTTTTTATTTTTGTACATAATATTTTGTAGTTAATATTTGAAATATTTGTTTGGCAAAAAAGTTGTACTATTTCATAAAACAGACGCTGCTTCAGCTCTTTAATATAACTTCACTTAATTCTAAGCTATTGGCCTTGTTTTTCTTTTTAGTTTTTTTATGAAGTAAGTTTTTTTGCTTATATATAATATTTTTTTAATCAATCAACATAAAAATTATAATACAAATACATGTCTCTTAATCGTAGTATTCATTCGAACAGAAAACATGTATTTATTCCGTCTACTTTAATATGGAGATTATCGGGAATAGCTTTAAATTAAACTTTTAAATAAAATTTGTATAAATCAATTTGGAATTCAATTTACCTACATTTAATTGAAACTGTTTTTTCTTGTAATATGTCTCAAAAATTCACCGAAAAAATGTTTTTCACTTTTCGCCGTATATTGCGTAGCAAATCTCAACGCCAAGGCTTGTCTACAAATAAGCAACACATCTACAGTTAGACTCCGCGCTGTCCGAATGCGCCACTACGCGGCTGGCAATGTTACCGTTTTTTTTTCAGCTTCGCGTTGAATCCCGCGCCGCTGTGTACGTAGAGGGTTAAAGGGTTTTAAATCACTCCGTTCTCCATTTTCTGCCGAATTCTGGCGGCTCTGCGTGTGCGAGTGACCGAAATCTTCGCCGATGTTAGTTACAACAATATGTTTCCCAGCTTCGGCCTTTTTAAATGCAATGTTTATAAGATTGCTTCTTTACCTGGCTTCACTTTCTGTCTAGTTTTAAATGTTTTTATTTAGTAATCTCTTTAAAAAATTAAATGAATATTCACAATTCCAATCAATATGTACTCTTTTTCCTTAAAATGTTTACCACTACCATTAAAATCAACCAATTAGCACAGGATTAATCGTCATCAGAATTTGCAAACACTATTGACAGTACCTAACTATAAATTAATGAGCTTAGCCATGCAAAACTTACTAAAATCACTGGAAATCAAAAGTTTGACATGTTTTTCAAATTCGTTCAAATTATTATGTTTTCGAAAAAACATTTTTCTTTTCTAAGTATGGAAAAACACTTTAAAATTGTAAAATAATATTTAATACATAGCTTTCTCTCTCGCCAAATGATAATTCTAAGCAGTTATCTTAGGGTAGCGGAATTTTGTAAAACTCTCCCCACAGAGATGCTAACAACAATAAGTTGTAACAATCATATAACAATTCGACGTAGCTCGATGAGAACGTATGGCTTAATTGGTCCGAACGCTTGGACGGATTCCA
Source organism: Heliconius himera (assembly GCA_021202915.1). Taxonomy (NCBI): domain Eukaryota; kingdom Metazoa; phylum Arthropoda; class Insecta; order Lepidoptera; family Nymphalidae; genus Heliconius; species Heliconius himera. The sequence continues at coordinate 1,301,393 of JAJHJA010000352.1, forward strand.
AGAGGCGCGAATTGAAATCCCGCTACGTTCAAATTTTTAGAAGGTAGGCGACCATGTAGATTGTGGTGCAGTTAGAGTTGGTTTCGTAATGTCCTTATAGTCTCCTCATCTCTGTAGAAAATAACTAATTTTATGCTGTGTTCCCCTTTTAAATACTAAAAAATATTAACAAGTAAAGCTTATTACACTGTTCAAGAATATTTAGAGGATAAACATGTATGGAATTAATGTCTATTGAATGTGATGTAGGATAGCTGCCAGATAATGTCAAAAAAACATATACTACCATTGACTTTGAAAAGAGCAACTGTTGAGTTTCTTGCCGGCTCTTCTCAGCAGAACTGCCTTCCGAACCGGTGGTAGCTTTTTTTTTGTTATATGTTCATTTGACAAAAGTGCTTATAAGAGTTTATTTGAATAAAAAATATTTTGAATTTGAATTTGAATTTTTATATTAGTTTTTGTGATGGATACTTAAAAAGTTTATTTTTAGGCATTTTAGAATGTGTGAAATAGCTAGCATTAAATAAAATTATTCTCTCAATGATAATAATTAAAGTCACATCTTGCGTATATTAACTGATTGAGGAATTTATTATATTTTTGTGATTTGACTTCTATCCTGCTTATTGGGTCCCATCTGTGCTCCTTTTCCGGTCGGCTATCTAGCTCGCGAGGGCGCCGTCTTGCAGATGCTAACCAATGGATCTCATTACACTTATTATATTCTAAAAGTATTCCTTTATATCAGAAATAAATAAATTATCATTATTTTGTACTGTATTTTTTCTTTAATACTTATATTTTTATCTGCTATAATTTTTTCGGTAACCTTTTTTTGTTATTAGTTACTTATATTAAGTACAGTCTCATACAAAATGTATATTATATTTATAGGTATTTTAAGTTACTATTATATTTTCTAACTAATTTAAAATTTAATATCATCTTTAGTGAAGAACATCATTCTCATTGTAATATTATAACAGCTAACTTTAGTTTAACTAAGACTCAGTTTTATGAACATGTAGCTAAATTTCCTTTACAACATCTTCTTGAGATTAAATTTTAAAGTTGTCTATTTTCATATGAAATTGTATAACAAGAAAAAGAGTATAAGTATGAAAAATAGAAATAGAAGACGCACTCATCACCCATTTGGCAGGTGTGTATACATATCCGTGATGGTTGTGGGTTCCATTCACAAGCACTATGTTAAGAAGACAAACCCCGGCGTTGAGTTCAGCCACTGACAACCAATGTCTCAAAAATTGGACGAGCCGTGGGGAACAGAGTCAAAGCTGGATTCCCTCTGTCTATCCTATGTGAAATACAGTATTAAAGTAATTAAACATTTGACATATAAATAAAATAAAACTACACAACACTTATACATTTTATAAAAATCTATGCAAAACCATAATAAACTATTATTTATATATATTTATATAAAGTAAATATTCGATCCATATGCTGTTTGAAAATTTCAAAACGTATAGTAGATTATTGGCAAATGTCGCTCGTAGAACGCAATATTTCATTGGCGCGGGTACTTAAAAATTTTATTGCGAGGTAGGTAACCGAGTTATGCGCTTTGATACCGGGCTTGTCGTCCAGCGCGTGGTACATGCGAGATCTTATTATAGCGAACATACTTAATTTACTTTAATAAAGAAATTTTGTTTTAGAATAAGAAGAAATTATAATTAGAATATTGTGAAATCTTTTACTAGCGAATATTTCTTAATTCATTTTTATAAAGAATCTTAGTTTTAGAACATGAAGAAGCTTTAATTAAAATAGTAATTATAAAAACGACGCGATTAATACAGTGTATGTTAACTGGTAGAAAATTCCAAAAAAAATGCAATTTTCTATTAGGTTCAATAAAATAATAATTTTATTTGTTACAAACAAATCTTTTCATATTTAATATTTGATATGTGATTCATGGTCTTGTTCATACTTGTGTATGCCCAGGTTATAATTGACGTCGGCATGACCACATTTGTTCCTACAATACCAGATGCAGTTTTTATTAAAATTATAAAATAGGTTAATCGTGGCGCAGGGGTACGAGGTGGGCCTGTAAACGCGACTGGTTGTGGGTTCGATCCCCACTTGAGAAAATAAAATATTAATTTACATTTATATTTCTATTTCTTTGCTCTGGTGTCGAGGCAAAGCGCGGCGTTGTGTTCAACACGCAATTTCTCCAGAATTCGGCGGAAAGTGAGAAACGGAGTGTCTTAACACTAGGTTTCCTCTGCCTACCCTACTGTGTGCGGGGTACAGCGTGAATTTTTGTTTTTTTACAAAACAGGTAGACCTCTAATAATATCTAAGAATTCAAATTGAGTTCGAAAAATCATATCGTAATCTAGGTTATTTTAAATATGAAATGTTTAATAAAATTCTTAGAAACATATTTCGAAGCAAATGTTCTAAATAATAATATCAAAATAATTATAATATTGACATGAATTCTAAAAAACATAATTCGAAAATATATTTATCCAAACGAAACAAAATAAATAGAATCATTCCAGCAATATTTCTAAACATATTGCAACTAAATATAATAGTTACTAGAAATTTTATTTAAGTTCTTAAGCTACGATGTCACGGACGTGGGCGGTGAGCTTACATCCAGAGTATTCGACCGCCTTTTGAACAGCTCGGCACTCTACGTGCTTTGATCTTTTTTGCTTCACCGTGTCGTGTTCGAGTTTTCCTTCATTTTGATTTTAGGTTACACTCTATTTGATGATCTAGTCACTGGCGCTTTGGTGAGTTGCCAAATGGAACTTTTGAAGTGGTTGTTGCAGTTGTGTAGAAAATGTGGTTACGATTTCATCTTCATTTTGTGCTTCATCAATGGATTTTACGATTTAATTGGGTTAGGTAGAGGGCTAGAGAGATTTGTTTCTTCATTTTGTGCCTATTTTTGTATGAATGCTTTGTGCCCATTTAGTTATTAGATATTGTGCCCATTTTTAGTGATACGTAGAACCGAAGGAAACAGAAATATTTTGACATACAAACTTTTTCCTAAATAGCAACAGAACATAACCAAGCGCAACACAATGCCTTTATAGCCATTTTTAAATGGAAACTCACTCTATTTTTAAAAATTAAGTGGTCGTCATGGCGCAGGTAAACAAGCGACTATAAACGCGACATTAGTTAGTTCGATTTCCATACGGAGGAATAAAATATTTAATGTTTTCATTTCCTCGCTCTGGTAACGAGGCAAAGCACGGCGTTTATTTCTGCCTTTCAACACCCTAAGCCAAAAGTGGACGGACGTGTCTTCATGGGGTGTCGTTACCCTAGGTTCCCAAGTTCCCTGTCCACCTGTGACCATGTGTGACCTTGCTATCTGCAGGATGCAGCATAAAGCTAAATGTAATAACATATATATAATATAAATTAAAAAATATATTTAAGAAAAAGTTAACATTTTTACCATTTAGACATTATTTGAACACATTAATAATTATAGTTTTACGTTGTATAGCGCTTAGGACAGCTGTGATTTTTATAATAAAACACTCCGATCTGAAATTTCCTGCCTATTTTCGAGAAATTTTATGTTGAATAGCGGAACTGAACTCCGCGTAATATAAATATTATTATTTACCAGGACGAGATTCAAACCAATAGCTATTGAGGCTATTTGTACTTGCGATATAAAATCATCAACAGCTCAAACCATGTGTGAAACAGAGTATGAAAGTGAGTCGTCAGGTGAAACCACTTCTAACATATTCTTCTCTCGCCAATTAAACATATATTGTAATATTAGTTAACAATGCTTATAGAAATTAATACTACGAGTACATCAGTACTCTATATAGCAATACTATAACATTTGAAGATATCATGTGAGTATAGATGAGGCCAGTCGTGGTGCAGCGGCACAAGGTGTGACTGTAAAACCGACTGGTTGTGGGTTCGATCCCCACTCGGGGAGATGAAATATTAAATTAAATTTATATTTCCATTTCTTCGCTTTGGTGTCGATGTTAAGCGCGGCGTTGAGTTCTGCCACTCAACACGCAATGCCTCCAGAATTCGGCAGAAAGTGTGGAACGGAGTGTCTTAACCCTCTGCCTACCCTGCTGTGTGCGAGATACAGCGTGAAGCTGAATCATTTATATGATATATCCATATCTGCCAGAGAGGAGAAGAAACTGAAATAAAAAATACAATGTAAATACGAGAAACCGAACTTTGCCTTGCCAGAACGAAGGAGACATGAAAGTAATTCGATACGCCAACTGGGAATCGAACCAACAACTATTGCGCATAATATATCCGACTGCGTCTTACTTATATTTCACTACTAGCTTGTGTGTGTGTAAATGTTAGAACAAATTAAAAGCATTCATATATTGTCACTTACCTCGCGGCGAGGTTGCCAGCGAGCTCATCTGAAAACATAATGTAAGCTAACGCGGCGAAGTTATTATAACTGTGGAATAGGAATATTTGACTACTTTTGTGTGTTTTTGCTAAAGACAAATCATTTATTCAGACAAAATCGGTTTGTTTTATGTTTACATAAATTCGTGGCTTTGGTTTTCCGATAATCTTACGTAATTTTTTTTTGTACTACTAGAGATTGGGATATTTGATATCAATTTTAGTTCGATACTTTTACAAGTGCTTGAGAAAAACTGATATTTACTGACTTAACTGACTGTTAGGGGGACCGAAGTATGTACAGACTGACAAACGTATTACAAAGTGAATCTATAAGGGATTGATTTTCTTTTTTTAGTTTATAGGCGTAACCTTCTTCTATTCTTAATAAAGAATGCTATATACTAATAAATAACCCGTACAAGAAGTTTCAAAGTATTCCATTTCCTAAAATTGATATGGATTATGGATCGGGTAACTGTCTTCCATTCAAAAACAAGCCTACTAATAATAACCGAAATAACTTTTACAAAATACGACTGACCCCACAATAATTTTACAATCTGAAGTATTTTTCAGCTGCACGCTGTATCCCGAATGTACCTACCCTTGGTTAGGCAGAAGGGGTCTAGTGTTTCGACACTCCTCTCCACCCACTTTCTGCCCAATGATTTAGGCATTGCGTGTTGAGTGTTGGAACTCAACGCCGCGCTTTACCTCGACACCAGAGGGAAGAATGGAAAATGTTAAATATTTCATTTCCTTAGGGTGCGAATCGAACTCACAACCTGTCCCGCTTACAGTCACACACAATCAGTGAGTTAAAATTTTACAGTCACACACAATCAGTGAATTAAAAATTTTGAATTATAACGGATACGTTATAATTCAAAATTTTTAACCTACTAAGAGTGTAGTTATTGTATACTTTACTACACGAAAATTAAGAGATTTCTTTAATTTTAATGCTATTTTGTAATAAGAAATAAATTGAACGAACGGACTCTGGAGAGATCGTCCGTTTACGGTTTCAGGGGCTTAAGCTTTGCCATTGTAGGTAGGTACTTACTTTATTTGTATTTGGATTGACCTTCAAATAAATTCTATTTCATTTGAAGTAAACATTGAAAAAGATTTTGTTGCTTATATTTAGACTGTTTCAAAGCAAGACTCAAAGGGTTATTATTGTATTACAATTTATATTTACCAATAAATATGTAAAAAAAACTAACAACTTCTGTAAATTTAAATTGTAAATATATTTACATAAGACACATAAATTAGTCTTCAACTGACAGTAATAGTAGAGTTTCATACGTTTTTCCCGGAAAAGGAAACGGAACTTCACTGAAAGAACTTGATCTGCTCTTTTTATTGAGAGATAAAAATCTTTCGTATAGACTCCTACCTTTTCCAATAACACGCTTTTTTACTAATACAATTAATGAAAACGATATTTTCGATAAAAATACAAATGTATCGCATAAACATTAAATATTGTATAAAGAAAGATTATACCAATAATCTTTTACGAAAATATTTTATTTTTGTGAAAGAAACACAACGTAATTATCTAACAGGAACCACGGTTATATTCGGGATATCCGTACCTTCATTTCCTCTTATTGTTTATTTGTCAAGTTATATAGAAGTTCACTTCGTCGCTTATAGCAACATTTTTTTTTTCATTTTTCAGCTTCACTCTGTACCCCGCTTATAGCAGTCTAGAAGAAACCTAGTGTTAAAACACTTCATCCCTCTTTTCTTTTTTCCGTTGCGTGTTGAGTTGCGGAACTCAACGCCGGGCTTTGCCTTGGTACCAGAAAGAAGAAATGAAAATATCAATTAATAAATTCCTCCAAATGGGAATCGAACCTATAACCGTCGCGGTTACAGTCTCCATCATTTGTGGGCCGACTTTAAAAAATATTTTTTTAGTTTGAAAGAGCGTACTTCTCCATTGGTCCTATAAGCACCAAGTCATGATTTGATTGTGAAATCCCATAACAATCGAAGGAAATCCTCGAATTTTATAGGCACGTACTAAGTGTTTAGTATAATTTCTTATAATTATCATATATTTGCTTCTTTTAGTCATCTTGTGATGACTATACTGAGCTGATGATGATGACCATAATATTGATACAAGACTCGTCTTCTCAACTATTAGAGGTTAAAGGCCCCAAAATGGGGAACAGAGTGTCTTAGCACAAGGTAAACTCTGCCTATCCTGCTGTGTGCAGGATACAGCGTGAAGCTGATTTTAAAAAAAAATCTACCTCTAACAGGTAAATAATGTTTAATTTTTATTTTATTTGTAGTATGAAGGATTTGTGCACGCCTCAGGTGTCAAAAGGGGAGGGCAGCGACACGTGAAATATCTCATGCGCTTTTAAGCAATATCCTTAACTATCTATGTCACTTCCTGCTAGTTTAACAGACAAGCAAACTATAAGGATTTAACGTAAAATGTGATGAGCTAGTAAATAATTAAGTTAATTATTACTGTCAAAACGGTTGTGGGTTCGATTCAAACTCGTGGGGATGGATTGGTTTCATTTGTTCATCTGGCAACAAGACAAAGTGCAGCGTTGAACTCCGCCACTTAACGCGCAATGGATATAAATTTAGACGGGAAGTGAGAAACGGAGGTTTCCTCTGCTTACCCTGCTATGCGAATAAAGGCGTGGTGCCATCATTGGGCATTTGGAAAATTTAAATACTGTTTGATTATTGCGTTTCATACAATTGAAAATAAAAATACACATGATCAGTCCACGAATGGAAATCGAATCGAACCGAAAAACCACCGCACAAGCGTGTGACTGTAAATGCAACAGTTGTGGGTTCGATTCCCACCCTGGGTGAATGAAATATTTATTTTTTTTTCATTTCTTCTCTCTGGTACCAAGACAAAGCGTAGGTATGAGTTTAGCCACTCAATTGCAACGCAATGCTTCAAGAATTCGACGGAAAGTGTGGAGTGGAAAGTGACTTAATGGGAACGGAGTATACAAACACTAGGTTTCCATGTTTCCTCTGCTTACCCTACTTAGTGCGAGATAGAACGTGAAGCTAAAACAAATGTACATCCAGTATTTTTATTGACTATATTCTCATACTTTTCTTTGAAACAATCTATTAATGATACTAATTTAGAAAACGTATGAAAATTTGAACGTAGCGGGACTCGAATCCGCGCCTCCTGGAAACGCGGGTTCGAGTCCCGCTACGTTCAAATTTTTATACGTTTTCTAAATAAGTATTTTTCTTTCCTAAGTGTGGATTAACACTTTAAAAATGTTTAAAAAATCTATTAACGAACTTAGCAATAAAAAAACAACATAAAACAATAAAACGATTATATACATAGATAGATCCACAATTCAAGCAAATTAGTTCTTTCAGTATCTAGCCAGAATGCATGAAGGAAGTCAGATATAGACGTTTCCGCGCGTTACCTCCTCGCGACAAAGTTACTTACAGTTACAACTTTCATCCTTTTACTATGAAAAGTTTTGCTGTGGGAATTCTACAGAAAATATTTTATGCATTTTGCTAATAGCCTTATTGAAAAGAAGAGGAGAAAGAAAAAAATGCTCAATAAAAATTCTATTAACAATATAATTGAGTTTGAGAGCTTGTGAACAATATTTAATAATGGCGAGGTTTAGTTTCTATGGTTTCTATGGTTTTGCTTTTTTTAAATGGATATAACTCTTAAATGCTTGAATTTAAAATAATACCCTTATCGTTTCAAAATGACTAAAAAACACTTTTTTACACCAAGTAATACGAGTGCTATAGAATGTGTAGTCGAATAGTTCAGGTCCTGCAGGGTAGGCAGAGGGAGCGTAATGTTAAGTGTTTAGTTGCGTAGCTCAACGCCGCGCTTTGCGTAACCACCACACCGAAGAAATGAAAATATAAATTTACATAAATATTTCAAACCAACAAACTAAACCAAATAAAAGTATGCTAATAATAGATACTATACCTGACCGGTGTGTCTGACAATTGGTTACATTGTAACGGTTAATGTGATATAATGTATTACAATGAGTTTTGTCTACCCAAGACAAAAGATTTTGCAATTAAATTCTTCAATCATCTTAACTAATTTACATTTATAAAGAATATTTCTGGATAACTCTTTTAAGTTTATAAAACTTGTCATAATGTTAATACAAATTAGTACTACTTAAGCTGGATTTAAAATTGTAATTTCAAATTTCAATTTGGTATTCAATCGATTTCGGTTTGTAATTTCAACTGGATAGAGATTTCTAGGAGCACTCAATATTGAAAATGTCTTCTTAGTTTCATATATTTATATAAGTTATTTCAAATTACAAATTAAAAATTAAAGATACAAATTAATAATTTGTATTTTATAGAAAAATTGACTGGTTGTGGGTTCGATTCCCTCTCGAGGAGATGAACTACGTATTTACTTAAATTTATATTTCCATTTCTTTGCTCTGATATCGCGGCAAAAGCGCGGCGTTGAGTTCTTCCTCTCAACACGCAATGCCTCTAGAATTCGGCAGAAAATGGGGAACGGAGTGTCTTTATACTAGGTTAACATTACATTTAGTAGGAGAACTCAGGGACCATTTAAATATAATTTATATATTAGTTTAGTAGTAGTCTAGTTTTCTTATGCACTAAACATTGAATATTATAATTTTGACATTTTGTTCTCTTTTATCTCTATATATAATAAGACAGTAAAAATATTTTGTCTGTACATTTAGTAATTTTGACTGAAATGGATAGAGGGACACTTAAAAAGAATAATAGAAAGCAAAAAGATTTTTTTTCAATTTCTTGTCTGTCTGTCTGTCGATATTATTGTCCACATTTTTCTCTGAAAGTACTAAACCGTTTTACTTAAAAGTTTCACCAATTGCTTTGTTTTAACTCAACTTAACTACTAAAGTTTGGTTCATCAAAATAGGTTCATTAAAAAAAGTTATCGTCATTTGAATGAACTCAAGGCATCAGTTTGCCTGCGAATGTTATATAGCAATCGCGCTGGAAAGATTTCTGGCTAAAGAATGACATTCAAAACGTCTTTGTTATATGACTGTTGATAAAAATATATATTTTTGAAGCACTATTATACAATATTTTGTACAATAAAGTAAACAAAATTGAATTGTTAGTGGAGATTACATTCATAAATCATTACAGTTAAGTTTAAATCGTTATTAATTCAATACAGAGATAAAGAACGATTTGATCTTCAAAGAGATATTAAGCAAATACATAGATTTAATTTACTCGTTCGTTTCAAAAAAAATCTATATAAAAATGCCTAAAAACATCCTTTTTACGTGTACTCTGTAATAACTACATATTCACCAATTGTACATTTAGCTAATAATACCTATGTGTAACTAATTTAAAAACTGTACAGGAGTTAATATGCAAACATTATAGTTGTTTTACAAAGAATATTATGAATCTTTACCCAAATCAATAATTTAACATTTAAGGCTGTTTCTGAAGCAGTACATTAAATTATTAAGTGACATCAGCACATGTAACAGAGCTTTAAAAAACATAACATAGGTAAAAAGAACGTAATGTTACAAAAATATATACATATAATAAATAATTAGCTTTATGTATATTTTATGAATATCAAATATCAACATTGGTCGTATTTTTTAGTTCGAAACAATCAAAAATTCTTATAGAAATTACGATGATGTCGTAAAAAATCATATTAGAAGTCATTATCATATTGACAACTGTCAATCAATTCTGCTTATTAAATCAATAATCATGTATTTTAAGCGGGCGAAGCCGCGAGCAGGCCGCTAGTGTATCATAAATTTTGACATGTAACACCCACTACATGGTTGGAGCAAATGACATTGAGATACGTTTCGACTATAGTACACCGTCACTACGTTTTTTCGATATTTTAAAAATGATAAGAAATTACTAATTCTAAACGTATTATATATTTATTGTATTGTGGTTATAATTTTTAATTTTTCACCATATTTTACTTTTTTTTTGGAAAATTCTTTACACAAATAACAAGTTATGTTTGATTTTTTATTAACAAGTTACATATGATTGATTTGTAGCTTTCTGTACGATTTGGCAATACCAACTATAGAAAACCAATGACATTTTTGTGTCTGACGATTCTTCTACGTATGAAAAGAAGACACTCGGATTTATTATCTATAATTATCGAATTTTTATATGTCAATTGAAGGATTTGAGAACTGTCACAACAAACCGACTACAGTGTTACGCGCGGTTTTTACAAAGTGATCGGATTATTATAAGGCACGTCGTTTATATATTTTTATTATTATAATTAGTTTTACCATGAATGTAAAGTGTAAAATGTAACATTTAAAGATTAATAAAACACTATATATCCTATTAAAAAACATGATATCGTTTTAGATGGACACTAGTCCTAAAACAAGCCCGGAACAATTTGCTGTTCTCTTAGATTTTATGGAAACGTACGTAAAATAATTATTATTTTGTGAAAATCTGTCATTCTTAAATTGGTATTTAAAACCGAGTTGACCCGAGACATCCAGGAGTATCCATTTAAGAAACACTCAAGTGACTACTTTCTTGCTTTGTAAATAAATCTTTTTATTGGTTTAATATTTTAGAAATATAAAAATAAGAAATATTTCAGACATAAAGATTTAGATCGGCCCCAAAGAGGAATACAAAGGCAGGCAGAGTAAAGGCCGATTTACTTTGGGAAACCCTTTCGAATCTTCTCAATTCTGTTGGTGGAGGAGTATTTAGGGAAAAAGAAAAATGGAAAAAAGTAAGGCCATATATTATTATTATTTTTGTAAAGTAGTATACATATCATATATAACAGCAGTAGTCTTCATTCTCTTTCTGCAGGGCTCTAATCTCTTTTGTTGAAGATGAATGACCTTCAAAATTAATTCCAGGGTTATTGAACTTGAAGTGTATTTGCTTAGTAAAAAGTAGCCACTGGATTCTAATGTATGCTTAAATAACCCAAAGTAACTAACATTCATATTTTTAGATTTGAGTGGATCGGAAAGCTAAAACAAAAATAAGGCTGCATTCCTAAAAAGAACTATAAATCACACTGGTGGTGGTCAAAGCAGCAGCAGACTCTCAGAGACTCCTACAGAACTTAGAATATCGGGCATAATGAGAGTAACTGCTGTTGTGGGTCTCTCAGTTGTAGAGGAGGGAGGCTTTGATGTTAGTATATCTATAATTCCTGGCTTATAAGTATTTGCTCAAATTGAAATTGATTAAATAACAATCTTAAACATCTTTTAGGCACCACTATTGTCTACACAGGACAATATAACACTGTCAGAGGCAATGTTAGATCCAGAAGGTACATTTGTGTTTATTTTATAACATGCTAAGTGAACTCTGCTGTTTTACCTGAATTTTTATAAAATAAAAAGTATCTTCATGCCAAATTACATTTAATACATATATAAATCCATAGAACTTATTGATATTACATTTTTGAATATAATTATATTTTATAAACTGTAAAGTTCAAATGTATTTATGAGTAGTTATTTTAGAATTGTCTCCAGTGGAACTGCCGCCGCCGCCTGTGTTTGCTCAACTACATTAGCATCTGCTGAGGCAACATCAGCTACAAGAGGATTTACTTTAAAATAATACTAACACTCACAATTATTAAATTTATGTTACACCATCCTAATTGCACTCCGCTGTTTGACTGTTATTTTCTTGGATAAAAAGGAGTCCTATGTGATTCTCAGACCAATGATACTCAGTAAAAAATATTTACTGCTTTTTGCTTTGTAAGAGTAAAAACCATACAACTAATAACCATAATAACTATACAACAAAAACTATAATTATTTATAAAAAAATAGTCTTATAGTAAAACATAATTGATTGTCAATACTTTTTAAGTAGTTATTTTAGTAGTAACTACAATGGCACTGCTGCTGCCTGCTGTTGCAGTTGCAGCTTCACCACAGAGAAGCGAGAGCAGTACGCCGTGGCTCCACCGACCTGTCCACGCTCTTCGGCGACTTACTCCTTTCCAGGAGGTCTTTACTCAATTTGCTGCCATCGTAGAGCAGCAATTGGAACAGGAAGAAAGAAGAATAATTTTTTTTGAAGAAATTAAAACGGAGCTAATCACAACTCTTTAAACTATATTGCAAGGCATAAGTAATTTATCACTGAGAAGAAAATAAATACATTATTTATAAATTTGTTGTTTTTAATTTACTGATTGTTATTTAATTGAATTAGATATATTTAATTTGAGAAATTATTGTTTTTAAAAATAAAAAAAATATATATTATTATTTCAGAGTTAGAATTGATATATATTGTCCTTTCTCTAATTTATGATATTAGCTTTGTTGACACTTAAGGTTTTTTTTTTTGTGAGATCTATTATTTGAATTCTATTGTTTTTTGTTGAATAATGTTATTAGAACAAGAAAGTAATGTAGACAAGTAAAATAAATAATTATGTAACACAAGCGGGTGCATCCACATGGGGGCCACTAGTTAATTAATAAATTGATAATTATGCTAGTTTCATAGTTTTTTTATCTATATATGTTTCTCCCTGGTCCATTTTCCTTTTGTGTTAATTAAATTTATGTTATCTAATATTTTAAACGAATTAAATTTTAACTACACACATATTTTATACTTTTAAACTTACTTTTTAATCACACAGTTTATTCTAGTAAAAAAAGAAATGGGCAAGGTATACTTTTAATGATTTTTTTTAGTAAATAAATAGTTCAAAGGTTAATCAAAGAAATACATTTCAAGAGATACATTTATTTATATATAAAATTTAAAATCAAAATACAAATAAATGTTCAAAAATGTAGATAAAATGAATTAAGAACAAATAAGTAATTATAATACACAAATATTGAAAATCAAAAGAGATTAAATGACAAAAATTATAGGTTGCAATATTATAGCACAATCATAAAAATATAAAAAAATCTAAATAACACAGAAATTGAAAATCTAAATACAACTAAATTTTAAAAAATGTAGGTAAAATATAAACTAAACATATAAGTAATCATTTCCCCATGTGTTCCCTAGTATTTTCCACTGCATTTAGAATAGGAGTCATGAGCCACGGCTGTTGTGGATATCCTGAGTCACCTGTAAATTTTATTGATTTAAAGTACTGTTAATAAGCATGCTTAAATTGATAGATATATTACTTATGGACACTATGATAAAATTATTTAGAATTATTTTAAGACATTTGTTGAAATTGCAAAGTTGTTTGTTTTGCATGTGTTTGTAGTGAAATAAATTAAGGAATATGAATTGTATGAATAAGTAAAACTCACATAACAACCACACTTGTTCATTTCTTAGATGATGCTCACGTATATATGTTTCAACCCTGCTTGTCGACCAAATAATATGTGAGTCATGTGAAGTCTTATTGTGTTTGTGGAAACTTTATCCACTTTGCCATAATGACAGGGTGGTTCAGTGCTTCCACAACTTGCCTAATACAACAGCTTAGGGTACGTTGTGTAAGATGGGTTGACATGCCAACAATACGTTGGTATGACCCTGTGGCCTAAAAACGAAGGGCACACAAAACCTAAAATACGAATAAATATGTTTTTGAATGCATGAACGTCAACTGAAATAATTCCAACTAGAAACAACTTGTCAAAGGGAAATTTCTTACCTAGAGCTCTATTGGAATCTCATAAGACCCTTTTAATTTACCTAACTCTCGTAATTCTTCAAACAGAGCTAGGTAAATAATCTTGCACAAACGTCTCCTTTGGCATTTTTTCAATCATCTCGGAGTATCGACGACTTTTATTCCCCCGTTGGCGTCTGAGCCACACTTCCTCATTAAATGCTTGCCATAACAAATTTAAGAAGTGCATTTTAAAAATAATAACTACAAACTTTCTAATTCCTATAATACTTGGGTACAAGTCGAGAGTCTGCTCTCAAGTGACTAAGGGCCGCCATTTTCAACTTGTAATTGTAACTAATCAATTTAACAGAAATACTCCATAGATCTGACGTTTTCTTGATATCTAGGGACTTAAATGTCTAAATGATATCAATATTTGATTATGATATGAAGGTAGAGGTAGAGGCCTGGCAGCTAGTTTGGACATGGCGAAGACCACGATCGAGTGTGACATGAAGCGCTCCTTGCAAAACTTCCATCCAATTTAATTCCAATTTTGCTTAACTATAAGTTAACTAACATCTGTATACATATGCGAGTATAACATATACAGATGTTAGCCAACTTATAGATTAATTTTAATAAATCATATATTTCCATAAAAATAGGTATAGAGGACTTAAGATAAATATTAAACAAAGTAAACGTAATTTTTTTTTTTAATATCAATAAGGTTGTCTACAGATAAAAAATAATAGCGTTGCTTTCATAAAACATCGAATAATCACTCCAATAATTTCGTTAGGCTGAATGTTATAATTTTAATCTTCACTTTTCATAAATTATTTTTTTAAATAAAAAGTATTAATAATTCGTTAATAATCTTTTTTTATTATAGGTAAATTCATTGAGAATTTATAAAAAAAAAAACAAAAGTAAAGAGGGTAATTGGATAAAGTTCTTAGTCTAAGCAAGACATTACAACGACATTACTTCTTAATATAAGTACTGAGCGATACGTTGAATTCACTTTAATTTTTAATTCAACTAATTTATTTGTAAAGATTTATAGAAATCGTATTAAGTAGGACCAAAAGGAGAAAAAACATAATGTTTTATGATATTCGTGTGATGAATAGTAAGAGGATGGGGGCGGTGTGGCGCGCTGCAAACGACCTGGAGATTGATACTAGTGATGTCAAGTTACTTAAAGTTTGGTATGTTTTTTTAGCTTTCAAACTGTATCCCGCATAGACCAGGGTAGGCAGTGAAACCTAGTGTCAAGATACTCCGTGCTCCAGTTTTCGATGATTTTTTCGAGACATTGCGAGTTGAGAGGATGATATCAACGCCGCGTTTTATCTTGTTACCCAGAGCGAAGAAATGAAAATATTCATAAGTTCAATTACAGTCACACGCTTGCACCCCTGTTATGCGATGACAACCTACAGGTGGGTATGTAATTTCTTTATATGCAGAGCACGAGTAAAAAGTTATTTTTAGAAACAATTGTATAGTAAAAATCTAAAACTACTGTTTAAATTTAACAAAAATATTGAAAGTTTTCTTATTCTTAACTTTTTTAAATATTTAAGCTTTCATTTGTCTACTTATGTGCACTTTAAAATTTATAAAAAAATAATTAATCCATATATCAATGAAATATCGTGTCCCAGTGCCACAACGTGTAACGGTTGTGCGTTCGATTCCCACTCGAGGAAAGTAAATATTTTATATTTTCGTTCTGCTAACGAGGAAAAGCTCGGCCTTGATTTTTACAGCTCAACACATTTAAAGAAATCGAAGAAGTGTTTTAATAGGAACGGAGTGTCTTAACACTAGATTCCCAGGTACTCTCTGCTCTCTGCGCTAAAGTTAATTGTAATTCTAATTTGTTATAATATTTTAAAATATCGTTTTTTAATTTTTATTAGCTCACACATATCTGAATGGACAGACGGCTATGAAGACAACTGTCGACGGCGTCTCTCCTTGCGGACTTCTTCATTGCTGGTCAATGGTGCTGTTCGAGTTCTAAAGGAACAATTGGAAAGTTTATGTGATGGTAAACAAACTTTTTAAACAATTATGCAACTTCACACCTATTTGCAGGATAGGCAAAGAGAATCTAGTGTTAAGACACTCCATTCTCCATTGTTCAAATTTGGGTTTATGTGTTAACTAGCGGTACTCAATGCCACGTGTTATCTTTCCAGAGCTGAGAAATGAAAGTTATTTAAATATTTACTTATTTAGTTTACACCACCCACCATTTAATTTACAATCAGATGTCTTTTAATCTCTATAACGTTATATTTCGTGGTAACGAGACAAGGTGCGGCGTTAAGTTTCACCACACAACACACTCCAGAATTCGGCGGAAAGTATGGAACGGGGTGTTTAAAAACTAGGCTCCCTCTGGCTACCCTGTTTTTTATTTTTTTTGTCTGTTAACGAGACAAAATGAGGCGTTGAGTTTCGCCATATAACACGCAATGCCACAAGAATTCAGCGGGAAACGGGAAACGGAGCGTCTCAATGCTAGGTTGAAGGGTTCCTTTTGCCTACCCTGCTATGTGCGGGATACAAGGTGAAATATTTGTCTTTGCCTGCCTCACAAATGCGCTTTACGCGAATTTGTATAAAAACTGATCCGTTTTCTTAGATTGCATCCAATTGTCGGAAGACATCTTGCTGCGGCGACGGGAAACCAATTCCAATGTGAATGGGTCTTCGAATGCTTCCACATCAAAAATAGTTCCATCTACAGTAAGTTTAAATATTTTTTCAGCTTTACGCTTTTCTCCGCATTTAGAGAGAACCTAGAAGTACCACTTTTTTGTTTTTATTATATGATGTCTGTCAGAATGGGGAAAATGAATAATTAATTCCCTCGTGTGGGACTCGAACTCACAACTTATCGTGTTTACAGTGACGCACTTGTTCCCCTGCGCCACGACTGTCCTCTACAAATTTATTACTGACATATAAGAGGCCGGTCGTGGCGCAGCGGCACGAGGTGTGACTGCAAAACCAACCGGTTGTGGGTTCGATCCCCCTCGAGGAGATGAAATATTTACTTAAATTTATATTTCCATTTCTTCGTTCTGGTGTCGAGGTTAAGCGCGGCGTTGAGTTCTGCCACTCAACACGCAATGCCTCCAGAATTCGGCAGAAAGTGGGGAACGGAGTGTCTTAACACTAGGTTCCCTCTGCTTACCCTGCTGTGTGCGGGATACAGCGTGAAGCTAATTTAATTTAATTTTAATTTAATTTAATTTATGACAGTATCTGAAACTGATTATGTTAAGTAACGCTCACATCTACTAGTAAGTAGTATATCTTTCACAGATAGTAAGACATCTAGCAATGGTAACAAATTTAGTTCTCCTGAATCGTCGACGAACATCAGAAAATTGATGAAAATGAAAATAATGTAGGCGAAAATGAAAAATATTTATAAATTAGTTACTTTTCAGTTTTTTTTTAACAATGAAAACCTAATACAAAACTTAGTGACTTTATACGATACTACCTTTTACTATGCCCAAATTCACGTGAACTTAAGACCTTCTTTTTAGATTTCAGCTACGCACTTTCTCTCTCAGAGCGGGGAAGGTACATCATCATCATGCAGTACAACATCTGAATGCCACTAAACAAAATCTTAGAAATTTTCAGCCCAACTCACGAAGCCTCTGTAATAGTGATAAAGATATTCAAACGACGATTTCACATATTGCTAATAAGAAATTGAGGGAAGAGGAAGAGAAGGAAAAGCAAAATAATAATAAAATAACACAGAAACCTCCTATGGGAATTGTAATTATGTATGGCAATGAATCATTGTCCCAACCAAAATAATTTGTTCTAAAATTAATATTAATGTTTTGCCACAGTAGATACCGATATTAAAATTACAAATTGATTCTGAAAAAAATGTTTCTTTTATTTTATCTGATATTTTTGAAATAATCTTATTACTATTAAAAAAAATCCGCTTCACGCTGTATCCTGCGCACAGCAGGGTAGGCAGAGGGTATTTAATGTTAAGACACTCCGTTTCCCACCTTCCGACGAGTTCTGGAGGCATTGCGTGTTGAGTGGCAGAACTCAGCGCCATTTCATTTCATCTCCTCGAGTGGAGATCGAACCCACAACCATCGGTTTTACAGTCACACTTCGTGCCACTGCGCCACGACTGGCCAATTAAGTGTAATTATTAGTAAATAATAGTTACAACGTTCACGGACATCCAGCCGCGATGTTGTATAACTTCAATTTATCTCGTTACTCTTAGGAAATTAATCGTAATTAGAATAAATATCTTTTCTCCTATTATTTTATGTTTCTTTTTCTTTATTTATAAAATAAATAAATAAAATCTACAGTAGAAGTAAAATAAAAACGAAAACTTATTTCATAAAAAACCATTACAAAATGACACTTATTGCTAATTTGAACATGAAATTGGTACGGAACCCACGTTGCGCGAGCTCTCATCACACTTGACCAGTTTTTTCATATAACGCCGTTATCATTAAGGAGTAATTAGGCCAAACATTATAAGGCTGAAAATTGGGTCGCGCTACCCTCGTTACATCGCAGATACGGCAGTCATTTTTTATTAATCGTGATCGATTTTTTTATGTTTTCTGTTATAATAAGGGCTGCTGAAATATCATATGTTAAACAGCACGACCAAGACCATATGGAATATTTCTATCTATTATCATATACTTATTTTAGTACATTAAAAGAGTATGTTATTATCAATTTAATTATACATAATAGTATTGGCACTAATTGGCAAATTGAGTAGATTCATTAACTTTATATATTTAATAAGTTTAACATATAAGAAGTACTGTTAAAAATCACTAGCAACACTGTATAGAATTATTCAATTTCCTTTTGCGTAACTTTTATTTTAAGACCTATAAACAATGTTATTCTCCATTCAATTATAGCTAATAATTAATTACACATTGAATTATATAGTATATGGATAAATACATTATGTAATATATGGATAAATACATTATGTAAAAGAGCCACTGTTGAGTTTCTTGCCGGTTCTTCTCAGCAGAACTGCCTTCCGAACCGGTGGTAGCTTCTTTTTTGTTTCCATGTTAATTCGACGATTCAAAAGTGCTTATAAGAGTTTATTTGAATAAGTAATATTTTGAATTTGAATACTTTAATGATTGTATAAATTTATCATACAAAAGTTGCTCATTTGACAGTATGTCCAAATATATATAAATAGACAGTTTCGTTAGCCATGATCAGTCGAATAAACTAAACAGAATGTGACGCTGCTCGTTTTATTATTCCCATATTCAAACCACTACTGGAACACTTCAGAAGTGGGATGATATGGAAATATATAATAACCACGGCCCACAAATTTTGAAGTCATTTTTTTTTCTTATCTACCTACAATATCATTGCTGATGCGTATCCACGTATACTTTGGAAGACGATTTTTTCTGATCAAACCAATCTCGAGACGAAGAACTCCACCCAACAACAGAAGATTGAGCCATGACGATGGGACGACTACGCATATCTACAACGCTGGTTGCAGGTTCAACGCGATCAAAACTATGAAAGGTTAGTAAAATTTTCATATAAAACCATTGTGCGTAAGGTGATGTACACAAGAGTGGTGTGAATGCTTAGTGTTGTTTCGAGTTAACGTTTACAGAAAGTTTTATCACAATTATAGATGTAATATATGCATTAATATATAATTTATGTATAATCTTCAATTTCTGGTCTTTCTACACATTTCAATACGTTTAAGTAATAACCGTTGAAGAATACATAGTATACAAAAGATATTACAAATAATCGCACGTTTTTAACAAAGACGCGAAGAGGAGTATAGAGTAATGATAAATTATGATATTATGATTGTCTTGTATTAAGTATATATTGTAATTATGATAGCAAAGAAGTATACTTGCAAAAGAAATAGGTATATCAATTCTAGGCGTTTTTATTAAGAATATTATTTGTACGCGATGGTAGCGCATTAAATTATAGCGGTTTCCGAGCTAGGTTGAAATCCAAGAAGTAAAGACATTAATATAATAGTAGACTATGTTAATACTGTAGATACTATACTGAAGAGTAGTACACAGCGTTTTTCTTTTTAGTGATAACAATTGTATATCCGAGACATTACTAATTAATATTTGTTATCTTATTTGTGGGTATTTTTAAATAAGCTATGCAATTATAGGATAAAATTTATTCTACAATGGTTTTGTTTCGAATATTGAAGGAAGTTTGCGTAAATACGTTATTGAAAATTGCACTTAAACATGCCGACTTACAGTTAAACGGACAAAAATTTTCAAAATTATTGTTTTGAGTGCTGTTACATAGATGAACCTCCAATAATAGATGATTTCATAAATCATTCGTGTACAGACGGCGATCAGCTACTAATTTACTTTATTATAAGTAAAGATTAATACATTACAGACTTGCAGTTCATGCGTAATTTATTTAATACGTATTTTCTTTTGTCAATTACCTACATTAAGAGTAATATTCGTTTGTCAAGTGGCGTCACCGCACCGATATGAACCGGTACTATTATTAAAGCTCATTTTTATATGGAATGTCGAAAAAGTTGATCTTAGTGAAGCGTTTAGTTATAGGCTAGCTTTGAGCTTCCTCGATATAGACAAATACTATTACACATTATGCAATTTTACAATAAAATACTAGTGTTAAATAAATTGTTATTGCCATTAATTCTGTAAGCTTACAAATGCGACATTAGAGATAACTTCATAATTTCTGTAAACTACATATATAACAATTATAAACGTTACCTGATGTTTAATAATGCTTAAATTGTATAAAAGTTTAGAGATCAACATACAGAAATGGAAATATAGTTATAAAATATTTTATTTTAATTTAATTTTAGTTCTAATTTTAAGTATATATTTATTAATATGTAAGTTTTATTAAATAGTTATTTCCACTAACAGTCTTAAGTTATTAGTACAATATAAATCTATTGTAACACGTCTTGTGTAACACGATTATATATCTAAGTTAAGTTCAAATCATGAGGCAACAAATATTCGTAATGTGATATCATAAAATCCTAGTTTATTTAACCAGTAGCCGCCAAAACGGAAAATAATCTAATAAATAGCCAACATATTGTTGTTGATTAGAGAAAACTGTAGCGGACTGTTTTTGTAAGTACATTTAGTCTATCGGGCAAGCAAATAAAAAGAAATAAATATTTAATATTCTCAAAGGTTACTTAATATTCTTAAAGATTATTTAGTATTAGTTAGTTTATTATCAGTTATAAAGAGGAAACTTTTAAATCTCAAAAAATATATACGAACGTATTTTGTTTATTACAGTATAGTACATTTTATTACAGTATAGTTTCATGTTTAATGAGAATCTAGAACTTCAAAAGAATACATGTCTAGCTATACAATGTCTGCAGTAAAGACTTACTCTAATAAGGAAGAGAAATAACGAATATGAACTGAACGTGGGTTTGCCTATCAACGGTTTACGCTATCGATCAGATCATCTAGTAAACGATTGGTCATATATAGTAGCAGCGTATAGCTTACAAAGACTAGAACAAATAATCCGCAAATTGAACAACATCGAATCGTCATTTATTATAATTAATAATTATGTAACTTTTAAAATTTAAATCAGCACGCTTAAAGATTTCAATAAGACTGCAACATAAATAGAATACATTAAGAAATATATATTAATATGTATTATGTATGTATATATAGTTATGGGAACCTATTGTTGAAAGTAAATTAGCAACAACATATCTTGTAATATCTTGTGTAGGTTATGTAATTGATAAACTGCTGTGTCGCCTGTATGAAATCGTAGACAGGTAGTAGTGTTTAAAAAAAAAGGTTTACGTCACAATGTAGGTTTCATGTCTGAATTCAATGAATACGTACGGGGGTGGCTGTTGCATATCAGATGAGTAAATAAAAATTATAATATATAAGTTTGAGTGTGTTTGTTAATAAAAATATACAATTATAACAAATCACAAATAAATATATATACAAAATTTTGTAATTAAGATGCATTGTTAATGACGGATATTTTTATAATTTCGTATAGAAAGTGCTATAAGTTAAATTCTTCAGTGCTTCATAAACATGAAGATTACAGATTGAAAAATATACTAAATACCAATAACACGACGTGACACTTCCGTATGGGTTTAGTAGTTGTTAAAAAAGGAAGAATAAATATTAATTGGAAAAATTAATACATATTAGTGTATCTTATTTTATATAGTCATGATTTGTTTCGTATAGCTTATTTTTGTTCCCTATTCATTATTAATATTATTATTATGTATTATTCTATATTATTCTATGAAAGCTAAGATATATAATACTGTGTGAGCTATCAGCCAGTGTTCTACAATTCTATGAAAGCTAGAATACGAAACGTGCTGTGTGAATTGTTGTAATATAAAAATATTTAAATACACAGAATATCGAAGTAAATTTAAGAGGTCCATAAAATAAGACCGTTTGAGTTAGTAATAATTTTAAGTTCGCCAAAATAATTCTATTATAATTGCGGACAGGTGATTGGAGTTATTCAAGTTAAATATGTTATCTTTAAGTTTGAGGTTAAGTTACTGGTTATAAGTCAAAATCAATAGAAACGAAACGGTATTGTAATTTGAAAACAGTGGGAATCACTTCTCAAATACGCACGAGGTTAATGATATTGTAAATAAACACATTATTAAACTCTATATCAGTTGTTACAAATCTTTTCTTGACCAAGGACCACTTTTATATCATTCTTGTTAACAGAAACCACTATGAAGGTATAATAAAAATGAACAAACTTTAATAACCAACTCAATAGGAGCTTAAATAGAGCATAGAGAGAGAAAGACATAATAATGTTTTAGCAAAAATTTTCTGTAATTTTGTATTAATAGAATTTCTCAATAAATATTAATAAATAAATAAATGAACGTATTTTAATAAATTAAAACGTCAAAACATTTTTTGTTGATTGAGGAAATAATTCTACTGTAGGCAAACGTTGTATTGGGCTTCACCGAGCCAGGGGCTCCACTACCGCTCTTTTCACTCACTGCACGGCTTACCTACTACTATTTTGTCTGCTGCGGCTGGCGACTGGTGGACAACGAATCATTGCTTTATATTGTTCTTCTGAATAGTCTTAGGAAGTAAAACGCTTTCGTATTTACTAAGCTAGTATATTATGAGCAATCCGAAAGAATATAAAATATGTATATGAGTTGAGTGCACTGAGCTTAGTAATAGTTGTGGAGATTATTTAAGTTTCTTATAAAACATATTTGACATAACTTTGTGTGACACAGCTCTCTGTGGCTAAAGACATTTATATATATAATATGTAAAAAAAAATCTGTGTGATAATAAATAATCCTGTGTGGAAAAAGATCTGTGTGGTCATAGATAATCCTGTGTGGAAAAAATCTGTGTGATAATAGATAATCCTGTGTGGAAAAAAAAAATCTGTGTGATAATAGATAATCCTGTGTGGAAAAAAATCTGTGTGATAATAAATAATCCTGTGTGGAAAAAGATCTGTGTGATCATAGATAATCCTGTGTGGAAAAAAATCTGTGTGATAATAGATAATCCTGTGTGGAAAAAAAAATTCTGTGTGATAGTAGATAATCCTGTGTGGAAAAAGATAATAGGTTCTGTGTGGTTAAACATTTATCTGTGTGATTGTAGATAATCCTGTGTGGTAAAATATTAATCTGTGATTATAGATAATACTGAGTGGAAAAAGATAATACTATGTGGTTAAAGATTGATGTGTTAAAGAAAACTGTTATAAATTTAATTTTGTCTCTATTTAAACATAAATATCCAAAAAATATTAACAAAATAATGCTTGCAGTTATAATATAATATTGGTAAAAAAATGCTAACTTTAATGTTGATCGTACTTATTTATTATAGGATTTTATATTCTATGTGCTCTCTGCCTACCCTGGTATGTCCGGGATATAGCGTAACGCTAAAAAAAAAAATTCTATGTGCATATCAATTCTTTTACTTTTCAATTTATGATAAAAATAAATGATGCCAAAAAAAAAGAAAGTCTCGTAGCAATTCAGAAATTAACATTGTTTTGTAATAATTTAAAAAAAATCAGTTGAGAAAGTTGTATCGAGTATAATTTGTCCAATACAATATTACTGCTTTAAAATTTTATGTTACAGTTTGATTTACGAAGAAAAGGCGTATTGGTGATGATGATAGCAGCGAGTGCCAGACCAGCCGTGGGACACAGCTTTGCAGGATGGCCGAGTGTTAAACAGCACGACCAAGACCATATGGAATATTTCTATCTATTATCATATACTTATTTTAGTACATTAAAAGAGTATGTTATTATCAATTTAATTATACATAATAGTATTGGCACTAATTGGCAAATTGAGTAGATTCATTAACTTTATATATTTAATAAGTTTAACATATAAGAAGTACTGTTAAAAATCACTAGCAACACTGTATAGAATTATTCAATTTCCTTTTGCGTAACTTTTATTTTAAGACCTATAAACAATGTTATTCTCCATTCAATTATAGCTAATAATTAATTACACATTGAATTATATAGTATATGGATAAATACATTATGTAATATATGGATAAATACATTATGTAAAAGAGCCACTGTTGAGTTTCTTGCCGGTTCTTCTCAGCAGAACTGCCTTCCGAACCGGTGGTAGCTTCTTTTTTGTTTCCATGTTAATTCGACGATTCAAAAGTGCTTATAAGAGTTTATTTGAATAAGTAATATTTTGAATTTGAATACTTTAATGATTGTATAAATTTATCATACAAAAGTTGCTCATTTGACAGTATGTCCAAATATATATAAATAGACAGTTTCGTTAGCCATGATCAGTCGAATAAACTAAACAGAATGTGACGCTGCTCGTTTTATTATTCCCATATTCAAACCACTACTGGAACACATATTTTGTTATTTTATACAGAAGAATAATTATTGAGATAATATTATTTGATGACTGTCTATTAGAAGGCCGTGGTAATATTTTCGTTTCCTCGTTCTGGTAACGAGACAAAGCGAGGCGTTGAGTTCCGCCACTCAACATGCAATGCTTCCAGAATTCGGCGGAAAATGGGTAACGGATGTCTTAATGGAAACAGAGTATTTTACTAGGTTTCCAGATTCCAGTTCCAGACCTAAAAACAGTAGGGTAGGTTTGGCGACATTCAACCTTTATAAATAAGCCAAGTAGCCAGAGTAAATCTATTGTAATTTTCAAAAGTTAAGCTCGAAACACAAGTAGCGAAACAATAAGTAGAATTTAAAATTTGAATTCTACTTATTCCCCCATTTGGAAATCGAACCCACAACCATTGCGTTTACACTACACGTATTCACATTAACAGCTATATAAACCTCTAGGGTGTTTTCCCTTATTTTATATATTAAAATTGTTTATTAGATCAATTTAACTTATTGCCTTCGAGTAATATGCCCCGCTAAAAATAATGGCAAACGCCGGGGCCATGTTTAACTTCATCAATATGTGACTTCTTGTTGGCTCCCGCTCGCAGCTTGCCTACCACTTCAAAATAAATTATATGTCGCATTGAACCTCCAAATAACTTTTGCTTTTGCTATAAAATTTCTCGATGGAATATTTTTAAGGGTTGCTTTTTAGAACGTGTGTTTTTATTCGGTTTTTTTTAGGCAAAATGAGAAGATTATTTATATTTGTGTAAAATGCTTTGTGTAAGCAATTTTTTACTTTATAATATTGAGATAGTGTAAAATTAAAATTGTCGTATATGAGTGAGTACTGTAATAGAAATCCCTCTTTCAAAGAGTTTTATTTTTTATGATTTTTGTAATTTTGTAAAAAAATAATAACCAAAGCACAATAACCAGTGCGCGAATATACACTTTTTTGAAGACAAATAAGAATAAAAATTATTATATAAACAAAAAATATAAAACAATGATGATTCTAGTATATATTATTATATTAATTCAAAAATGACCTTTTATTCGCAGCGTTGAGTTTCGCCACAGCGGAAATTGGGAAACAGAGTGTCCTAACATTAGGATCCCCTTGCCTACCCTGCTATGTGCGAGATACAGCGTGCAGCTGAAAAAAAAAACGAGTATACCCGAGTCATGTTCAATTCAAAAGGGATTGTTAATCATTAAGCATTGTAATATTAAAAAAAATACCTGTCGCAAGTCTTTGAAAGATTTTTTTACTATTACAAAAAAAGGCAAAGCAGAGCCGCCTCTTGAAAATAGGATACTGTTTTAGTTTCACACTGTATCCCGCTTACATCAGGAAAGGAAGAGGGAATCTAGTGTTTAGACACTCCATCCTCCATTTTCTACCGAATACAGAAGACGTGTTGAGTGGCGGAAGTCAACGCCGCAATAAAAATGATAATAATAAGTTTATATTTTATATATAAAAAATCAAATACAGAAATTTAAATACAAGTTCGTTCAGTATAAGAGATAACTTTGAATAAAAGAAAATCAACATTCAATTTCTCATCATAAAACAGTAAAAATATAAATAATAATGTTAATATAATATAAGATTCAATAAATGTATTCTATAGTTATGCAGGAATACGTGATTGTCAGGCGAGGCGTGATAGTTTATGAAAAACTGATGATAAATTGTGATGAGATTCGTGACCAGCTGTCGGACGTATCGGACGAGCTGGCTCTGTAACAAAACAAAAGTATTGTTTTATATATATCCAGCTACCGCAAGAGAAAAAATATTTCGAATATATTGCGTACGTTGGATTACCTGGAATTCAATTATTTAAACTTTTTTGTTAGCTTCACGCTTTATCCCGCATATAATAGGGTAGGCATAATGAACCTAGTGTTAAGACACTCTGTTAACCATTTTCCGCCGAATTCTGTAGGCGTATTGAGTGGCGGGACTCAACGCCGCGCTTAGCCTCGACACCAAAGCGAAGAAATGAAAATGAAAATATTAAATATTTCATTTTTCTGGAGTGGAAACCGAATCCACAACCTGACATGCTTACAGTCACACCTTGTGCTCCCTATAATAATTTAAACATATTATGGGAAAAGTACCATAATATATAAATAATAAGCTGTTTATCTCGTGATTTGGGTTTGAAGCCTAGGCAAAGACCTCTTTGCCTGTATTGAAGATTTAAATCTTGCGCCAATAAAATGAACGTGATACATCTTCGTCCAACGCAGACAAATATTGTTATATCCTCGCTCTGGCAACATAAGAGTTGTGCCACTCAACATGTAATGTCTCGAAATCGGACTAAAGGCGAACAACAAGGTGTCATAGCTCAGACTTTAACTATGCAATATATGGATACTGTCTTTAAAACGATAATGTTGTTACATCACGAAACTAATTCAGGTGAAACAAAATAATAATCGTGTAATACAAGCGGGCTAAGCCGCGAGAGGGTCGCTTGTCCTTAACAAATTTCAACACTTAGCTTCATAACTAGTTTAAAACTTAAGGTGTAAACTTTTCTACTGGATTTATTAAGACTCCTATAATTTGTTTTTAAGTTTCTCTGGCACAAAATCAATTGGAAAAATATTAAATATATTATACACGTGTTGTTGTTTATTATTAATTATTTTCATATCACAGTTCTGACCAGACCAAGCGCGGCGTTTGGTTACGCCACTCAACTAACGATATCTAGAATTCGGGCAGAAAACAGAGAATGGAGCTCTGCCTACCTAGTGTAAAGCTGAAAAAGACAGATAAGAATATATAAAGTTACCATATTTTGCTCAATAAATTAAAAAGTCACTAACTAATGAAGGTGTAGTGATATGAAAGTAATATAATTTTCTTATTTTATTCCTGAATAAATATTACAGTTGCTATATTATATGTATGAAATATAAACTTCATGCTGTATTGAAGATAGACAAAGTATGAACTACCATAACATAACTCAAGTTCTGAACATATGACCTAACTTGAATAGGAGTTCTGAAATGTAATTGAAAAGTTTCACAGAGACACTGCATGAAATTTCAATTTCAAGATCTTGAAGAAATCTTTTATAGTGTGACGTGATCGGAAGTGTGCTGTATCGAATATGTTGGCACATTCATGTGAATCCTTTCACTTATGCAGTATAATTTAATCTATGTTTTAAATCTGTGTTTAATCTATTTCTTACGCTATATCACGCATATAATAGGGTTGACAGAAGGAATTTGGTGTTAAGACACTCCATTCTCTAATTTTCACCCAATTTCGGAGGTATTGCGTATTGTGCGGAACTGAACGCTACCCTTTTTGTTACCAGGGAGAGAAAATGAAAATAAAAATAATTCATACTCCCGTGTGGAAATCGAAGCCACAACCGCCACTGTTTACTGTCAGACACCATACCACCACGCCACGGCGGCCTCATTTATTGGTTTTTTGAATCTTTTAAGCAGATTTTTTATCTATATCGATATTAGATAGGTATAAAGTTTCGTAAATTTTATATTTCGATTCCTACTTCAGGCTTAATTTGTTAAAGCAAGCTTTGATTCCAATTTGATCATACATAGTCAAAAAATTGTTAAAAGCTCACAAACTTCTAAAGCTCACAACTATTAATTAAATATTTCACATTCTGTATGCAACTCTAATGTATACAGTCAATGAATCAAACTAAATCACTCTAAACCGTAATAAATCGTTACAACATACTCGTACATGGTTAATTATCGAATAACGTGATGTGATATGACCAGTCATACAAATTAGGTCGTTGTTAGAATTCTAAATGTGTTTTGTATATTACACAGTAATATATATATTTTTGTCTCTATCGATAATTAGATATTTGGAAAACGTATAAAAATTTGAACGTAGCGGGAATCGAACCCAGATCTCGAATATTAGATGTCGATTACTAGATCTTCAACTTTAACTGGTTATTTACTCTATTTTCGACTTATATAAATCTAAAGAAATTACTACATCTTTAGTTTTTCATATTACCAAAAATATATAAATAAGTTAAATTGTTAAAATACAATTGTTCGTAATTATTGCATTAAATCTTATATATGTATATATTCTTATATATTTTATGTCTGTAATAAAAATATGCTACTTTCTGAAATCGTTGTTTACTGGTGGCCTTATCCTAGATATTTTTAATGGTAACTTAAAACTTACAATTAAATCCAACAAAATATAAGAATTAAGATTTTATTTCTCAAATATTTGATATTTTGCATGTCTAAATTTTCTCCAAGACGCTTAGGGATCTGAAACAAAAAGGAAAGGTATGCCGTATTTCTCTTACAAACAATAAAATGCTAGAACTAAGGCAAAAGAATGTCGGTTGAAATTTATTGCCCCTTTTCCATTACTTTAAGCGATGGATTGTATTAAAATTTATTGAAAAAAATATCCGTTTAGTATCGTTGAGACCGTTCCTAGTTGCTACGGTATATTGGTCCTAAATTTGAATCTCTCCATAAGTTAAGATTTTTCAACAAAGATAATAATTATTAAATCCTACTAATATTATAAATGTGAAATTGTGAAAAAAAGTTGTGAGAATGGATAGTTTCGTTAAAGTTCCGCTTAAACGCAAAAACTACAAAAAGGATTTATCTAAAATTTTATAGTAACAGCTAATACATCAGAATAACTTATAATCTACTACTACTTTAGCTGTTCTAAGATATTTATTTATATTTTCAACCTTACAATAGTCCTGAAAAAATAAAATAGTTACCGTCCCTAATAAATAAATCTAACTCCCAACACAAATATATATCATTCTATTTTTATTAAATTCATAATATATATAAGAATTATATAAATGTTTATAATTTATAAGTTATTTATTGCATAAAATAATTAAAGTGTGTTGTTTATTATTTTTATAGTTTTAATAGAAGTGTGAAATATAGAATACCATGTATCGTGAAATTATTACTTCCATTTACCCACTCTGATCAAGACGAAGTACTGCGTTGGGATCCGCCTTAACAATAGGTTCCCTCAGCCTACCCTATGTGTAAAATTCAGAGTGAAGCTAAAAAATATATAAAGAATATTATACGAAGTTAGAATATAACATTATTTAATTTAAAGTGTTTTTCATAGTTTCCTAAGTCTAAATAGGCAAAGTTTGGTTATAGGTATCGCTATCTACTCAACAATTTCTCAACGGATGGAGGGCGAAGTAAGTTATCGCAGCATCCTTCTTGGCCACTCTGCTAAATTACAATATACGGAAACAGTACAATAAACAGTGCTTATATTCATAGAATATTAAAAATTTGAGGCCAGGTTTATGTTCCTGTGCCACTACAAAACGTGATGTGTAAACGACGGTTGTGGGTTCGATTCCGACTGGCAGAAAGAAATATTTAATATTTTTTTTTACTCACTCTGTTAACGTGCAACCTAGCGTTGTAACACTCCGTTCCCATTGAGACATTTCCGTTATGCACTTTCCGCAGAACTCTCGAGACATTACGTGTTGCGTGGCGAAACTAAACGTCGCGCTTTGTCTAAATATTTCATCCCCCCGAGTGCGACTCGAACACACGACTTTAATTAAGTCTAAATTATTCTAAAACTTATTTACTATTTATCCTTTCAGAATTGGATAACAAAATTGCTTTGTTCCATTGAAGTCGAATCTCCAAGGCTCAAGAATAGCTTCGTAGGAAATAAAACAATATACCTCCATCTTAGAATTTCACAAATAAGATAAGAAATACTAAATATTTGTTAAAATCAGTTTCGGCCCGACCCTTTCCCGGGTTGTGAATAAGGTCACGGTCTCTCCATGCTGCTCACGTAGCTTCCACTGTTTGTGTGTACTCAACCTTATCTCACTCTCACCCTTGGTCGATATACTTGCTATCATATTAAATTTATTTTTGTGTTATATTTTTAAATGGTATTATTTTTAGGTACATTTAAATTTATAGATTGAAGAATTATGTAAACTTTGAAGAGAGTTTCTACATATTTTTAGTAGGTTTTGGATGTGTATAATTGATTTTCTTGTGGAGTAGTTATTTTTATTAGATTCGCGCGGTATTCTGCACAAAGCAGGGTTGGCGTAGGGAATCTGGGAACCAAGTGTTAAGACCCTACGTTACCCCACTAAGACACCTAAGAGACATAATGATATATTTATATAAATACGTAAAAAATTAAACAATTATTATATTTAAAAAATATATATTATGTATTTTCATTGTAGATTCATTAGTCTTGTTTTCTATTTTAACTTTGAAAAAAGAATAATATTAATCTTCAAAGTAATTTTGCTTTACCCAATATATACATTGTATATCAAATACAGAAATATTTATTTCTATGGATTTAATTTAAAATACTTGAATAATGTCTTTTTGTTTGTTTTGTGAAACTATATTTAAATATGATATATTTAATAGATTCAGACTTTTAGTTACCTTATAATATCGTAATATAGTCAAACTGAATTCTAACCAACTGCTTTTGTATATCACTATTTTAAAAAAAAGTGTCTCAAGAAATGGTTGTAAAATCATACAAAAAATAAATCAAGAAAATTAAGTCAGCTTCACGCTGTATCCCGCATACAGCACAGTAGGCAGAGGGGACCTAGTATTAAGATATTCCTTACTTTCTGCCGATTTCTGGAGGCATTGCGTGTTGAGTGCCGGAACTCAACGCCGGGCTTTGCCTCACAACCAGAGCGAAGAAAATGAAAATATAAATGTAACTAAATATTTCATTTGCTCGATTGGATATCGAACCTACAACCAGTCGATTTACATTCACACTTTGTGCCCCTGCGCCATGACTGGGGCACAAAGCAAATTTATACGAATAGTAATACTACAAAAAAAAAAACAATGTTAAAAACAAACTATACGAACATGAATTCGTTATATTCATTAAACGGCAGGCAATCAGCGACAGAACGTAATTCCATAGATATCCAGCCCGTAGCTGGTAGCTGTCTAATGGAATCGATACGATTAAATCTACCCTGACTTCTATCTTGGTATTTAGTAGAATTGCCTCAGGTTTTCCGTAAGCGCCGCATCGACGTGCTCGTTGAAGTTACTTATTGACTTACTTCGATAGCCTGCTAGTTATATAAAATAACAAATTTTTAATTCAATTTCTAATGATATCCTTTGGATATTTCTTTTGGTTATATAGAATGGAATAAAAATATAATTTATGTTGAATCGAGTGCTATGTCATCGGTGTACCTACATCATAAGAAATGGAGGCTGGTCTTGGATATGAGCCGAAACATTATCGAGCACTACATTGAATAAGAAAGAACTAAGAGCCGAGGACTAGTGAACCTCTACTGTAATCTGGATGGGTTTAGTGAAGCCAACAGCAGCCCTAACTATAGAAGCGGAAACATGATAATCAATAATAGGCCTCAGGGATCAGATAAACTGACGGGGCATAAAGTCAAAGGACTTCTGCAGGTCTAAATAAACTACATGCTAGAGCTCCCTGTTTGCCTCCATCAAAGTTCTGAGGGCGAAAATGGCTCATCATGCCTGAAATCCATATTGAGACCCAGAAATAGTACACTCTTGACGAAGCCCGAGATCGATCATGCGCTTAAAAAGCATCATGGTATCATAAGCTTGATGCTCCTATAACTTCCACAATCTTAAACACTGCCCCTTCCCTTGTAAATAAGGAATCAATCAATATAAATATGTATCCAAAATAAATAAAAGCTTCAATAATATAGAATATTTCAATACATATGTAGTTTATAATTAGTTCTACATTTTTTATAGTAATCTCTATGAATTTATCTTTTTAAGTTAGTCAATGTATTGATTTTTATGAAAATGAAAAAAAAAATATTAGGTCACAGTTCAGATTGAATATTCAAATATCCAAACCATTTTTGAATTGTCCGATAAATCCGTTTCCAATTTCAAATGAATTGTCAGTTTTTTGCCGCATTTAAAAATAGAGTGGCTTCTATTTTAGACGATAACAGCAAATTGGGAAATATAACATTTACAGCAACGTTTATATAAAATTTGTGCCGCAAAAATATTCATTAATGAAAATGTTTTTTATTTCTTTATACAGCCTTAAAATTCCTATATTTCTTTAGTAGACCAATAGTAAACGACTGTAATCGCGACCGTAGCAGGTTCAATCCCCACTCGGTGGAATGATAACAGTCGTGGTAGTTTAACATTAGGTAGTTTAACTTCCCTATTTCGTCAGCGATAAGTACTCACCACACCCCGATTTCTCCATTTCTGTATTTTAAATCTGAGATATCTTCTCAAATATCTATTTTATTGATACGCTATTCAGTACTATTTATCTACATGCAAGTATCTATCTAACTAATGATATTAATATTTATATCGTTTGAAAAAAATCTGTAAATTTCACAATATTTTTTGCAGTGTAAAAAACAAAAATGGTATAGTGTAATTTTATAGTTATACTTTGAAGCGACTTTATACTATAGGCATAAAATATCGTAGTTATATTATAGAAACATAGACAGAAAATAGACAGATAGAACAAATCTTATTTTTCTTTAAAATTGTGTATTTATTTTTTTATGTATAGCTTCTTCCTTCATATATTTTTATTGAGATTTTGGTTCAAGAAAAACACGTTAACTTGTATATTGAATAAATTATAATTAACATTAATAATAATTTGTATCTCATAACAATAAGTATACCAAATAGTATAAAGCATTAATATCTTATAAGACATCATAATATAATGAATAATCTAGTCCACAGATATATCTATGTAAATAATTAAATAGATAAATAAATTTATCTACTTTTAACTACTTTTCCCACAAAAATATTTCTATCGATGTTTGTACTGCCGAGCTTACGGAAGTAAGGCCATCGAGTAGAGTCTGAGCCGTACAGACGCCGACATATGAATAATTTGTCGGCAGATTTGGCAAGCCTCCTTGGAAACGATCCCAATTCCCGAATGAGCTCATCTTTTACTATCTCATATCTCATTAACGTTATCTGTGTAGAACATTCTGTGTGCTTAAAGTTTTTGTGTTAGGACATAAATATATTTTTTTAATTGCTTTACACAAAAAAAAGAAAGAAATTAAGAATTGGCAGACCAAAACGGAGATTGTGAGACAAGCTGGGCCAATACAGGCTTAACTGGTGTAAAATAGCACGAAATAGGCAAGAGAGGAAGAACTGGAGATATTTACCCAAAAATGGGACAGTACAGGCTAGTATAGTTATAATAATTGCTTCAAGTTGTTAGTGTTAAGACTCTCCGTTACCCACATTCCCCTATTTTTTTGGGATATTAACTTTCTTATTACCAGACCGAGGAAATTAAAATAATTAATTTACCCGAATGCGAATTGAAAATAAAATTATATTAATATTTTATATATTTTGATATCCAGAAGATGATTTAGTTACCACAATTTTTAATGTGTACTATATATATCACTTTATTATAAGACTTTAAAAAATGATTTTTTTCTTTATAAAAATTAAATTAAAAAGAATTAAAACTTTTTTGTAACAATTTATGTTGTTTTATTGAATTAAATATGAGTGTGATCTAAATCTAAATCAAAGCCTTTTACTATCGTTTCTGTGTGTCTTCTTCCTCCTGGCATTAATCTTAGACCTGGCAATATGCCAGGTCTGCCTTCCTGCTCTATCTTGAATAGATTGCACTTTTTCTCGGAAGGTCTATACTATAACTTCTATATGTATATGACCAAATTATGCAAATTAAAAAATATAAATGTACAATAAAAAGATAAATAAGAAAAATTTTAAAAGTTTTTATGAAATATCAACCGTAAACAAAGTAAAAAAGCCTGAATCACACACACCCAATTTGTCTTAAATTTATTCATTTCCTTCTATTATTATTTTTGTTTTGGTAAGTTGGTTAAAAAGTTATTTAGTAAAGAATCCTTACATTTATATTTTCTCATAATATTTTTTTATTAATTTTTAAATTAAGGCCGTCGTGGCGCAGCGGCACCAACGTGCTACTGTAAGCGCGACGGTTGTGATTTCGATTCCCACTCCACACGCAATATCTCAAGAATTTGGCGGAAAGTGAAAACATAGACATTAAAAATCTTAATTAATTTTAATGTAAAATTTAAATTTAAATTTAAAAACCTTACTTATTCAAGAACATGCAAAACTAAGGATTTTAAATTTAAAAAATAATCTAGGGTAAGTGCTGAACACCAAAAATCACTTCACATAAAAAAATAAGCTCAGCTTTAATTATACATGCAATTTGTGCCAACGTGTTGCAGCTGTTTAGGTACGAGCTCTTACAACGGGCTTTGTTTGTAATCGCTGTTTAGTTGCTAATAGTTATTGTAATTACAGAATTTCAATTCTTTGAATTTTTTAATTAAACTCAATTTAATATATATTTTATTTAATATAAATAAAATGCGTGATGTAAAAAAAATGTGTGTATTTATTTAATGTTTCTATATGATTTAAAAATCTATATATATTATAGATATTTTCATTACTGAGTTACGACAACGCACTGCCATAACTGAGCGATGTAGAACGCCGAAATTTGTCATGTAGATTTCTTGAAGCATAATTTTACCTTTATTAGTCTACGAAAACGAAAATGCGGGCTACAAATAAACTTAATACAATACTTGCCTACGTAAAAAATCTCTTTATTTTAAGTAATTGAATAAGATTTTAAAACTACATTTTAAATCTATAAAGCTTATGAAAATTCTATTCACTATGAAAAATCTACTGTCCATTTAGTCTACAGACCGTTCAGTCGGAATAAGCTCTTTACATCCAATACTTGGCAATTGAGTCAATCTGATATTGATTTACTCGTGTAAGAAATTGTCTGTTCTGTTGAACCTCTGTTCCGTGAATAACTTTTAATTTAGTGTTTCAGGAGGCGTCCCGACGTCGTCAAGGAGTCAATGTTGAATTTGAATAATGAAATTGGACGCCATTTTAATTATCAGTTATAATTAATCGATATTATCGGGTGTACGTCACAGTAGCATGTAATGGGGAATGAAATATTTTAATATACTTGCTGTGTTAACAAGGTGAAGCGCGGCGTTCAGTTCCGCTAGCAATCAACACGCAACCCTAAAATTGGGCGGAAAGTAAACCATATTCCCTATACCTACCTAAACATCTTAAATCACGTTCACCATTTCACAATGTATGAACGAGGCATTAGGTAACTAACCAATAAATCAATGTACGTTTTGAAATAGTAAAGCCACTCAGTTGTGGCGCACGGAACTGATAGACAGGAGGAGATTAATTATCTAACTTGGCATCATATAAATGAGCCGCGTTCGTTGAGTCTCGGCTCTAATTAATGTTGAATACTTTCCAACTACGAACAAGAAGGGTGGAAATCAAAACATTATTTATATGTTTATGTTTATATATATATATACATATATAGATATAGATATATACTCGTATTTCTGTATGTATGTATATTATAGTTTTGGCTTGTGGTTTCGTGAATTTTGAAACATTAAGTGGAATTGTGTGGTTAAAAGTTTGAAGTATTATTAATAGCACTTGTTTAGAGTTTGGTCTAATAATATGTATAATAATTATATATGTACCTTATTTTAATCCTGTATCCCTAGCGTGGTAGTCGAAGAGAATGGAGCGCCAAACGCTACGGCCTCTACATACCTCTTTCGCCTCGTCCACTGTCATCAACCTCTTCATACATGCCCCCCTGGGGGATTTCATGCATTTTACGTAAGCTTCCTTCTGTATCTTAGATGCTGAGTTTTAAAGGTCAACTGAGGTGTCCCCCTTCTTCACATAATAATGAAATATTAACCTAAATTTTCTTATTATCGATAGATTTAATATGTATCGAGAACAAAGAGATAGGTGGTTCAACTTCTTATAACATATGTAAAAATTTCAACCGCCTTTTTATAAGATAGGTAAAACCAGGATAAATGCCCTAATGGGATAGGTGCTCCAATTTCTGAATTTACAAAAATAAAAATTGAGAATATGTCTTTTAAATACGTTCTATCTATGCACCCTTATCTTTTGAAACATAATTTGTTGGGTGAAATTTTGTTGCAGCAATTTTTTTAGCATTGAGCAATTTGAAAATTTAAAATGTAAATACTTATTGCGTTGTGCAACTTTTAAAGTACCAATGGCTTACGTTTTATTTTTATCGTGTTTATAGATTGGCATTAAGATCTCATTTAGGAGACAATTATTGATTTTTTATATAATTTTTTCTTAAAATTAAAAAGGGTACCCATCGCAAGCTAAAAGGATTGTCGCCTCGAATTGGTAAGTTGGTAAGCCAACATATGGCTTGCCTAATAGCTTATGTGCCTGGTCAGATCAGATTTCTTGAAGGGTCGATCTATACGAGTAATCGTGGTTGCTCGTCAATGGTCATTGCTATCTGCAACTCTACTCCTGCTCCATATAAATGATTTGCTCAATACTGGGATCATTGTTATACAGGTTGGAAGCGTCAGCGCTCCTTTTACGGGAACAGTTTATAGGGTAAATTATTTTAAGCCCATACCTAAAGAAATTAATCAAGATACCTCAACAGTTTAGACGTAGGATTTTTATCCACACCTGTAGTTCGTGTGACGCAGTTACGCATAAATACCAATAACTACAAAAAAGCTACTAAAATAATACTAAAGGTTAAACAACTTTGAAATCTTCCGCCAATACCTACGACTCGATTTCGGAATGAGGCGTATGCGACGGCTTCCCTTTGATAGGTTTATGTCTGCGTTCGTCGTTCTTGACAAATGGCGTTTTATTATTTATTTTGTTTGAAAAAATCACTTTTTAAATTTTGGGATAAAAAAAAATATTTTTTAATTGTCGCAGGCTTTTATAGAGTAGTTAAAATTATGGTTTCATTTTAAGTGGTGCTGACAAAAACACTCGGTAGAGAGTTACATAGCCAACCATTGAGAAACCAGACAGAAGGTTAATCAAAGGCAAAACCGGCGTAGGGTTGCATTTCGGAGAGTGTGCCCTGGAATTGCACAACCTAATTTCTCCTGCCCCTTTTTACCACAGGACCACTAGGGATACAGCTTCAGGCCATACATGGTGGAAATTAAAAATTTACGAACGAAACGCTTTAAGGCTACATTCTTGACTCACACTGCGAGAGATTCGAACTCATTGCCGGCATCTGTATTTTCTATGTGATACAATGTGGGGTTCTTCAAAAGTACAGTAGTTACAATATTTAAATATTAATTCTAATGACAAGTTGTCCCGACAAAATCTTAAGAAGTAATGAACATGAGTGCCGTGTCGTTTGTGCTTATATTGGAAATCCAACGGAACAGACGCAGCACACTACCGCCACTTAATACAATCTATAAAGGAAACAATATCAAATGACGTCCTCGTAATTAAAGTGGCACCTATTACTACACTATAAGTAACTTATGCTAACAATAGATAATGTTAATCTCTACTACAATCCCGACTGCCATAATTAATAGCAATGATCCATAACATCCGAAAGTATCGATTTTAAACTTCCACATTTAATATTAAAAGGGGCTGGAGACCTTCAACGTGGCGGTTCCATTTCAATATTACATACGTATTAAATATTGAATTGCTCTTTTGAATAAGAGATCAAATATACAAAAGAGCATCCAAGTAGGTAACTATTAGGTGTCTAAATCAATACGAATGCGACGATGGAATGTGGATTTAGAAGCTGTATTTGTTTATCCCGAGAGCAGTTACCAGTATCTATTTCTTGAAACTAGCTAGTACTGCTTTTTACTTTGAGGTGTAATACTCTATTATTATCTGTGTTCCTCTACTATAGATTCCAATCACTATATTATATCTATACTAAATACTTTTTTGTATAAATATTCCTAAAAAAAGACAATTAATATTAATAAATAATAATTCATTCTCCCGAGTGGGAATCGAACCCACAACCTTTCCTGTCACATCTTTGTGCCAATGCACTACAACGGCCTCAGTAATGCCTCAGGCCTAAATAGTATGCAATTCTCCATTTTATCATATTTAAGAGATATTGTATGTTGTAGTTATATAGTATTAATTTAGTAATTTAAGGAGATTATTACAACTGGATTTAAGGTTGAGGCGAAGAAGTCAATCATAACGTAGGAAATAGAATTGATATCTTAAATATGTGGGAGAGAGAGAGTTGTAGAAGATGGAATAGAGAAGAGAGAAATGGAGTAGAGGAAATTTCGGCGGTAAAACCATCCAAGCCATCAAATTTATAAACCGAAGATAATCTAACACAAAGATTTTGTAAACGCTCTAGTTTATTTAATTGTTCCTCAGACAAGTCTGGGTACCGCGAAAATCACACATCGAATGATAAAATAATAATTGGTTTAAACTATGTAGCATAGCATAGTATTGTAGGGTAGAAATGTTTTTCTCAATAAATCATATTTCACGTAAACGAAATTGCTTTCAGAGACTAGCTATTTTATTATTCTAGTCTTCTATTCATGTCTTGAACCACTAGATTACAACGATGGGATCTACTCCGCCAATAATAGAAATTGCGTACAGATAAGAAAAAAAAGACTTATATAAAATAACCTTAATACACTCATATGATTTATTAATATAGAAAAGTTCCGAAGGACAAACAACCCTAACACGTGACCAGGATGTCCTAAAATAAAAATAAAACAGATAGTAGCAAAAGGTAAGCGACTTGGTACACTCGCTCGTACATTTCGTATAAAAGAACGACCCGCTGAGTTTCGCTGTTGAAGCACCTACTCTTATGAGACTCGAGTGTACCGTATACGTAAATAAAATAATTTTTTTGCTTGTTTTTTACTATTGGAAATTTGAGGCCGGTCGTGGCGCAGCGGCACGAAGTGTGACTGCAAAACCGACTGGTTGTGGGTTCGATCCCCACTCGAGGAGATGAAATATTTACTTAAATTTATATTTCCATTTCTTCGCTCTGGTATCGAGGTTAAGCGCGGCGTTGAGTTCTGCCACTCAACACGCAATGCCTCCAGAATTCGGCAAAAAGTGGGGAACGGAGTGTCTTAACACTAGGTTCCCTCTGCCTACCCTGCTGTGTGCGGGATACAGCGTGAAGCTAATACAAATAATACATTATAATTTAAAAAATAAGTTGCTGAAGAAAGAAATTGGATAACAACGATATGTCCAAATAGCAGGTTCTCTTTGTGGTTTCTCTACCATATAAATGTGTAAATATGCACATGTACCTCATGCATGCGAATACAATACGGAAGAATAAAAGTGAAACCATACATACAAAATAAGAACTTTTTTCTAAGACCATAAGCAAAGCTCACTCAAATAGAGTAATTTATCAGGAGTGGATGCAGCCCTCAAAAAATGTTATGGAAACATCCAACTTAAATGGGCCAAATTCATCACTTATAATCAGTTAGTTCCCTTTTTCTTATCAAAATGGTGACTTAGAAGTTCCACTTTCGCAGTATCAGTGCAGTGAATATCGTAAAAAACGACCTTTCAACCTCAATAAGCCGTGATGAAGACCATAAAATTTTATCCAGTAAAGACGTTCAGGGCGCAGGGGCACAAACGAGTGACTGTAAACGCGACTGGTTGTGGACTCAATCCCCACTCGAGGAAATTAAATATTTATTATGTGCATATCTTCGCTCTGGTGTCGAAGCATTCAGTTTCACTACTTAACAGGCCTATTGCCTCCTAAAATCGGCGGAAAGTAGAGCTGAGTGACTTAATACTAGGCTCCCTCTGCTTGCCGGATACAGCGGGATAATATGATAAGTCAAATAGTGTGTGAGCACGCCTATCGTGCCCATATGGATGGACAGACCCTTGACTACCTATTCTACACAAAATTCGAATGAAAGAAAAGATATTTATAAAATAATCCATAGCCAATATTAAAAAAAACAATTCACAAATCTCAAAACGAAGCGACCAACGTAGTAAATAAAACGAAACCACCACTCTGTTACACCTTTTAATAAAAATGTGTGTGAAATTCCGTACATTTCAGAAAACATTCCCACAAGCGAAGTGTCTCTTTAACCAGTCTTAGCTGTTTTTCTACATCTCCAGAACAAAGATAAATGAAAGGTCTGCGCGCGGCTCCTTAGTAAATGAGGTGAGCGTGTCTGATTTATTACATTATTACAGCGCGGACCCTAAAGTGTACCTTTATAGCCGTCTCTACGCC
The DNA here is from genome assembly GCA_021202915.1 of Heliconius himera. Lineage (NCBI taxonomy): Eukaryota > Metazoa > Arthropoda > Insecta > Lepidoptera > Nymphalidae > Heliconius > Heliconius himera. The sequence goes on from JAJHJA010000352.1 coordinate 1,342,861, forward strand.
TAATATATCTATATTGTACTTAGATATAGATATAACTAGTGGTGATTCTTAACAATTATTTTCTTTTATTCTTTTATATTTGTTTACCTTTTTTTATAGTTGTACGTGAAATGTTGGTTAAACGTGTTATTTTTTGTAAAAAGAAACGATTATTGCATTGGAAATGGAAATAACATTGAATAAATAATGTCGTCGTAATATAATATAATTTTTAAAATATAGCATATATTCTTCCAGTTTAGAATTTGAATCAACTAATATCGTAAAACAAGGGAAAATATGAGGCATTATTCATTACTATACTATATTTGTATCAGTTATTTTTTTATATGATACTAGCCCTAGCTTGAACTATGAATATTTACTTAATATTATTTAATTGTAGTGTATTGTAGTGTATTTAAGAAAAATAATTATTTATTTAGTACGGTCATCTACACTGTTACACACTTTATAGATCGTTATTAACAATTTTTAGGATTATATTTTATATTGTTCGCAAAAATAGCAGTAGTTAATGGAAATAAATGTACATTTATTTCATATCTTAAACACCTCCTAGGAATAGTCGGAACAAACAGAAAAGACAGAAAGACGAAAAAAATATAAAATTGTTTGCTTATATTTTAGTATAAATATACCTATGCACTTAAAAAGCTAATAAAATATTGTTATTTTAAATTAAAAAAAAACAAATAAAAAAGACAGTTATTTCTGCAATAGTGGTAAGTCTTAAGATTAAATTTCTTTTAGCCTAAGAAATTGAATTTATTTTCGTTGGGAATATGCAGCCTCATTTTGGCTCTGAGCCACACAATCTCAAACTTTATGGTCTTAGTTTAGATAACTTTGTTATTATTTATGTTTTGAAGTTATTTCGAGTTCAAAATACGTTGAACTTACAAAGTTTCTTTGCTGAAAAGTTAATAAATTGCTGTTACTTACGTACGTTTGCGTGTATCAAAGTGAAAGTACTTAGAACTAACTGCTTACGTATATTGAAGTTAATTAAAAGTTGTGTAATTGAGTTGCTCTTACCAAACTTGTATAGAGATATTAGGAACTTTTATTTTACTTTATTTATTATAAAGCGTAACAAATTAAATGACATAAAATATTTTTGCTTCGATCTGGTGTCGAGGCAAAGCGCGGCGTTAAGTTTCGCCACACAATACGCAATGCCTTCAGAATTGCGCAGAAAATGAGGAACGAAGTGTCTTAACACTATGACTACACTGCTGTCTGTGGGATATAAAAAAATATATGTTAAATCATATACTGACTATGTATGTACTTGTATGTACGTATCTATATTAAATAATAGTACCGACGATGCCATCGTTGCTCGATCTATTAGTAGGTATATATTTAAAATGTAATGATTTTCGGTGCGGCGAATTGGATGGTTTTTTGTTGTAACTATAACATACAATGTTTCTTGAAAAGATAAAATGAAGACTTGAATAGTATTTAGGCCTAAGGCATTACTGGGGCTGTTGCGGCGCAGTGGCACAAACGTGTGACCGGAACGGTTGTGGGTTCTATTCCCATTCGGAGGAACGAATTATTATTTAATATTATTATCATTTCTTCGCTCTAGCAACAAGGCAAATCGCGGCGAAAGGCACACTGTGAAGTGAAGAAATATTTGACTAGATTCTCATTAAATATTCAAAATATCATTAATACACAGTTATTAACAGTCTATTTTGTAGGAATATGTATACAAAAAAATATATATTATAGATAGCACAGATAATAACAGAGTATTACACCTCAGAGACGGCAATAATAGCTAATTTCGAGAAACAAATACTGGTAACTGCTCTTGGGATAAACAAATAGAGCTTCTAAATCCACATTAACAAGCGATCGCATTCGTACTGATTTAGACACCTAATAGTTACCTACTTGGATGCTCTTGTGTAAATTTGATCCTCTATTCAAAAGAGTAATTCAATAATTAATAAGTATGTAATATTGAAATGGAACCGCCACGTTGAAGGTCTCCAGCCCCTTTTAATATTAAATGTGGAAGTTCAAAATCGATACTTTTGGATGTTATGGATCTTTACCATTAATTATGCCAGTCGGGATTGAACTATAGGTTAACATTATCTATTTACACCATAAAATGTAGGCGATAAGTGTCTCAAAATTCTGTTTGAACTAAGAAGCAGTAGAAAAAAAAACAGTAGGTATTAGTAATTTTTGCTAATTAGATGATATGATATGAATGTTGTTTTACAAGTTTTTTTTTATATTCAAACATTTCGAAGTGCGTACTTTCAGGACATTAGAACATTGTGTGTTGAGTAGTGAAACTCAACGATTATTTTTGAGACCCTGTGCCACGAGTGCCTCATAAGGTCTTCTAGAATATTTTATTAAATATCTAACTCAACGTGGGTTTCACTTGATACCTCCTAAAAGCCGATACATGTACCTAATAATCATATTAACACGTGACCCAGACACAAAGTTATTTATGTATGTGTTATAACTTTGGTTTCAAATATAATATTGTTAGTTATTTAAAAGTTTATCATAAAGTTTTTAGGTTTCCATACTTGAAACGGTAAAAACGGAACCCTTATCACTTTGTCCGCCTGTCCGTCTGTCAACAGCATTTGTCTCGCAATGGTGGAGAAAAAATAAAGCTTCTAAATCAACGCAATCAATTTTATAAGCTGTACTTCCCGAAGATCCAGAAGCATTGGGAGGCTCGTCCGACTTCTACAATTTTTTTTAATAATACCAAAAAATTAGGAAATGAGTTACTTAATCGTATTGAAAATTGACTCATAAATTTTGCAATTTTTTTTTATATTTTACAAAGAATTCATTCATCAATATTGAATTCATGCTAATTATAAATGACATTTGGGAGTTTAATTTCCACTCGAGGTATGTATTACTTAATTTCTTCGGTCTAGTAAGAAAATAAAAGGGAACGTTGAGTTTCGCCACTAAGCAGGAAATGCCTCGTGCAGCGGAAATTGGGGAACGGAGAGTCTGACCACTAGGTACCTATAGTGCAATATGCAGAATACAGCGCAAAGTTGTTTTTTTGTTATTTCTAAATTTTCCAACTTACCTATACAAATGCCTAATAAAATATGTACGAAGGTACGTAAGAACGCTACCCTTCATGTAAAGACAATTTCCCGTGGGATATGGGATATGGGCTAAATCAAAATAGATTTTAGCTTACGTTCGTTCTATTAAAACAAAGGGCTCCCATAGGGTGGACGATGTAAGTTCATAAAGCTGTTCCATTGCGGAATGAATGCAAGAATATTTATTGAAATATTATATATTATTATTATTTATAAATAATTTTGTTTTTTTTTTTTTTCAAAATTTATATTGAATTTTGTTTTTCTTTTATTTATTTTTTTTAATTACGTTGGCTTATTGTATACTTGTAATAAGCATATACATAATTATGATGATGATAATTATGATCTAAGGATTTTTTTTTGGCCCTTAATAATGTCTTGGACTACGTCAATGGAGGTTGGTCAGATAGTTTCGCCTACTGGTAACGGTGCCCGTGTTTAGACTTGGGTGTCCACTGCGACGACATTACACGTTTCTTCTGAAGGGAAGCATTGGCTTTCTAGGTTATCCCCTAGGCATTATGCTAAATCAAAATATGATCTAACGGCAGCATTTCGACCACAGTGTCGTAGACTTCGTAAATTACCAAGACACTAAATGCAATAGCATAATTGTTGATAATTTATTGTCCTACTTTTGTCTCTAAGGTCCTAAAACCGGGCTCGTACTTGTCTTTGAAGTCGTCACAGTTCCCTTCAGATGTCCAACGACGGAAATGAATCGTGTGCCCTAGTAGCGATGTTGTTGCAATAAGCTTTCTGAGATCTTGCGTGATAATTGGAGTCGATCATCCTGTGGGATTTATCGTGATTTCCATGGAATACTCGTCGGGAGTATGGCCTAGGCTGTCACTTCGTTGTTTGAATTACGCCTCGGCTACTTCCATCGAGTCAAATCTGTCGGGTGATACAGGTGGTATTTTCATTTCTTTACACAGGTGTCGAGGCATTAAGTTACGCCCGATAAAACATGAAGCTGAAAAAAATAAATCGAGTACAGCAGCGAAGACGAAGCAAAGCTTACGATTTATTGTAGAAAGATACTAATCTTAAAAGAGTTATTTTTGCTTTTTAGAAGGTACCTACATTAAAATTCTAAAACGGACAAATTTTACCAACAAAACGTTATTAAAAATTTTACTTACTAACAGTAAGTATGTTAAAACAATAGTGTATAACATTGAAATCTCATAATTCTCATATTATTTTACCTACTAATTTGTTAATTGGGGAAAGCACAGTCCTGCCCTCTAGTTTTTAGTATACAAAAACCATAGGGACTTTAACTTCTAGGGAACAGGAAGTTGTTACATCCAGAATATATTTTGCGTATATTAAGTAAACTAAAATATTATAATGTCTTTCTGTTTGTCTGGACCATCTGCACTGATTTTTATAGAACTAGTATTGAATGTTAGAGGGGGTTGTGGAATAATATATATGCTAATTTTTGTCCCGTTTTTTCGCCTTGGAGTCGAGGCATTGGCGTTGAGTTCCGGAGTCATAATACTAGGTTCCCAGTTTGCCTTAGCCTACCCTGATATGTGCAGGATACACGTTGATACTAAAAACAATGAAGCTAAAAACGCGCCATCTAGCTCTAGTAATCAGTACCAAAAACAAAACGTATAAAATAGTTTCCCATGCGTTAGAAAACTAGGCTTTATTTTGTATTTACCGCCATCTCGCGGATCAACACCGTAACTACCAACAACCTGTGGAACGTGCCTAGATTTATAACCGACAGAAACTAGGTATACATGCAATTAATTTGATGCAAAGTTTACAGATGTCCAAATCAAGGAAGGACGGAGTCGCGGTGCAAGCTAGTATGTACCTACGGCGATCAATGAAGTTTATTACGGTGCGCCCGACGCACGTATAATTTATTATTAATGGTTGTCTCTTTATGTTATATACAAAAGTGTTGTTAGTATAACTGAAAATCGACTCTGTGAGCTCGAGTTGTTTAAGTGATATACTTTTAGAGACTTTTAGTGAGTTATTCCTTTTAAATTATATATAGGTAACTGACTGGACATTGGCCCGGATATCCAGGGAAGCGAAGTACATTCGCATATGTATATACGTATATGCTGTATACTAGTTTTTAAATGTTGTATATGAATGTTGCCGCATAATTGGATGTTTGGCTTATTTTATTTATGCTATCATGTTTATACAATAGAAAAAAAAACCTCCAAAACCACATATAAGAAACTTTATTAATATAAAATGCAATATGCTACATAACAACCCACAGAAATGGGTCTCACAGTACACATCCACTAAAGTTCACATCGGGAAAAAGAAAAATAATTATTAATTTTATACTTGTAAATAGGTATATGTTTGATTAGTGAGATAACTATAGTAGACGCTTAGTTATGTACTTACGAATAACGAGCCCAAAACAGTTGGAAGCTTTGTGAAATACTAAAAATAATACAAATTTGTTGTTCAACAAAAAAAAAATTAAGTCAACAACAGTAACTTAAATTACAAGTCCAAAAAAATATTAGTGAACAATTTTAATGATTTAATATCTCGAAATATATTCTTGATTATTGATACGTCCAGAGTAGTTATAGTTATATAATATACAAATAACATTATATACTAATCAAAATTTAGAAAATCAGTTGAAAAATCACATTTACAATGAAAAAAGTTAATCTAAAAATTGTAAAAACATTCGCATGGCAATTAAATTATCATAACATTTTTAGAATATTAAAATGCAAAAAAAAAGTTATAATTATAAAGGTATTAGGTTCATAGTTGAGATATTACATCTAGATTTGACATCTTTTGTCACTTTCATTAATTTTCTAACAGATAGACAGCAATATTATATATTATTTTAAACACTTAAGCATAAACCTACTGATTTAAGAAGCACTGGAATGTATTGTTGCCTGTTAACTGGTTTCTCTGAATAAGCCATTCATTTCTTTACTATTTAAAACTTTTTTACTGATTGTGATTAAATATAAATATTGCTTATTACCCTCTTTATTCTCTTTCTTTATTTATTATTGTTAGTATATATAATTTTAACACTTTTTTACAGTTTCTAACTGCTTATTAAAAATGTTAATAATAACAATCTATGTTACATACTTCTCTATTGTGACAAAACTTGGAAACATTTTAAACATTATTTATACAGAATATACATGAAAAATTTCAATCAACCTTTAATACTGATTTTAGAACAAATTTTGTAAAAACTGTCACATGGTTTAAGATAATTATTATTTTTTATATTTAAATATTTAAAACAAACAAATTTCAACATTCAGCACTAAAATACAATAATATGTGACATGCTTCTCTATCATCAGTAGGTTTACTCTTTTTTTTTTATTATTTATTTAGAAAACCTATCTACAGGTTGATTCAGAAATACACAGCCGCAACTTTTGTTTCAAAAATTTGCTATATTATAGTGTATATTTACTTAATCATTATAATACCATATAACATCCATATTTTTTTCACACATAATATATTTTTCTACATTTCTAATTATATGCAGTTGTCAGCCATCGTGCACAAGTAATTAATAAATATATATATATTAAATATATATATTTTTATGATATCTAATCACATCTACACTCGCCATTAAGCACTGGCATCATTATACCACAAATATTCCAATACACAATACTATGACACATTATATTTTAATAGGTATGCCACTAGGATTGAATAAACTTATGAATCACATTTTTATATATTTGAATCATATAGAGGTAAATAAAGCAATCCTCCATTTGTTGATTCATTATTGGTAAATTAAATTACCAGGCCAGTCGCAGAGACACTCACATGTGACTGTAAACGCGACAGGTTGTGAGTTCGGTTCCCATTTGAGGAAATGAAATATGCGAGTTCTGCCACTCAATGTTCAATGCCTCCAGAATGTGGTGGAAAGTGGGAAGCAATTGTCTTACCACTAGGGTCCCTCGGTCTACTCTGCTACATAAGGGATACAGTGTGAAGCTGATGATAAATTTATTTAAATACGTTTTCATAGTAATTAATTTAGCTTTAGAACAAATATTATTGGCCTATTACATACATGTATTATTAAAAAATAAAATAACCACTTATTATGTAAAAACTTTGATAAAACTATTGGATATTGCTATATTTGCATCCATATGATTCATTTGTTACAATTACACCTAAATTACAGTTTCTTAAACACCCATACATTGATATACTTTAATATATAATATTAAAAATATCCAAAGACTATGATATAATTATGTAATAAAAAAATGAATTGCCAGCGTACAAATGAATGTGATAACTTAAATCACTACTATATAATAGAGATAGTACGATTCAATAATATATTATGTTTAAATTCGATTTGTGATACACTACAATAAGTTAAAACATCAAGAAAGTGGTTATCTTCTGTATGAGGATTCGGATTACATTCAGATTTATAAACACTTAACACAGTATCATATTAAACTGTAGAAGTTAGATATTTATACACATTATATTAAAATTGTTTGTAAATTTGGCAAAATTGTTCTAAGCAGTTGAAGAATATAAAGACTTCTGTGCACAAGCCCGCATGCACCAATATTAAATTAATTCAAATACACGCTAAACAGCTTTGCTTTGCTAAAAAACAATTATAAAATTTAAATAATTATGAATATAAACAGTAAATAATAGGTACATCTTTTTTTCTTTGTGAAATAATGTATACTTATAATATTGCTTAACCCCTATTGTTCTATATGAAATAGAATCCAGTTAAATTCCTTTAAGGAGCCCAAATTATATCTAAAAAAAGTAGATTTTAACTTAGTGCTGGTTTTATAAATTTCTTAAGGAATATAAAAATTTCTAAACATTGTGCTTTTGGCAGTTTAGCTATAAAGTAGTTTCCTTTGCTTTTAATGTTTACATTAACACTGGAATTAAAAAATAGAAAATGTTCCTATAATTTAGACATAAATCCCTGAGATCGCCTTGACGTAAAAAATCACAATTATCAATTTGGGAAGACTACATCATTGGCCCCCGGGATTGTCACGTACAAACAAATTCAACACACAGTTTATATTATAATCAATAGATATAATATTATAGTTGCATTTAAAAATTACAAAACAATCTGTGCATTACTGTTTACTTAATTGATAGTATAATTATGGCAGTAATATTCCTGCAGTCGTTGTACTTACAATTTTAAAAAATTCTTTCAATCCCAAAAAGGACAGGAGGATACAAAATGGGAACAAAATGTGTAAAAAATTTTGTGTTCTCTGATAATATTTTATGGAATATTCACAATGCTAGTTAAATTACCACAGCCAGGTTATAAAATTACGTTACTTTAATGTGATCGCTATATTTTAAAAAACTTTAACGTACCTACGAAGTCGGTATTTAAGAGCTACTAAAATTTTAATTAAACATTTTGACAATTATTTCGAATCACTTGTTCAATAACTACTTTTTTTTTAAATATTTTATATTTATAACAAACGCAACTTTTTTACGCAAATGATATTAAGTATAATTACCTATGTTTAATTTAGTTTTTTTTTTATGATTACTAAAACTAACACATATTATTTAATTATGATTTATTATTTAGTTTTTAGCAAAAGAATGTTAATTTTAGTGCACGATAACAATAATCAAATATTGTAGTTTATTACTTGCTTGTAAAATATTAATTTAAATTAATTGTAGGGACATCTAGAGGCCCGGACGCGTTTCATTGCGCCGAATGCAAATGTCAAACAGGACCAAGATGGCGTCGCATATCGTGTTCTTTTTCACTGACATAGTTTCTCCATTTTCCGACAGATGGCGGTAGCTTGATGCAATGTTCTTTAATGCAATATTTAAAATCCGATTGAGAAATTATTTAATTTGTATAAAATAAATCATTTCGTTAATAATATAAAATTTCTGCTAACAATAATATACAAAAAAGAACTGGATACTTGATATTTTAAGCAAATATTTTCTTATTTGAAATCACTATTGCTGTAAAATAACTTGCACGAAAAGATTGCTGATAAAAATTTAAAAAAAAACTGCGAAAAGACAAATTTAAGATTAAGTAATGGTTAAATAAGTTAATATTAGAAAATTCTAAGATGTTTTTATATATCTATATTGCGTTCCCTATATTTGTTTAGATATGAAAATTATTGAGCCATTCCGCTAATTTTTTAGTATGAAACAAAGTTTACAATTTTACTATTATAATATAATCTTTACGTAAACTCATCTTATAGAATCTGGTTCTGTTTTGATAATGAAACCGAACAACAAACAAACTACCGCAATTCGTGCGGTCACGCCTTGAATTTATTCAAGTAAATAAATTAGATTTTCTTCTATAATAAATACTAATAAACACACATTATTTACAGTAAATTGCGTTTGTCAACTAAAATTAACTTAAACGTTACATTTCAATAAGCTTTTCTAATAACGTAAAAACTGCAAATATATATTTAAATATCAACGAAACATTAACTGATTTCCATAAAATAAAATTTGCTCACTTTCCAAAAATAAATATTTCATATAGTAAGTGTCGATCGTTATAATAAACATCTTAATAATGAAATCCTAACAATAAATTAATAGATCGATAAATTATCTTTTATCAATATTATTCTTAGGTATTTTCATATTCCCTTATGATATGTTGTAACTTAAAGAGATCCAAAATCTTAACGTCAACATCATGTAAGCTCTTACAATAACGACTTACCTTCAAAAGATTTATAATAAAACAGTCACGCAAATTATATTTGTAGATTATAAAAAATCAGAGAAGCGATTTTTATATATATATATATATATATATATATATATATATATATATATATATATATATATATATATATATATATATATATATATATTTACGGCAGTGGAATTTTGCCATTTAACTAACGAGTCAACACACAACATACCAAGACCGAGGGTCATTCAACTAGACGGCGACTGTGTTTTAGAATCAACATGTTACATTATGACACACGATCTTACACAAGTAGCGTTGTCCAGGGTATCCTCTAAATAAAATATTCATATAAATCAAACCTAGGTCACCTAGGTCACTTAGGTCACTAAAATTTCCCCCCCGAGCTACTTGTGCAACAGCGTGAGGGACTTCAAGACGCAGAGAACAATTTCTATTCTTGCCGCACGTTATCTTACAAAAACGGAATGAGAGAGTAAAAGAAATAGCTTAAATTAAACATATCGTATGTATGCAACGTACGCAAATATAATATAATATATCCTAAAATAAACAATATAAAATAAACAAAAGCCGATTTCTCGAAAGTGTCGCTTCTGAACATGAAAATAACATAAAAAATAATGTGATGTTTTCTATATTAACAAATATATATATTAAAAGTAGCGCACCAACGCTAGGTTCGAAGTGTTCACAGCGAGGCTTCCGAGAGGTCGGCGTGTCATCAGGTAACGCGCGACGCACATCCTATAAAGCTTACAACTAACCTCTAACGACAGGTTGTGCTGGGCGTCGGTGGGTATATCTGCCGAGCATCCCGCGGGTCAATAAATTATCATATGTCACACGTATCAAAGAAATGCAGGTTGACGGAGGGCAACACGGGTTGCAGGTTGCTCCGCGAACGATGGCACAACTGACGCCGCACGGCCGCTTTGCGACCGCCGGCGCAAGAACACACAAAGCTTAGAAAAAATCTTTTACATAATAAACAACGGCAAATATAATACGTTCTCTTATCGCAACGAAACACTAAACGACGGAGGCCGAACCGTTGAAGAGATTTAATTTTTTTTTTATCGTCGATAAATATAATGAATATAAAAATTAAGTTTAAAGCATTAGGTGCAATCAGTGTTGACTCGGCTACGCGCGTACGTAGCGACGTTTTCTTTGGCTTGCAACGCTCGGCGTCCCCGCTCGGTATGCGGGCGCGCGCTCCTCAACTGAACCACAAGTCAATTCCGTAGAACCACAATACACAAAAACGACGAACGGAACGGAAAACACACGAGAGGCGATAAGAGGCGCGCCCGGCGTGCGGTTGTTTATAGCACGCTGGCCGCTGGCTTGTCGGTGCGCTGGCTCCGGCTGGCCCTCTTCCGGGGAGCGGGCGCCGGGCTCTCGGGCTACGCGTGGCGCTTCGCGTGCAACGCTAAGTGGTCGGAGCGCGAGAAGCAGCGGTCGCAGTGGCGGCACCGGAACGGTTTCGCTCCCGTATGTTTACGGTAGTGTCTTGTCAACTCGTCGGATCGCGCGAACCGCCATTCACAACCTTCCCAAGAGCATTTGTACGGCTTCTCACCTGTAATGAGAGTATTTGACATTTTAATATCAATGTATGTATAGTATACCTAAAAGTAACACAAATAAAAAACTTATTTCTTTTCTTTGACCAGTTGACGTGCTAATAAATTCTTAAATCTTAAGAGAAACCCATTAACAAATTACTAAAGAAACAGGAGCAGTTTTAAGCGCAGCGAGTAGTCGCGATAATATCAGTTACACGTATTTTTTTCTAAATGAAATATTAATTAAATAGATTAAATACCATATTTCCAAATCTACTAATAAAAAATTTATCAACAATACCTTTAATTTCTCTTTAGTGGATTTATTAGGCACGTAGGTAATTTTGTTAATACAGATGTTCCTCTAAAAGGTTATTAAAAACTAAGGGTTCACCGGTTATGAATAGTGTTTCAGATAGTTATCTAATAATTAATGTTATCTCTATATATATGAAGATGTCACGGTGAGAATGAAGAAGAACGTGCTCAATTCATGGCTTAGTCAGGAAAAAATTTAAGATGCAATCGAAAGAATAAGGCACAAATAAGTTCTTTGAAAGTACTAAACGATGAATTTCAAGTTTCTATATCAATATACGTAGCAATACTTTACCTTCCACGAGCCTCGAGTTACAGATTTTTTTGTTTAATATTTTGGGTTTAGTGAGATAAAATACAGACTAAAAATATTAAAATTTAATTTGAAATAATCATCCCTATCCTTGTCTTTTCAATCATTAAACATCTGTAAGTGGCCAGCATAGGCCTCCCTCCATCAACAATATTATCATTGTTAGTACCTATACATTAAAACATTTATTTATTTCTTTTATCTTTGGCGCAATAAAAAATAAATAAAAATAAAAATAGATGAATTAAACTTACGCTATTACCAAACTTTCTATCTTTTGTTAAATATTACAGGTATTATTCTGACATAAAATTCTTTAACTTACTCGTCCACTGTCATCAACCTCTTCATACATGCCCTCCGGGGGATCCTCAAGCTTTTCACGTGAACTTCCTGCAGTATCTTTGATACTATGTTTTCGAAGGTCAACCGAGGTCTCTCCCTACCTCTCTTACCGCTCACTTTCCCGTCATAAATCTTTTTTGCTATTTTTTTTTCACTCATTAGTTTGACGTGCCCAAATCAGTTCAGCACGTTCTTCTTCATTATCAACGTGACATCCTCGCTAGTACCTGCCATTATGTATATCTCTTCATCACGGATTCGATCAGCTAAGCTGACTCCACCTATCCTATACGAAGAGATCGCATCTCTACTGCATTCATCTTTCTTTCATTCTCTTTTGCTGCCGTATAATAGCGTCGGTACCAACACTGAATTGTGTACGGCAACCCAACCAACCGGCCAACCGTGCAGCTGACGTCTCATCAATGCAGCTAAAGCTCCATTCCTGCTACCGAAAGCAATACCACATCCATCTCATATCTTCCATCTCTACTGAACATACTTCCCAAATATACCACTTCATTCACTTGTTCTAATTTTTTTACCCAATCTTGCAATTCGTCCTTTCTTCATTTCTTTCAAACACCAGAACCTTTATCTTTTTAATTTAGAAATATTTATTTACCTGTATGTGTTCTTTTGTGCGCCTTAAGATGTGAGCTTTTGGTGTAGACCTTGTCACATGATGGGAATTCACATCTGTGCACGCGACGCCGCGGGTCCGGCGTGTGTGGGTGCGGCAGGCGCGGCACTGTGCGACGCACCGGGGCCGGGGTAGGACTCGGAGGCTCTTCTGAAAAAATACACCGTAATAATAAAGTAATTGTTCTAATATTTAGTTTAAAAAATAGGTGTTTGTCTTTAGCTTTTCACAATTTGTCCGAAAAATGGCAAGTGAAATAAAAAAGAAAAAAAAAAGGAGAAATAGCATTGTTTCTTTTTATCTCTGTCTGCAGTGAAATTTAAATTATATTTTAAGATTCTTATTTCTCAATAATATTAAAAAATCTTGTTTATTTTACAGAGAACAATGCATGTGTATGGAACGATGTCAAGATTTTAATGTGCTGTCGATTTTTCTTCAAATTCGGCGTGTTGATGTTACAATTTATTGCTACGAGTATGTTCAATGTGGCTGCTGCTAAAAAATATCTATCTCTTTGCAATTTTCTTTTCGAATTAAATATCTGCTGTACCTATTTATTGTGTGTAATTTATATTGTAGTGATATTGTGCATGTTTGTGTTATGTTCTGTATTTAATTTTAATTAAAAAAAAAAAAAGTTTTCAAGGGGCTACTTGTTAGTGTCAGTTGCTTTTAAATAGAAAATATTATTGAAATAATATATATATAATTTCCAATATGTTATATTAGGTGGTTTATCTCATGTACACTACAGATTAATTCGTTTCTCGTAGCATTTTAATTAAAACTATATAACGCAAACAGAAATATATATTATTTATTACTTTTTAGTTTTCGGTGAAGTGTTAAATATTGGCCATTCGCGGTTTACATTTATTAAAACCATATTCCGAATAAGTTCGGACATTTTAAAAAATTTATCAATAGCCAAAAATAATTTAAAAAAATATGTGGGCATATTCTTTTATAAATACCTCATACTATTAAACTTAACACTGTAGTAACTTAACTTAATAAGTAGTTAATTTAAGTATAGATGAATACTTATTTCACATTATTAAGGAAGCTTATAGTCTTAGAATATTCAACTTATTACGACTCTCGAAATTAACAATATTAAAACATCCTCAATACCAGCAAAATGAAATTAGAGAATGTAATTTAAGAAAATATTTAAACAGTATTCTCGTATAATTATTCTACGAAATAAATACCTGTTGGTAGATCAAAGTATTGAGTAAACAACACAATAAATACAATTGCCTCTGGAAAAAGGTGAACTTAAAGGGTAATTCTATTCTATAAATCTAAATATCTAGTTTAGATGTTTCTAGTTAATTTCTTTTTCTTTACTAGTGAGAGAAAATGTTGTGAAAGTCAAGATTATAAATTAAAAGAGTAAAAAAATAAATTAAATTAAATTAGCTTCACGCTGTATCCCGCACACAGCAGGGTAGGCAGAGGGAACCTAGTGTTAAGACACTCCGTTCCCCACTTTCTGCCGAATTCTGGAGGCATTGCGTGTTGAGTGGCAGAACTCAACGCCGCGCTTAACCTCGACACCAGAGCGAAGAAATGGAAATATAAATTTAAGTAAATATTTCATCTCCTCGAGTGGGGATCGAACCCACAACCAGTCGGTTTTGCAGTCACACCTCGTGCCGCTGCGCCACGACCGGCCTCGAATTAATAGAGTAGGTTGTATATATATATATATAGAGATAAATAAACGAACTAATCTGTAGTAGGTAGTTTAAAAATATATTATAACGAAATGCTCAAATGTACCGTTCATAATGAAACATGATTTATTTCCGCGATACTTCGACGGTCCGAGATTAGAATTTTCTAAAAAGCTAACTTGGATTAAAAAGAAGTATTGATATTGGGTATTAGTCAATTTACTATAAACAAAATTATCAGTTCATATAAACAACGGTATCGGAAGTATATATAATTGTAATAAAATTTTATCATCGATATTCACTATACAAATATTTTTTTTATTTAAAAAGCAACTTGTTTATGCAATCGCGAAAATATTTGAAAACAAACAAACATTTAGATTTTACATATAAATTTTGAAAATATATATAAAAAAAATCACTTGTTGAGCTTTAATATTGAATGTAGACTGTAAAACATTGTCAGCATTTTCAGTGACGTTTTGTCTCGAGTCTAGACTTAATCACAAGTATTTTGATACTACTTATTTTAATATATCGTGTGATGAAAAGTATGTATTTCTTTCTTATCTATCTATGCTGAAAATTTTTAAAATAAATTAAATTTAAGATAATATTTTTAAATACAATTCGCTAGTAAGCTATATTGCCATTGCAAATTATTTTTAAAATTAATTTAATTTTAATTTTAATAATAAGTTTAAATAGACAATAAATTTAATTAAGTTAAGATCTAAAAAAAATTGTGTTTAAAGTTACCGACGGAGAGTTAAAAAAGTGTGAAATGTACCGCAGCCACGACTATTGGACACCGATGAGCTACGCGAGCTTCACAGCACACCAGTATATGATGTGTAGGTAACATTTTTAATAAAATTCTATATTAAATAAATACAAAAAAATTATAGATAAGCATGAGTTTTAAGGAGATAAACACGACGGTTGTGGGTTCGATCCCTACTTGTAATGAATTATAATATGAATATTGTATTTATTATGAATTATTTTCATTTCCACGCTTTAGCTAGACAGAGCGCGGCGTTGAGTTAAGTTGAGAGACAACACGTAATGTCTCAATCCGGGTGGAGAGGGCAGGACGGAGGGTGTTGACACTAGTAAGGTAAACTGCAAATAAAATATTTATATATATATATATATATATATATATATATATATATATATATATATATAATGTTATTATTAGGTTATGTAATATATTTAATATTTCCCAGCTGAGTACCTACATTTTAAAAATTTTTAAATGGCAATTTTTTTATTGTAAACAATTATATGTATGTTTATATATTTATTTGTTTATTTATGTTCGAATCGAAACGACACTTATGTAAATTTTCGGTATCTAAACGAAGCTGATAAGCGCGATTAAAATAATATTTTTTTAAATAAACAAAAAAAAAATCTTTTCACTTCTACATAATTGAACATACAATCATAAATTCATTATACATATCAATGGCATACAGTAAACGCCACACAAGTTCTATATTTTTTCAAAAACTATTATCTAAATAGTATATTATAGTTAATTAGTTATATATATTAAAAGGAGAGCATTCGTGGGGCCGGGACAAAGTGCAGCGTTGAGTTCCGCCGCTCAACGCGCAATGTCTTGTGAATTCGACGGAAAAGGAGAAACACAGTGTCTTAACACTAGGTTTACTCTGCCTATCATGATGTGTGCGGGATACAGCGTGAAGTTAAAAAAAATCTATTAAAAAACAATGATGTAACTTTAAAACGTTTTAAACGGCCAAGTCGTTTTGAAATCACATAAGTTCTTATTAGATATTGTAAAGTAAAGCAGGTTACGGTTACCAGGGGAGTGTTACAACTACGATACTTGAAAGATAAAACCGTAGAGCTATTTACCTTTTTAAACATAAAGCATAAACAATATTTTATTCAGTACAATTCATGTAAAAAGTTCATTTTGCGCGTGCTCGTCATGTGGTGTTTTGATGAACTGACATAACTGACATATAGATATTTTTTTCATGAAAATAGTCAATTTCTAATCTAAATATTAATATCATTGTTATACCTTCGCCAAATAACAAAAAAAGAAGTATTATACTTATAATAAATTTTCGCCCACAAAAATCGAAAACACAGCAAGCATGTTTATTTATTAAATCTTTCACAATTAAAACTTACCTAACTTACAATAAAATAATATAAAAAAAAACAATCGTTCGCTTTGTAAAAAAAACTTAGGGTAAACTAGGTAAATAAAGTAAAACGGCTTACCTTTATGTTCGTGTTCGTCAGAATCGCTGGGCGGTTCGCTCTTGACAGTTGTAACGGTTAACAGTCTGGGCGCGGGCGGCGGTGACGGTGCTGGAGGCGGCGATGGTGGCGATTGAGGAACTGGTGCTGACGCCCACTCTTCAGCCGGCTCCTTGCGCTTCCCCCGCGGCTCCTCTCGGAGGTACCGCTCCATTTCGTAACATGTCTGTAAAATTGATTAGATCTAATAATATTCTATGTTAAATCTAACAATATGATAACTTTTTAGTTAACTATTATACTCTTTAAAGACTAAATACAATTTCAAATATAAATGTTTAATATATAAAGACAACTAAATTTCCATTTGCTCTCTAAAATTAACTACTATAAAATTAATAAAAACCAAATACACAAATCAAGAACTAAATAAAATTAAATATTATTTAATTTTTATTAATATAATAATATAAAAATATGAGCAAGTTTCACTCAGCGTGTATGTATGTATGTATATATAGGCAACTCTCGCCAGCGTAGCGTCCGTGTGCAAAATTTAATTGACTCGATCAAAAATGCATACCTCGTTTGTTCTATTACTTTGCATAATATCTCTATGTTGAGAGGAATTTATATAGTTTTTAACTTTGCTTGTTTGTAAATATTATTAATAATAATGGTTGCAGATTAATAATAGTTATCCATAGATAATAATTAGATAAAATAAATAAATCAGCATCACGCTGTATCCCGCACACAGCAGGGTAGGCAGAGGGAACCTAGTGTAAGACACTCCGTTCCCTACTTTCTGCCGAATTCTGGAGGCATTGCGTGTTAAGTGGCAGAACTCAACGCCGCGCTGAGCCTCGACTCTAGAGCGAAGAAATGGAATTATAAATTTAAGTAAATATTTCATCTCCTCCAGTGGGGAATGAACCCACCACCAGTCAGTTTTACAGTCACACTTCGTGCCGCTGCGCCACGACTGGCCTCAATTAGATATTTATTAATAATATTATTCTATGTTTATTATTTTTATTTTTTATATATATATATATATATATATATATATATATATATATATATATATATATATATATATTTAACACATGGCAATAAAAGTATTTATTACTTTAAAAAAGGATAGATTAGGTTTTTAAAAGGAAGATGACGTATATATAGCAAACGACTTAAAGTACCTTCTTTTAAATTTATAGTTGATTTAAATTAATATTTAGACAAAATATATTACAATTATTTCGTCATTAAATATAACTAATAATATAAATTTAAAATAAAATATTTAAATAATAAAAAAAAATAATGTTATAAAAACAACGTTTTTTAACAATGTTATCATCAAAAGGCTCAATATTCGAAACGAATTCCCCAAGAGATCCAAACGGAGCGACTCGAGGACATTACTTATGGAATCTCAAGCGTTTAGGAGATTTGGGAACGATCAATAGTTGGTCTTCTCTCCCTTTCACGCGTACACCACACACTGTGGTGCAGATAGAGACAAAATAAATGATAAGAAAGTGTTCTCTTGTCTCCTCGGAGTATTCTGTCAGATAATGAGACCCAACGTAGAACGAAGTTAACATTGTATATACTTTAAGCAATATAAAAATAAAAAAATACTGTTTTTTTATTATTATTATATAAAAATATACAATTTACTATTGATTTAGCATCTAAATACTGTCTTGTTTGTTGTTTGTATGTTGTACTTCCAACTGACAGTCAACAACATTGTCAATTTTAAAAAAAAATGTAGCAAAAGGTCACTCGCGGCGCAGATATTAGAAATTGTGTAACTGTAAACGCGACTGGTAGTGGGTTCGATCCCCACAATCCACTCAACACGCAATGCCTTCAGAATTCGGAGGAAAATAGGGAACGGAGTGTCTTAACACTAGGTTCCCTCTGCTTGCCCTGCTGTGCGCGGAATACAGTGTGTATTTGATTTTTTATTGTACCTAAATATAAATTGAATCGACTATAATCATCATACAATAAGAATAAATGCCTACATGTTCTTCTGACTCACAATAGCACCCACAAAGTAAAACGACTTACAAAAAAAGGTCAACGCCCTCAGTCAAGGCTAGAATGAAGGTATAGGGCACGATCTCTTTCGAAACGCAACGGTACATTCGGCAGTTTGGACCGAATCCGCTTTTATCTTGTTCAACCCCTACGCCTTTATTGCGAGGGTAGTACGGTTGTTATTTAATTTCGACATTTAATAGGGATAAGTCGTGATTGTGGACCAAGTAAGTTATTATAAATAAATAAAATAAATCAGCTTCACGCTGTATCCCGCACTCTGCAGGGTAGGCTGAGGGAACCTGGTGTTAAGATACTCCGTTCGCCTCTTTCTGCTGAATGCTGGAAGCATTGCGTGTTGAGTGGCAGAACTCAACGCCGCGCTTGTACTCGATACCAGAGCGAAGAAATAGAAATATAAACAAACTGGTTATTATAACTAAAATGTTGGCAATCCACGGAATTAACAATGGTTTTGCTCCTGACTAGACATGTATTTAGTTGTCTAAATTATTTATATTATTTTTAAACTGACTTCGAAATAAAAGGTTATCAGTATTAAATTTATTTGAAATTGTTGAAATTTTATATTGGGGTATAGTGACATAGCTTCCAAGTATGTTTACTAAATTTTTTTGGCCTCAAATTTCTTGGAAACTAATAGTTATATCGAGATGATCCTATTTTTTATAAATCATGTATATTCCAACCGAGGAAAGAGTTCAAGTTCTATCATAATCGGTTCAGTACTTTTTGAGAATTGGTGGCTAAACGTGTGTTAAAGTGTTAAAGTGGTGGTGGTGGGTAGATTTAAACCTCACAAATAGAAAAATAGGTAAGTACTGTAGACTGATCTTACTTAAAAAAGGAACCTTATTTTTACATCCATCACACGATCTCAGTTTGCTCAGTTCTCTCTGTCTATCCGCAAAAACAATAGAAACGTGACCATGCATTTAAAACACACTTTTTTATTACTAAGTGCTTTTGAATAGAGTATGTATCTATCGCTCTGAGGCCACAAGGGCGTGACTGTAACGTGACAGTTGTGGGTTCGATTCCCAATTGGAGGAATGAATTATTATTTATTAATATTCTCATTTCTTCACACCGTCATCAGGTGAAAAAACCCCGGCGTTGAGGTTCACCACTCAACACGTAATGCGCTAGGAAAAAAAATCGCCGGAAAGTGGGGAACGGAGTATCTTAACACTAGGTTCCCTCTGCCTACAATGCGGGATACAATGTGAATCTGTATAATACTTCTACAAGAGTTGTTATAATATGCCTAGGCTTTACCTATTAATTGGTTGTATGAAAAGCACTTTACTTCGACAGCAGAGCGAAGAAAATGGAAATATTAAATAGTCACTTCCCCGAGTGGGAATTGAACCTACAACCTGTCGCGTTTACTCACACATTGTGGCTCAAATAGTATAGTTTTATAACAAGTCTTCAAATAGAACTATAGTTTATTAGCGTCGTTCCGCAACCAACAGGTAGTGACCAAATATTAACTACGTAAAAATACAATATCATTAAAAATTTAATAAATTTAATTTTATAAAAGCACTCAACGTAAACTATAAATTAATAAGAGTAGGTGTCAAATCACGATCCACTGGCTCTCATCAAACGGCATTTTTAGCATAATTTAAATTAAATTTTATTGGTCGTCGTTACTTACACAACACTGTGTTGTGTTAATTAAATATTAATTACACGTTTTTAATTGCTTTTAATTAATTTCGACGCCATTATCTAGTAAACAATGAAAAATTAAAGTGCATTGCGGTTTTTTTCCTGATTATAAATTATTCTCGAAAATCGCTGCGTTGAGTTCCGCCACTCAACACGCAATGCCTCCGGAATGTAGCGGAAAGTGTGGAACAGAGTGTCTTAACACTATCTATCCCTCTGTCTATCCAGCTATGTGCGGGATACAGCGTGAAACTAAAGAAAATAAACAACTTTTTATGAAACCGATTAAGAAGCATACCGACTTGATCAAACTTCTTCGTAAAAGCACCCACGCGTATTAAAGAGGTCAATTAAAACGGCGGCATTTTAAAAACTATATCCGAGATCGCAGCAAAGGTGGTCTCGAGGTCTCATTTTTCAAATATCTTTTTTATTTAGGCCAGTGGCGAGGCCAGTCGTGGCGCAGGGGCACAAGTGGTAGCGGGTTAGGTCCCCACTCGAGGAGATGAAATATTTACTTAAATTTATATTTCCATTTCTTCGCTCTGGTGTTGAGGACAAGCGCGGCGTTGAGTTCTGCTACTCAACACGCAATTCCTCCAGAATTCGTCAGAAAGTGGGGAATGGAGTGTCTTAACATTTGGTTCCTTCTGCCTACCCAGCAGTGTGCGGGGTGCACCGTGATTTGTTTTTTTTTTATTTAGGACCGATTTCATCACTAAAATTATTTTATATTATATTATACTACTTGTATAATTTTGTTGTTTTATAATAAGTAAGCTTTACTCTGTATCCCGTAGCCGTACCTATGGTAGTTACATATATTGCAGTTTTTGCCGAATTGTAGAGACAACCTATTTAGTGGCAAAAGAAAGAAATGAAAATAACTCATGCCCTCAATTAGGAATCGAACAAGCAAATCGTGTTTGCAGCCAGACGCCGTGCCGCTGCGCCACAACGGCTCTACCATAACAACAATACCTTTCACAATTTCAATTTCAAAACAATATAAGAGAAATTAATTTACCCATAAGTTAACCTTAAGGGAACGTGTCTATTATGTAAAGTAACGATCCCTTATTATTATCCCGGCCACTACCAATTTTATCCTGGTCAGTCGCCAGGATAGTTAATTGCTTGCGGTATAACGAACGAGACGAGTCCAGGGTCGGATATCACATCCTATTACATTACAGGGCTTACACTAATATCCACTTTGCTAGGCGCGGCGATGCATGGTCGTGTAAGCCTTCGTGGTGGGTAGGTTCTGTGAATACTATTTAATTTTCTGTTTGGATTTCTTTTCTTTTTTGGTTTAATTTTATATTATATTTAATAATTTTAGGCAAATTTGAGAATTATTATTTTATAAGTTTTATTTACAGGGTAGGCAGACGGAACCTGGGAGGCTATTGTTAAGACGCTCCGTTTATAGTGGTCCAAGTGACCCCACGCGGCGACTGGCCTCGAAAGTAAAATTTGTTTGTGAATGTTTAATTTAATAAGTAACGACCCACACGCGGCTTCGCCAGCTTCAAAATATTGTTAAAATATAAATCAAATTTTGCAAAATTTCTACATAAATTATAGCTTATACGTTATTATAATATACAAGCTACGTCAATGAAAAGTTTCATCTAATATAAATCTATTTAGTAGTTTTTTTTTTTCAGCTTCACGCTGTACCCCGTACACAGCAGGGCAGGCAGAAGAAACCTAGTGTTAAGACACTCCGTTCCCCACTATCCGCCAATTTCTGGAGACATTGCGTGTTGAGTGGCGGAACACAACGCCGCGCTTTCACCTCGACACCAGAGCGAAGAAATGAAAATTTAAATGTAAATAAATATTTCATCTCCTCGAGTGGGGATCGAACTCACAACCAGTCGATTTACAGGCACACTTTGTGCCTCTGCGCCACGGCTGGCCTCTATTTCGTAGTTTTTGCGTTAAATTGGAACAAACATCCATATTTACAAACTTTCACATTTACATTTTTTGTAGGATAATTAATATCGGCCATCCGTGTATTATTCGAGCTATGTTACAATTAAACAATAATATGAATACGGTATACAATCTATTTATATTTTTTTTACAAGCTACTGTTTTATATGGAAAACGGACGCACTATGGACTGGCACTATATATTTAAATGAGTTTCTGCTCGTATACCTACAACATACAGTACGTTAAAAATAGACGAAGAATGAATAGTGCCGTGGCATAGTCGTATGACAAAAGCCTTATCGAAACTGAACACAAAGGGGTCAGAAACAGAATAAACAGAGGTAATTAAATATGTACATTTTTTTTATATATATGAATACCTATCTATATACTAAAAAAATAAATCAGTTTCACGCTGTATCCCGCACACAGCAGGGTAGGCAGAGGGAACCTAGTGTTAAGACACTCCGTTCCCCACTTTCTGCCGAATTTTGGAGGCATTGCGTGTTGAGTGGCAGAACTCAACGCCGCGCTTAACCTCGACACCAGAGCGAAGAAAATGGAAATATAAATTTAAGTAAATACTTCATCTCCTCGAGTGGGGATCGAACCCACAACCAGTCGGTTTTGCAGTCACACCTCGCACTCTTCATGGTTGGTAGGGAGAGAATAGTGTTAAGACACTCCGTTCTCCACTTTCCGCCGATTTTTTCAAGGCATTGCGTGGCGGAATTCAACGCCGGGCTTTTGCCTTGATGTCAGAGCGAAGAAATGAAAATATTAATAAATAATAATTCATTCATTCGAGTGTGGATCGAAGGGGCACCTGTCGCGTTACACACCACACCCTTGTGCCTCTGCACCACAACGGCATCAATACCTATACATTTTTTTAATATATGAATACATTAAGACCAATTTGTGTGATAGAATGTAATGTTTGTTGATTCTCTTATTATTATCTTACTCAGAACAACCAAAAAAAAGTAATTCTGCCTCCAGGCATATTACGAGAATGTTATTATATACAATATAGGTACATATTATAAATACATAATATAAAATTAAAAAATAGGTAAAGTCAACCTTAAAATATATTAGCTTTTTATATACCTATTAGATAATAGAAATTAAATATCACTTTTAAAATAAAAACCAATAAATAACAGATATTTTTAAGTTAATTTATTATTATTACAATACATCAATTAAAAATCTTTCCTGACAAAATAAAACACGAAACAATCGCAAAGCCAGATCATTTATTAAAATATTTTTTTATATATTTTTAAATGTAAATAAAATTCGCTGAGCATGTATGTAGCTGTAAATATATAGTGAAAATCGCATTTGCAAATAACAAGCAATTATAAAATAATTAAAAGAAACTTATTATATTAAAAAAAACTGTTATCCTCGGTGTGACAGTTGAGGTGGTTGTGGGTTCAATCTCAAAATCTGAAAAGTTATTGAGAAAAATGTTTTGGTATATTTTTATACGTATGACCCATATAATACGACAAATCAAATTTCAGCCATGTAAATTTCGGATGTAACAAATCTCAATTTTGTGTTAGCACTTTACAAAAATCTATCGTATTTTAGATACAGACAGACACTACGTGTTAGTTTAGATGGATTTTTAGAAGCTTTATCTAGTTTTTTTTTGGATAATGCGAGACTAGGTTTCATATTACATGTTATTTAACAGTTTCGCGACAGGTTGTGGGTTCGATTTCCACTTGAGGAAATGAAATATTTAATTTATTATTTTAATTTCTTCGCTCTGGTGTCGTGTCGACGCGCGGCATTGGATTCCGCCACTCTACATGTGATGCTTCCAGAATTCGGCAGAAAATGGGGAACGGAGTACGTTGACACCAGGTACTTTCTGATAATCCTGCTGTGTAAGAGCTCCCGCGTGAAGCTAATCGTTTTTAGTATCTAAAAAATCAAACATTTCTGTGAAACACCATAGCTACTTTTTTAGAGTTAACTCTATAGCATTTACAAGCAAAACAATATATATAATATATGCTATTAATATTCTTATATCAATTTATATCGACAGTAAGTATATGGTTGTTTTTGCCAATACATTTTTAATGATGTCACTGTATAAAGCTTGTGAATCATAAGGAACAAGTGATTTTAATATTAAAAATCTGGTGCTATGTCCCACCACCCACTCGAAGTTAGTGTTATACTTGTAGTTGTACTATTTACAATGGTAAACTAAAGTTCTTTTTTATTTAAATTGCATTCAATTTCTATGAAGTCATAGATTTGTTATTATTTCACACTTAAACGGTCTCGTGTAAGAACACTCCGTTTCCCATTTCAGCTTTAATTTAGAGAAATCGCATGCTGAATGGTAAGGAAAACGAAATGAAAATACTGCTCTCCCCCTAATGAGAACTGAATCTACAACCATCGCGTTCCCACTGCGCCACGACGGCCAACGTACACCCACTCGTATTCTGGTTCACACAATTTCGTAGACTCCCATGGAAAGCAATAGCTGCGTGTATATCATAAAACCGCAATTCCCAGAGGCGGGCTGGTTACACTTGGTCACCTTACGTAGCGTCTTCGTTGCGCGTGCGTGACTTTCACAACGCCTTTCGCAGTTTCTCGCACTTTTCCACAGTAAAAAGAAACAACCATTGTTGTTCTCGGTATATGTTTCACTATTCTTGTGTTATTTAACAAAGTATCGAGAATACGTTGTTGTGGGGATAAACAGATTTACATAACCTTTAAAGAAATTAGGAGAAGATTTTTATGATTTTGTTAAAATTAAATAAAATTGACAGTGACAGTCGAAAAAGAAACCATTGTTTGAATCACGTGTCAAAGTATAACCGAAAAAAATTAACATCTATGAAATCACCTCTCAAGGCTCGAAGAACAAACAATAAACACAATAAATAGATCTTTAGAAAGAATCTTTTCTTTTTGGTGACATTTTGAAATTAGCTCAACGATTGACGACATTTTACTTTTAACTTTCTCAATGGCTCAAGTAAAATTTCCCATTCGTTTAAAAACAAATTTATTAAGATCATTGTAAGTGTCGTTTACTCAAATCTAAAGAATTTAGTAAATTATTTAGGTCATTTATTGCCCATATCAAAATTTAAAAGACCACAAAATCGAATAGCGATCGACCTGTTCTAGTCAGATTGTGAGGGTAGGATTTTACACCTCATTGCATTTTGTTCAGAAAACGGCCTTGCCGAGGACAGCAGTACTGCCTCCAGAACTGGTAGTACTTTCCTTAGTCAGTCCTATAGGACTGACACAACTAACATTTTCATATGTACTTGATGATTCATAAGTGATTGTCACGGATTACTTGACTAAAGGATATTTTAATTTTGATTTTAGTCCAAACGAAAATACTGAAATCTTTAAACTACACTTAAAAATCAAAGCTTGATATACTTTTATATCCAATTAGCACTATTTAATATAACTGTCTAACAAAACTAAATTAAAACAGCATAAAGAAGTATTTCGTTTGGTCCATCGTAATTTTATTCTTGTTTCGTAATTAATTAAAATGGACGTGTATCGAGTATTTGGCAGTGAGATTTAGAATTTACGCAATTAAATATTATAGATTTTTATTCTCTAATGCCATTTAGTGTTATTCATTCTACAGTTCTTGTTAACATTTTTATAAATAGTTTCTATAAAAAGTCAGCATTTTATACCTATCTTTTCTCAATTAAAAGTTAATAGATTTTGTTATGATTTCTTTTCTTTTTTCTCCATTTTCTCTATATTATTTATATTCAGTTTTGTTTCTCTTGTTTAGAGTTAGTAAATCCTTTAAAAAGTATGTTTTTAGGTTCTACCATTGACGTGGGATATCACTTTTAATAATTGTTATTATTTTTCTTTGTAATTTCCATACAACTAAAGGATATTATTCTTATTTTTATAAAATTATACAGTAACATTCCGTCTGAATCGTTATACGAAAACACAAGCTTATTATAAAGGATAATAATAAAAAATGCGTTACGTCACACGGGCGGTCATTCTATTATGGTATTTCTGTCGGTGAGTCATCAGCGATGCCGGTTCGTGGGTACCCCTTAGGGTTTGAACAAAATTACTTTTAATACCATATTTGATATATATATATATTTATATTTTACATTTTTACTTTGAGATTGTCGTGGCACAACGACACAGTGTTTGACGGTAAACGCGGTGGTTGTAGGTTCGATTCCTAGTCGAGGAATGAATTACTTTCATCAATTAATTAATTTCTGCCACTATGCGCAAAAAGTGAGCGCCGCGTGGAGAATAAGGCGGAGTGTCTCAACTTTAGATACCCTCTGGTTACCCTGCTATATGCGGGATACAGCGTGAAGCTGTGATGATGATTGAACATTTTATATCAAAATAAAAAACTGTGCTCCAAAATAGAAGTAATACATAAAAGTGTTTGTAAATATTTAAATTTGTATTCAATTACATTAATAATTTCTAATTTCTTCTATATTATTGCTACCAGACATCATTATATAGCATTTATTTACAGAACACTGAAAAGGAAAATTTTTGTAGAAGAAACTCAATAAATAAGTACATTTGATTCAGCAATAGTTCGTACGACTGTAAAATGTCGCCACTTTATTTTCTCGTTCACTGAATATATACGAGTAGGTACTACTACTCTTTCTATTACGTTATATCAAATATTAAAAGTGCTATAAGTTTATTGCAAGTTTACTTGTACTATTTTTTTCATATTGATAAAAGTAAGGCCAGTCGTGGCACAGAGGTAAAAGCTTGCAACTGTTAACGCGACAGGTTTCAGGTACCATTCCTAGTCGAGGGTAAGAAATAATTAATAATTTTGTTTCTTCACTTTGGTAGCACACAATGCCTCTAGAAAGTGGAGAACGGAGTGTCTTACTGGATACTGAGTGTCCTAACATTAGGTTCAAAGGTTCCCTCAGCCTTCCCAGCTATGTAAACGATACAGCGTAAATCTCAAAAAAAAAACTTGTAAAAAAACACATTTTTGTGGATATAGCGGTTTAAATTGGTAGCAACAAATTGTATACGGTCGGACAAACGATAACTGACAGCCCTACATCGGTACAACGGTCACAGCAGCATTGTGAGATAATATACGCAACATACACAAATAAGCGCCCTCGCACACTATAATAAATAATAATACTTATTATTATTATATTATACATTTATATACTGTTGAAACATTCAAATATGTCTAAAAAAACCTATTGTTTCATTTTAAAATGTTTACACGAACTAAAACATATGCTTAAAAAACTATACGGTTTCTATAAAAAGAAGCGGAACTAGACGCAGGGTAAGGCAACACATTCTTAAGTTCGAATAACAAGTAATACGTTAACAAATTTAAAACAGGTACATTCTGTTTATCTGTCGTCGCCTTTACTGTGTCTGGAGAAACGAGTGCTTATGTTAAGGCACGGACTCCAACAAAACGGAGACTTAAAGATAAGCAGTAAAGACGAGATTCTATTGGTTATTACAAAATCTCTCCGCTCGTCTCGTCTCCTCTTTCGTGGAGTCCGGGCTTTAGATGGACAAGGCCGCTGCATTTCGTATGATAAAAACCGCAGCCACAGTGGCCTTTTACGATTTCCCAAACACGAATATTTCGATTAGTCATACTGAAACTTGTTTTTAAATGAATGCGCGAACGCTTTGAGACATGCATTGATAACAGTTTACAAGATACGAACCTTACAAGGCAAAAGATAAATAAATATAAATTGAGGTTAATTCATGATTTTTTTTTAAGTTTTATTTAAAGAGAAAATGTATTTAAAAAGATTTTCTCGTATATCTTATGAGTGAAGAAATGTATATAAATTTGCACATTATTTAGTATATTTTTTAAAAATAATATTATAATATTTTTTTCTAAGTTTTGATATTAGTACCTACTAGAGATTCTAACGGCTTTGTGCGGTTAAACTTATTTTTATACTATAGTCAAGGATAATAATTTTATTATAAAAATATACAAACTTAGTGAAGTATGATACATACCTAGTTGTTATCGTCACAAGTTTTGAATTAAAATAAATAAAAAATCTAAATCAAATCAGTTTCACGCTGAGAGGAAACCTAGTATTAAGACACTCCGCTCCCCACTTTCCGCCGAGTTCTGGAGGCATTGCGTGTTGGATGGCGGAACTCAACACCGCCCTGTGCCTAGAGACCAGACCGAAAAAATGAAAATATAAATGGAAGCGGGGATCGGATTCACAACCAGTCGATTTTACAGCCACACTGTGCCAGCGCCACCAGGTGCCAGCGCCGCCACTGGCCTCTTTTTGATTATTCGAAATAACTATCACTACTAATAGAGACATTTAAAACTAAAACGCATCTATATATATAGAATATCCGACAAAATAAAAACCGACTAGTATACACTTCCTCTCGAATTTCATTGGAGGGCATGAAGCATTATTTTGCAACAGGGAAGTACGCAATCTTTGATTTATAAACAGTCAGCGTGCCAAAACACGAATCACGATCTCGCTAACGTTTTGGTTTTTAATATGTATGTATGTAATTATTTTTATATTTCATATACGTAAATCTATGATTTTTTGAAATTGATTATGAACTTGATATATTATACATAATCAGCTTCACTCTGTATCCCGCACACAGCAGGGTAGGCAGAAGGAACCTTGTGTTAAGACACTCCGTTCCCCACTTTCCGCCGGGTTCAGGAGGCATTGCGTGTTGAGTGGCGAAACTCAACGCCGCGCTTTGCTTTGATACCAGAAGCGAAGAAATGATAATATAAATGTAAATAAATATTTCATTTCATCGAGCGGGGATCGAACCCACAACCAGTCGATTTTACAGTCACACTTTGCGCCCCTGCGTCACGTCTGGTCTCTAATATATTATAAAAACAGTTTCACTCTTTTTTCTATTCAGAGACCACAATATTAAGACACGTTCTTTATTTTTTTTTCAATTTTTCCCCAATTTTCGAGAAAATGCGCGTTGAGTGATTAAACAAATGGAAATTATTAATTCCACTGGGTGAGAATAGAATCCATAACCGTCGCGTTCACAGTCAGACGGCCTCAAATTAAATAAAAAAAAAATGTTAATTCTTAGTTCTATATCTTATATGGATCTTAGTAGTACTACATACGTGATGATATAGTATCTACTCTCAATCGGAAGAATGTTCATGTTTAGTAGATTTACAAGATCATGTAAAAAAACATAGTTTCACTTCAGTTAAATTCATCCAAAAAAAAAAATAACCAAAATAGGCTAAATTTAAAAAAAAAAAATAGCAAATTCTAATATTGTCCAAACACAGTAGAGATATTACCTTCCGCAAAGTGTTTATAAAAAGTTAGTTATTGTTAAAATTTTATGAGGTCAGTGAAACTGGACCACTCTCGCTTTTAGCCTCGCTTTAGAACAGTGGTTTCCAACCAGTGGTCCGCAGAAGCCTAAATATGGTCCGCGAACAATAAAATCCTATATTAATCGTATTTTATGACTGAGGATGGTGAGGCGAAATTTCTGTTTAATAATCACAGTAAATTTTATAATATCTACATGCGTAGTGGCTCCTGCTACCAAGAATAATATAAAAGTGGTCCTTGATCAAGAAAAGGTTGGGAACCCCTGCTTTAGAACGTTCGAATTTACAATATCATTACAACAGAGAGAATAATCTCATGAATTTACTACTGCCTACTGCCTACTTGTATGTAGGATTTATGAACGTGACTATGGAACGATTGGAAGTATTTGTGGAATGTTTGACACTGTAGCGATTGTTTTTAATGAAGTTATAGCTGGTCGTAACTGATTTTGTGTGACGGAGAGTTGTGATGAATAGTAGAGAGTTTTATACTGACGTTATCTAAAATAATAATAATCTATTTACTTTAGTTGAGTTTGTGTCGGGGCCAGTAGTGACCAGTACGTTGCAAGCGTGACAGGCTGTGGGTTCTATTCCAACTCAGCTTCACGCTGTATCCCGCACACAGCAGGCAGAACACAACGTAACGCTTTGCCTCGACACCAGAGCGAAGAAATGGAAATATAAATTTAAGTAAATATTTCATCTCCTGGAGTGGGGATCGAACCCACAACCAGTCAGTTTTACAGTCACATTTTGTGCCCCTGCGCCACGATTGGCCTCAAAAATTCCAACTCGAAGAATAAAAATATTTAATATTTTCATTTCTTCTCTCTGGTGTTGAGGCCAAGCGCGGCGTTGAGTTCCGCCAGTCAGCACGCATCTTTTTCAGAAATCGACGAAAAGTGGGAAACGGAGTGTCTTGATATCAGGCTCCCTCTGCCTACCTATTTGAATGCAGCGAGTTGTTTGGTACAGTAAAAATTTTTCGCTCAAAATCGTAATTATGCTTCGTTTGAAACGTAATATAAATTTCGTTTGAATCAACAGCCACCCACGTTGAGCTTCCATAAATTTTCCACCATCGTTCCTCTCAGAACTAAAAATAGTTCTATTGGGAATATACGGACTATTGGGCAAGTGTTTGATTGGCTTACACGCTATTTCATATTGTAGTGTTGATGATGGGAGAATAAAAGTCTACTTACGAATAGCACTGAGTTTAATCAACACCACTTTATGTACATACAATACAGTGATAACACAAATCACAATTAACAATCACGATACAGTATATAAGAAAGTCAACCACAAACATATATATAAAACGGAACACGATAAATACTGATTTGAAACAAAATAATAAAGAGAACAAAGGAACGTATGGAAAGCGCATCGAGTGGCAAGCATCGACTGTGAGAATAAAATATGCCGTCGACAAGGGGGTAGGCGTGAATGTTGAACGCCTTACCGGTTCGGTCGACGGCAGCGAGCGCTTTCATATAAATATACTAAATACGAATACTTACTATAAAATATATAAATCCTATTAAATGTATGTATGATTTTACGTGTGTATATAAATGATAAATAAATAAATTATAATATTGAAGTATATAAATGACACATATTAAATAAACTATAAATATAAATAATAGTTCCCTACATCACTCCCCTCCAGAGGCCGTGTCTACGGACGATAATAGTCAGGGAAACGTACATGTCTCCCTGATCGAGTAGTGTGTCTGAAGGGTGAGTGACGTAGTTGTGTGTCTGTGTGTGTATCCGTGTGTGTGCTTGTGTGTGCATCAGTCTGAGCGCCTGAGTGTGTGCTTGCGTGTGCGTTAGAGAGATGGGGTGAGATGTCATGAAACGTGTGTGTCGTGCAATATATAGGCTGGCTTCAGGCGGTCTATAGATACTGTCACTATTTTACCTTTTGCGTTTATTTTGAACACTTTATTGTCCCTTGATAAAACTTTGTGTGGACCAGTGTACGCAGCCTGTAGTGAACCCCGTAGCGCGTCTTCTCGAAGGAAGACGTGGCTACAGGATTCGAGGTCCTTAAAAATAAACGTTTTACGTTTTGAATTGTGGTTCTGCGTAGGGACTGGTCGAAGATTATGAACGAAGTGCTTCATCCGCGCAAAGAAGTCAGTGAAATCAGTGGTGTGGACGGCGACGTTATGCCCGAAAAATTCTCCGGGCAGTCGCAGTGGCTCACCGTATACCATATCCGCGGATGAAGTTTGCAGGTCCTCTTTAAATGCGCTTCTAATGCCGAGAAGGACTAGGGGAAGGGACTCTGTCCAATTATTGTCACCGTGGCAAATGATAGCGGCTTTCAATTGCCTGTGAAAACGCTCCACTAAGCCGTTGCATTGTGGGTGGTACGCGGTTGTCCTACGATGTACGAATCCAATAGATTTAGACAATTGTTCGAACAGAGCGGATTCGAACTGCCGACCTCTGTCCGTAACAATGTCGGTAGGACAACCAAACCGGGATACCCAGCAGGATATGAACGCTTTGGCCACTGTTTCAGCTGTGATATCGGTAATGGCGACAGCCTCCGGCCATCGTGTGAAGCGATCGACGGCTGTCAAGCAGTACCGATATCCGTCGTTTGATGCTGGTAATGGGCCGATCAGGTCTATATGGACGTGTTTGAAGCGCGCCGAAGGTAATGTGTGAGCACCTAAAGGTGAGTTCACATGTCTGTGTACCTTCGAGCGCTGACATGGCAAACACGCCCTAGACCACTCACGGCAGTTTTTACGCATTAGTGGCCAAACAAAGCGTTGCGCTACGAGCTTAGTGGTTGCGTTTGCGCCAGGGTGACTGAGCGAGTGCAAGGAGTCATATACTTGCCGGCGAAGGGTTGCTGGCACATAAGGCCTGGGAGTCGGTGTACTGACGTCGCAGTACAATTCAGTACGACTCCCAGGGATTACCAGCTTTTTCAAACTTAACGAAGTGCTGCCGGCAAGTATATTTGCGAGGTCTTCGTCTGCTTTCTGGGATCTCGCCAGATCCTCTAAACTGACAGGCATCTGCAATTCATCGACCCGAGACAAGGTATCGGCCACGACGTTATCCTGGCCGGATATATGTCTTATGTCGGTCGTGAATTGCGAGATGAAGTCCAGATGTCTATACTGACGCGGGGAGCAGTTGCTCTTCCTTTCATGAAAGGCAAAACACAACGGCTTGTGGTCAGTATAGACTATGAAGTGGCTGGCCTCTAGCATATGGCGAAAGTGCTTGATGCTTTCGTATATAGCAAGGAGCTCGCGATCGTAAGGTGAGTACTTTATCTGCGATGGGCTCAACTTACGAGAGAAGAACGCTAGAGGCTGCCATGCTCCATCTTGGAGTTGCTGGAGGACTCCACCTATCGCCGTGTCAGAGGCGTCAGTGACCAGCCCAAGTGTAGCAGTTGGGTCGGGGTGCGCTAAAAGTGCAGCCTCGCAAAGACTCTTCTTGCAGTGCTCGAATGCCTGTAAAGAATTTCCCTCTATGGCGACGGGATGAGAAGCCTTGATTGAGCCGGTCAGCAGGGCATTGAGAGGAGCTTGTATCTGAGCGGCTTTTGGTATGAATCGACGGTAGAAATTGATCATCCCCAGGAACCGTCGAAGTTCTTTCGCTGTTTTGGGGACCGGAAACTCTAAAATGGCCTTGACCTTTGCATCCAATGGTTTTGTACCTAGACGTGAGATGTGGTATCCTAGAAATGTGACTTCGGGAACACCAAAGACACATTTAGCCGTATTTACGAGTACGCCGTACTCTTTCATACGGGTGAAGAGCTGGCGTAAATGGTCTTCGTGTTCCTCTTGTGTCTTAGAATACACTAAAAAGTCATCTAGGTATGGATAACAAAAGTCAAGTCCACGGGTCATTTCGTCCACGAATCTTTGGAATGTTTGCCCTGCATTTCTCAACCCAAACGTCATAAAAGGAAATTCATACAAACCGAAGGGAGTTGTTATGGCAGTCTTCGGTATGTCCTCCTCGGCGACGGGAATTTGGTTGTAAGCCTTAACTAAATCAATGACTGAAAAGTACTTACAACCGAATAAACTGTTGGAGTAGTCCTGAATGTGACGTATTGGGTACTGGTCCGGAATGGTTCTCGCGTTTAGGAGCCTATAGTCTCCACATGGACGCCAGCCATTATCCTTTTTGGACGCAAGGTGCAGGGGCGAAGACCATGGGCTGTCTGAAGGACGAGCCGTGCCATTAGCCAACATTGCGTCGAATTCTTGCCTAGCTATCTTTAGTTTTTCAGGTGCTAACCTCCTAGGCGAACATGCTACTGGTGGACCTGATGTAGTGCGTATGTGGTGCGTAGTGTTGTGTTTGAGTGTTGGTGGTGTACCGGCGGGTCGGGTTATTTCTGGAAATTCAGATAAGATATTATGATAAATGCTGTTACCACCACTCGATACTTTAACACTAGTAATTAGGTTCTTAGAATTAACAATACTGGCTACAGTGCTGATATTGGTCAGGCTATCTATTAGTTTTCGACTGCTGATGTCTACAATAAGTTTGTAGTGAGATAGAAAATCTACACCTATTATTGGTTTGGTTACGTCAGCAATGACAAAACGCCACGGAAAATTGCGACGTAACCCAATATTCAATGTAAGATTGATGTAACCATATGTATTGATAGCCGAACCGTTAGCAGCACTGAGCTGAAAAGGTGTCTTATTATGTTTATCGCAAATAGCACTGACTGGGTATACACATATATCACTACCAGTATCGACTAAAAATTGAGTTTTAGTTTTGCTGTCCGTAATGAAGAGGCGGCCCGAAGAGTTATTGCTATCACTGGTCGTCATCAGTGATTTTTCAGGGCTTTTCCTGATTGATCGTTGTGGGGTGTGGGGAGAGGAAGACCGAACAGAGCTTGTTCGGCTGTGGCCTCTGTCACTCGGTGTTGGCTTGTCAAAAATGTAGGATGTGAGCGCACTAACCTGTTTGGTCAACTCTGTGACTTGCTTTGTCAGCAATTCGATACCTGGTGCTGCAGATGATGATGATGATGATGTAGCTGGTAGGTGTGACGAGGCTGCTATATCGTGCAACCTGTCGGCGAGCTCTGCCAACGCGTCCAGGGGCTGGGTTGACTGCGACGCTATAATCGGCTGCATCTCGATTGGTAAGCGACTGGTCCATATGGATTGAATAAATTCTCCAGTGATGTCAGGTCCAGCCAAGTGCTGCAAATGCCGCAGGAATTGTGATGGCGTTTGAGTTCCAAGCTGTTTGTATGATATCAGTTGTTTCACTTTATGTTCACGAGATACTGATAATCTCTTTATAATTTCAGTTTTCAGTAATGTGTAATTGGGTGGGCCAGTGATCACGTCTTCCAGTTCAACTGCATATTGTCGGTCTAACGTGGAAGAAACGTGATAGAACTTGGCCGCGTCGTCAGTGATTCTATTAAGAAAGAACTGGCATTCGATCTGTGCGAACCAAATTGCAGGTTTTTCTGGCCAAAATGGTAGTATTCTCAACTGGTGCGTGGGTAGAAAAGTGGGTGGGTTACCGCCGGGTGATTCTACCCGCTTCATTTTTCTCGCTCGTTGTGGTCGGTTAGTGACGTCGGATTGAGCTGAGTCACTATCACTGTGCATCGTGGTATAGTCCATGGCGTGCAGATCGGGGTCACCAATGTAGTGTTGATGATGGGAGAATAAAAGTCTACTTACGAATAGCACTGAGTTTAATCAACACCACTTTATGTACATACAATACAGTGATAACACAAATCACAATTAACAATCACGATATAGTATATAAGAAAGTCAACCACAAACATATATATAAAACGGAACACGATAAATACTGATTTGAAACAAAATAATAAAGAGAACAAAGGAACGTATGGAAAGCGCATCGAGTGGCAAGCATCGACTGTGAGAATAAAATATGCCGTCGACAAGGGGGTAGGCGTGAATGTTGAACGCCTTACCGGTTCGGTCGACGGCAGCGAGCGCTTTCATATAAATATACTAAATACGAATACTTACTATAAAATATATAAATCCTATTAAATGTATGTATGATTTTACGTGTGTATATAAATGATAAATAAATAAATTATAATATTGAAGTATATAAATGACACATATTAAATAAACTATAAATATAAATAATAGTTCCCTACAATATTCTTACATATTTTGTTCTTTAAGCATTACATTTGAATAGAATATTATATATGTATTTTATATTCACTTCGCTTTTAGTTCATTGAAATTATCTTTTTTTTTGTTTAGCTTCACATTGTCACACATGGAAATATAAATTAACATTAATTAAGTTCACATGGAAATATAAATTTAAGTAAATATTTCATCTCTTTGAGTGGGGATCGAACCCACAAGCAGTCGTTTTTACAGTCACACTTTGTGCCCCTGCGCCACGACTGAAATATTCCATTCAGTTCGATTTAGACCTACAGCTTACAACGTACGATTCGTATCAAACGTTTATTAACATCAAAATGTTGGTTATTTTAGTATCCATCTTTTATTACTAGTGTAGTAGTCTATCCTTTAAGCTCTACACTCAATACATCAACGATCAGTAGAAATGTATCAAAATAGATAAAATAATGCTATACCGTTTCACTGTTAATGTATTAAATAAGCATAAAATAATTAAATTAAATTAGCTTCACGCTGTATCCCGCACACAGCAGGGTAGGCAGAGGGAACCTAGTGTTAAGACACTCCGTTCCCCACTTTCTGCCGAATAAAATAATATAAATCAAAATAAATCAGCTTCACGCTGTATCCCGCACATAGCAAGGTAGGCAGCGGGAATATGGTGTTAAGACGTAGTCGTAGACGGCGGATTTCAATGCCGGGATTTTTGCCTTGGGGCTAGAGCGTAGAAATGAAAATGTAAAGAAATAATCATTAATTTCCTCGAGTGGGGATCGAAACCACGACCATCGTGTTACAGTCACACACACCCTTGTGCCCCTGCGCCACGACGGTCTTGTATAGTAATAATATAAATTGTATATCTGTATTAAGCGATTTGATAAAGGACTCGACTATTTGATAGCCATAGATAGATATCGTTGAGTTTGTTTAGAAAAACAATATTTTTATGTACATTTTATTAGCAATATGAAAAATACTAATACGGCCTTAAAACATGCTAGATCATTTTAAATAGGTAGGTCTGTATAGTTCTACTATATAACATTAGAGTGCACATGCATGTAGGTATCTATAGGTGAAATCAAATCCACCGTAATAGCTATTTAGACCTCCCAAAGGAAGTAGACGCGTCGTATTTCCCACTCCCAGCGGAGAAATTCTTTGGTTTTCCATCTAAAGTAAAATTTCGAAGCTTCCGTCGGAAGCGAAGACGGTGATAGAAAGGCGTAAAAAAATGTATACCTACTTATAGACACAAAATGCGCATTATGAAATACTTTTGTGCTTAAATAATATTCTAGTCAAAAATTATAATTGAAAATGAGGCCAGTCGTGGCGCAGGAGCACAAATCAGTGACTGTAAACGTGACTGGCTGTAAGTTCGACTCCCACTAGAGAAAATGGAATGTTTCATTCATTGTTTAATTTCATTCGCTCTGGTGTAGAGACTAAGCGCGGCATTGAATTACGCCACTCAACACGCAATATCTTTGGAAATCTGAGAACGGAGTGTCTTAACACTAAGTTTAGTGTTCGGAATACAGCGTGAAGCTGATATATTTATTTTATTTATCTATTATAAAAAAAAAGAACTAAATAACTCATTATTGAACATATCTAACAATAAGCTAGGTATAAATATTAACGATATCGCTCTTCGAAGAAACATTTAAAAATAATATAACTAAGAGCATTCTAATATGAACAATATGAATCACCATATTATTTTTATGAAACAAATAAAAAAATAAATGAAAACATTTATTGTAATAATAAAAACAATACATTTAATGATAAAATAATTCTAGATACTATTCTATTTATATTCTTCTTTATTCTACTTCAATTGTAAGCAACAATAAATAATATACAAAGGCTTTTGAAAACTTATTTGAATCGAATAGATTAAAATAACAGAGGAACATTTAACTACGGGGTTTTTTTACTACTACGTTATGTAAATCCTATTAGTAAATATTCATCTCATAAATATAAGTTAACCAAATCAAAGTTATTATATTTAATGTATTGGTTTTTTTATTTTATAATATTTCATCAATTTTAAATTTTAATTGAGGCCAGTCGTGGCGCAAGGGCATATGTGACTATAAACGCAAGTGGTTGTGTGAGCCATCTCCATTGGAGGAAATATTTATTCCAATTTATATTTTCATTTCTTCGCTCTGGTGTGCAGGCAAAGCGCGGCGTTGAGTTCCGCCGCCCAAAACGTAATGTCTCTAGAATACGGCGGAAAATGCGGAACGGATTGCCTTAACACTAGGTTCCTTCTGCCTACCCTACTGTGTGCAGGATACAGCATGAAGCTGATTTAATTTAGATTTAGGTTTTTAATTTAAATTGGATTTTGTTCACAATACGAATTATTTATAATTCGTTTCTGTTTTAATAGAATATGCTACTTTATCTTAGCTATGTATGAATTGATAATTCTTAGCGTTTTTTAGAACTTTTTTTTTGTTGTAAAAAGTTTAACTGTAGGTACATACAAAAATGCAACCTAATAATGATTCAATCATCAAATCAATCTAGTGTTGACAGCCAGTGCTCTTGTCTAAATTAATAGAGTACTTCGATTCCGACAAATGTAGGAGATTTCAACGTTTTCAACCAATAAACGTGATAATTGATTCCAGTAAAGGTAAACATCATTGAATCCAAATGCCAAAAACTGTGGAAATCGCGATGTCCCCACGAGATAACTTACGTACGAGTCTATATTAAAGTGAAATGTTAAACTAATAAAAATGGAAAAAACATTGCAAGTGTTTATACTTTATTTTGTATTAACTACAACAGGATCATATTATAAGGTCAGTGGTGAAACAGGGGCGCAAACGTGTGACGTAGACACGACAGGTTGTGGGTTCGATTCCAACCGGAGTAAATGAAATATTTTATACTTGCAATTCCACCATTCAACACGCAATGCCTTCAGAATTCGGCAGGACGTGGGAAGCGGAGTGACTTACCACTACCCTGCTACATGTGGGATACAGGTGAAGCTATAAAAAAAAAAATTTATAAATGATGTATTTTTAATTGGGTAATTTCTTCTTAACGTAATATAAAACAAATTAAAATTTGTATGGCAACTTTGCTCTGTTTACTGAAATAATCGGATTTCGGAGATCGGAATGGTTTCAACTGATTGAATTACACTTTAAATTATCAGCATTTATGTAGTATGACATTAATCTTTGTACTTTTTGAATAACGTTTGTTAATAGTAACGACAATAATATAAATACAAAAATTTTACACAGGATTTTAATAAAAAAAATTTAAATCAGCTTCAAGCTGTATCCCGCACACAGCAGGGTCAGGGAACCTAGCGTTAAGAAACTCCGTTCCCAACTTGCCGCCGAGTTCTGGAGGCATTGCGTGTTGAGTGGCGGAACTCAACGCCGCCCTTCGCCTTGACACCAGAGCGAAGAAATGTAAATAAATATTTTATTTCCTCATGTGGGGTCGAACCTACAACCAAACGATTTTACAGTTACACCTTGTGCCCCTGCGCCGACTGACCTCGTTGTTGTGTTATGGTGTTGAATTAAAAATATTAAACATAGGTCACTCATTTAAATAATATAATCTAAACATAATATAGGTAAGTATACAAAATTTCCATTAAATACGCCATAATGGATGTACCCGTAAACATGGAACACAAAGCGAAACCAATCAAAACTATTAATAACTTCGAAACGACCACAAATCGAGCTGCATTTGACATTAGCAATTTTTTACATTATAATATCAATTTTAAAATAAATAGGATTATGGTTTTTATCTTTTTGTGTGTGATTTTTTATATGGAATACGCTCTAATGTCACGTCCAAGTTTAAGCCGTGCGTGCTTAAGAAAAAATAAAAAATTAAATTAAATTAGCTTCACGCTGTATCCCGCACACAGCAGGGTAGGCAGAGGGAACCTAGTGTTAGGACACTCCGTTCCCCACTTTCTGCCGAATTCTGGAGGCATTGCGTGTTGAGTGGCAGAACTCAACGCCGCGCTTAACCTCGACACCAGAGCGAAGAAATGGAAATATAAATTTAAGTAAATATTTCATCTCCTCGAGTGGGAATCGAACCCACAACCAGTCGGTTTTGCAGTCACACCTCGTGCCGCTGCGCCACGACCGGCCTCGTGCTTAAGACTTTATAAGAATTTATACTAACGTCTATTTAGTTGTCTACATTAGGATTTGAACCTGTAACACAGGAGGAACAACTTACCAGTAGTGTTGTGAAAGTGTTGGTTAATATCATTATCGTTTTTGAATAAGGCTAAGGTTAGTCATAATAGCCGTGACATCAGAAATGTGACGTCTAGATATTTTTTTTAAATAAGCCAGTAAAAAACTAAAATGAAAAGAAGATTTTTGACAAAATATAACCAATTATACGAGGCCGTCGTGACGCTGCGGCAAAGTGTGACTATATGCGAGGCTTGTGGGTTCGATTCTAACTTACATGAATATATAATTTCCATTTCCTCGCTCTGCTATCACATAGAGCGGCGTTTTGTCTCGAATAGTTGATTAAAAATGAGGAACGTGTCTACTAACACTAGGTTCCCTCTGCCTACCCTAGTATATGCTGGGTACAAAGTGAACCTATTTAATATTAATTATTATACAGAAACTAACGACTGTTAGTTAGCTAATAAATAATTCTACAATAAAGCCGTTATGCAATCCTGTAACAAGATACAGCAGCGAGCTGAACGGTAGGTATTTGTAGTTTATCGCACCATTGATGTCGACCACTTGGTTATCGCCTAGTTAACTTAATATTAAATTAACATTTCAATAAACGCGAAATATGTTAAATATTATGTAAAAATTAAATTAGCTTCACGCTGTATCCCGCATACAGCAGGGTAGGCCGAGGGAACCTAGTGTTAAGACACTCCGTCCCCCACTTTCTGCCGAATTCTGGAGGCATTGCGTGTTGAGTCGCAGAATTTAACGCCGCGCTTTTGCCTCGACACCAGAGCGAAGAAATGGAAATATAAATTTAAGTAAATATTTTATCTCCTCGAGTGGGGTTCGAACCTACAACCAATCGTTTTTTCAGTCACACTTTGTGCCACTGCGCCAATTTTTATTACAAAAATATTATGTAAAAAATGTTAAATAAATGAAATGAAAAAATGAACATACGTTTTCATTTTAATCATTTAACTTTAAATGAAAGTGGAAGCCACGTTGATTCTCGGTGGACTTTTATTAAACAAGTATACTTTAAATATCAACATCAAAAAATACGAAAATCAGCTTATAGCTAGCTCACTTGTAAGCTGTATATTTCTCCCGAAATGAAATGTTCAATTTCGTAGGGAATTTTAATTCGAAATAACTTTTACGTTTCGAAACTCGCTCTCCACTACCTCTTATTAAGATGCGGAATATTCTGTAGATGTACCCACCTACCTACATATAGGAGTATACAGACATCAAAATCTTTTGAAATGTTATATTTTTCAAATAAAAGTTATTATTATGAAGTCAGACATGGCGCAGGGGCACTTAGAGAGTCTATAAGAGCGACAGGTTTTGGGTTTAATTTCCATTTGGGGAAAATAAATATTTAATTCTTTGCTCTAGTGTTGAGCCAAAGCGTGGCGTTCAGTACCGCAACTCAACACCAGAATTCAGCGGAAATTAGGGAACAGCGTGTTTCAACATTAGGTTCCCCCTTCCTACCCTGCTTCTGCTAAAAAAAAATAATATTATATTACGTTACAGGGAGCTCGATAGTGATGTACATACGAGTACGTCTCAGACAATAAACTCACAAGCATTTGAAGAACTCGAACAGATTTTGCAGGTTTCTCTTTGGATTGTAATATTTTACAATAGCATCCAGTGTTATCCAAATGAAATGCTCTTTGAGGTTTTGCCCTTGTATTCTCGACTAGTACTTATACATGGTTAGAGCGCTCAATGTTTGTTCGTATCTCGTATCTAGTCGTACCGTGAGTCATGCGTTATTCATCGACCTCTATACTGTATTAAGGTAAATATCCAGCTGTATAGCTATGATATTTATACGCCATTATAAATTATAAAATTATCCATTTTTTTTAGCTTCACGCACATAGCCGGGTAGGCAGAGGGAACCTGGGGAACTAGTGTTAAGACATTCCGTTTCCATTAAAATTTTGGAGTGTCGGTTGAGTAACGGAACTTAACGCTGCGAATTTTAAATTTATAAATAAAATTCCTTTATTACAAGTTCTTTTTACGTTCCAACAAAGTGATCGAGTTTTTTCACAAGTAGGTGATCTTTTTTATAGAATGATATTGATCAATGTTATCTACGAGTGCCTACACCTACTACAAAAATAAATATTTTCATAATTAAAAGAGATCAGCTTCATGCTGTATCCCGCGCATAAAAGGGTAAGCAGAGGGAACCTAGTGTTAATACACTCCGTTCCCCACTTTCCGCCGAGTTCTGGAGGTATTGCGTGTTGAACTCAACGCCGCGCTTTGCTTTGACACCAGAGCGAAGAAATGAAAATATAAATGTAAATAAATATTTTATTTCCTCGAGTGGGGATCGAAGCCACAACCAGTCGATTTTACAGTCACACTTTGTGCCCCTGCGCCACGCCTGGCCTCTATCTCTATCTTCTATGTTAAAGAGATACAAATATTAAATAATTATAATATTACACAATCAATCTATCTTAATCCTTTGTAATATAATGATGAACATCACAACTTTTGTACATTAGCTCTGTCCCTATTGTAAGTTGATGAAAGTTTACGGACCAATCGCCGTAATATACGTCGGTAGCTATATATGTAAGGGGCACTAAGTGTGACTGTAAACGTGACCGGTTGTAGGTTCGATCCCTACTCGAGGAAAAAATATATATTTAAAGGAGACTTAAAATCTTAGGCCCAAATGTAAAAGTTGAGATATGGTTTAAAAAATGGTTATTTCTTTTTTTTTTGAATACTAAAAATCAGCTCAATTGACAATCTCGAATCGCAGAAAAATTGTTTAATATCCTTAATCGATATAAATAAAATAATCCATTATAGTACTACGAACATAAAACATCTGTTCATTTTAATCAAGTCTAAGTATTTCAACGTATTTTTAGATTTTATAATTACAGTATAAATAAAGAAAATGTCAATTAATTACTGAAAAAACAACAAGAAATCCATTTTGAATCGATTAAAATCAATCATATTTAAATAACAGATGTGACAGCTGATTGACATTGACACTTTATCTAATGATTCTTGCATTTGTCGCTTCACTCGTTTCGTTTGTTTCAATGCGTTTTGAGTGCTTTGACGGTGCTTTTCATATTTTCAACGACTACTGCTCTGTTTTTCACGGATTTTTTCCTCAATAATCACTTATTTTTATTATTGACCTCTATGGTAGATTTTATAGAAATCGTACTGTGAACTTAACGTCACTTTTACCAAATCTTTAATATTAATAACTCAGCTCTAAGACTGCCAAAACTGACAGAGTTTTCAGGGAGGGAATGATGTATGTACCTAAATCTATTAAATCATACCATTTTCATCTCTATACATTCTGGACCAAAGAATGTATACAATCGTTTCAGTCTCCTTTATGTTTTCATTTTTTCGCTGTAGTCTCGGTGTTGAGTTCCTTGTCTCAACATGCAATTCTTCCAGGATTCGGAGGACAGTGGGGAACGGAGTGTCTTAACACTAGGATCCCTCTGCTTAGCCTGCTGTGTGCGGGATAAAGCGTGAAGCTGATTTGATTTGATTTGATATATGTAATTCGCATAATATATACAGAACTAGCATGACCTAAAAACTATTGAAAGTATTAAATGTGCCTCGTGTCACGTACCACATTTTGATATCTTGAATGATCTTCATATAAAAATGTAATAATGTTAGAATCTTTGCAAGTGGGTGACATAAAAGTGCATTTACAATGTAACAAATCGCCTAAAATAGGGCAAAATAAGTAAAAAATCTAATTTTTAGTGATATTATTATACGAAACGTTAAAAGTTTCCGATCTTTATTTGAACATGTTTTTTTTTCTTTCAGCTTCACGCTGTATCCCGTATATAGCACGGTACGCAGAAGGAACTTAGTGTTACGACATGCAGTTTCCTACTTCCCGCCGAATTTTCAATCATTGCGTTTAATTTTTAGTGGCGGAACTGAACATGGCGCTTTTGTCTTGGTAGACCGAGAAATAAAAATATTAATAATTATAGTTAACTCCAACAAGAATCGGACGCACTACCATCGCGTTACATTCATATGCTTGTGCCGCTGCGCCACGACGGTCTCTATTTGATTTTGTGGCTATATCAATCTGGAAACTGTGATAATATTATGCTGCTTGAAGAACTAAGTATCTATCTATATTAAGAGCAATTGTTATCTATTTAAGATAAAAGAGAAAACCTATAAGTGCAGATTATCCGCTGTTAGTGAGCAGCGAATGAAAAGACCGATGGCGCTCAACCGGAAACACTCAATTAAAAAAAAAAACAACGAACCCGAGCCAAGCGACAGTCGGTAGTAATG
The DNA here is from genome assembly GCA_021202915.1 of Heliconius himera. NCBI lineage: Eukaryota > Metazoa > Arthropoda > Insecta > Lepidoptera > Nymphalidae > Heliconius > Heliconius himera. The sequence goes on from JAJHJA010000352.1 coordinate 1,387,779, forward strand.
TCATGTTTATAGTTAGTTATTTGTAAACTACATTTATGTGTTTATATAAATAATAATATTTATATTATTCTTAAATTTACTTCATTTTTGGTACCCTAAAAAAGGGTACCCAAGACAGGGCCCTATTAGTAAGACTTCGCTGTTTGTCTATATATCCGTCTGTCACCAGGCTGTGTTGAAATTTTCACAGTTGAAGCAATTCTGTTGCGGCTATAGCAACAAACACAAAAAAACATAATAAAGTAAAAATTTAAGGGGCTCCCATACAACACACGCGTTTTCGTACCATTTTTAAAGATACCAACCAGTTTTTTAGTTTCACGCTGTATCCCGCAAATATAGATCCCGGGTAGAGGGAACCTAGTCTTAGTAACTCTAACTGGGTTCCCCACTTAAAATTTACTTAAACGTAAAATAAATTACTCCGAGACAGTGACTATTGTACCATATCTAACAGTAGCTATGTTAATGAGCGATTAGTCTACAGATAATAGAAAACAGTTTTTCTGAACCACGTTAATTGTTCTAGATGAACAAAGTGTTCTATTTATCTCGTAACTGGAATGTGACGGCGCTATAATATATTTTTCTAATCGTTTTACTGTGGTTAAAAACTTTTTTTTAGTTAAAAACAGTTTTTTAGTTAAAAAAACATTTATTTAGTTAAAAAAATAACAGTTGGTTAGTTAAAAAACATTTATTTAGTAAAAGAATAACAGTTTTTTAGTTAAAACAAACCAATTATATCGTTTTACTGTGGTTAAAGACATTATTTTAGTTAAAAAATAACAGTTTTTTAGTTAAAACAAACCAAGTATATTGTTTTACTGTGGTTAAAAATATTATTTTAGTTAAAAAAATAACCGTTTTTTAGATAAAACAAACCAATTATATTGTTTTACTGTGGTTAAAAACATTATTTTAGTTAAAAAAAAAAAAGTTTTTTAGTTAATACAAACCAATTATAATAGTGGTAAACCATCTAAATCATATTTAATATATATTATTGCTGTGATGTGGTCGTTATCAAATATTGATAAATACTAACAGAGGATTGCCTGCATTTATATTGTATGTACATTTTCGAGTTTGTAAGATACAATCAAACACAATGGTAGCTTTGAAATAATTCGGGCTATTCACGGCCAGGAAGCGTAAAATATAATAATTTTAGAAGCCAGTCGTGGCGCAGGGGAACAAGCCTGTGACTATAAACGCGAGGTTGTGGGCTCGATTCCCACTCGAGGAATGAAATATATTTAATGTATTAGTTTCCCCGCTCTGTTGTCGAAGAACAGCGCGGCGTTAAGTTCCGCCACTCAACATACAATGCCTCTAGAACTCCGTGTAAGGTGGGGAGCGAAGTGTCTTAACACTATGCTCCCTCTGTCTACCACGCAGGATACAGCGTTCAGCTGGAAAAAAATATATAACAATTGAATATGTAAGCGTGTCTAATAGATAGAATAAAACATATGGTACGATTTGTCATGCAAGTCTATATGCAGATAGTGCACGATTTAAACGGCATCAAATGGATCGTGAACACGTACATATGTGTTTAATTTCTTTTCATTTTTCATCTCTCCGTACAATAGCACTCGATGTTGATTAAAATGTAATGAGACGGAGAAAAAAAAAGTTTGAAGCCCACTGTAGTCAAAGGTACGTGTTTCATTCGATTCTTTTTAAATCTTAAAATTCAACTTCAACGACTCATACATGAATAGTATACTTTTTCACGAATAAGTAAGCCAACATGTAAGGTAACTAGATTGTATGTAAACAGTGCATATACAATTTGTTTACTGCACGTTCATATATTTTATTAAAATAAAAAAAAAAATTAATCAGTTTCACACTGTATCCCGCACCCAGCAGGGTAGGCAGAGGGAACCTGGTGTAAGACACTCCGTTCCCCACTTTCTGCCGATTTCTGGGGGTATAATTTATTGTTTATGGAAATAACAGTGTTTTATAGTAATTCAAATAATTTAAAAAAAAAACCGTCCTTTCTTATACTTTAATTTTAGTTTCACGTTAATTACCCGCATATTGATATTTTTTTTCATTATTTTTATATAATAGTAGATATATTTTTTTAAAGTGCATTTAAAAAAATATTCTGTATTTGCCCTCCATATGAGTAGATATACTTTTATTTATTACTAGCGACGCAACGAATATTATAGCATGCAATATTTACTTTTTTATTTATAAATCAAATAATTATAACTAAATGTTAAGGGAAGTTTGTCAAAATAGGATAGGGAAAACTGCAAATCAGTGAAGTCGTTTTTAAGATAAGCATGTACAAGCGTACAGACAAACAGACGAAATGCACCGTTTTGTTTTCTATCACATTAATAAATGTCAATCAAATCAATAAATGTCAATCAAATCAATAAATGTAAATATTTACTTAAATTTATATTTCCATTTCTTCGCTCTGGTGTCGAGGTTAAGCGCGGCGTTGAGTTCTGCCACTCAACATGCAATGCCTCCAGAATTCGGCAGAAGGTGGGGAACGGAGTGTCTTAACACTTGGTGTGGCAGAGGGACTGCCTGCTGTGTGCAGGATACAGCGTGAAGTAGATTTTTATAATAATAGATTTTCTCGTACGTCTTCCATGTACAGACAGAAATCACTTAGTTTTATTATAAGCATTCATAGATATAAATAATCATACAGGTACCACAGACCTATAATTATTTTAACAATTTAGACTCATTATCTAATCAGAAAAGTTTCTATTTAAATTCAGTTTTCTATATTTTAAGTACTAAATAGCTATTAAAATCTTTCACGTCGTTCACAAATAGGATTACCTGCATAATACGTGCAAACGGACCACAGTAATATATAATATGGTAAATGTCATTACTAAAAACTAGAAGGCAGTAGCGGTGCGTTTGAAGCTTTACTTCACTCTGAATGGCATATAGTAAATAACTTTAATATAGAAAAGTGCCACCAAAATGCTATTTGAATTTTAAATGAATTTGTAAGCACTTTGAAAATATATCACTTTATCGTGTTTCCGGTTACATTTATACTGAAATAAATAATTTTACAATTTACTTTTCTTTTTTTTTTGTTATAGTGATGAATAAGTTGTGTTTGTGTTTAAGTCTCACTGACTTCTTTGAAAATAAAATAAGTTGATATTTAATATATTATGTATTTATTGAATAGACAGAGGGAATCTAGTGTAAAGACAATCTGGTTTCCATATCTCATCCAATTTTCAAGACATTTCGAAGTCTAAGCGCAGTACTGAGTTAATATATTATATTATCTGTATGTTTTTGTGTTTTATTAAATTTATTAACGTAGTGAGCCAAATGACAAAATATTCGAAATAGTCTCTCCTCTGAAACTAATAGGCATGTATGCTTTTGGTGAATAAATGTGTAGAGATGGAAATTTAACACATATTGAGAGTTGATGCTAATTAATAATGTTAAATTTTTTAATATTATCACAAAACTTTAAATTATTTTTTAAACCATTTAAAGTTTAATAAATTTGAAATTAATAATACATTTATTATTCTCATAACTTTTATTGCTTTTTTTTAATCTATTCAAGCAAAAAACTTCAGATAGAATAATATGGTTCTACTACTAGCTTTGAGAAAAAAAATGATAACTTGCCCACGACTAATAGCTGTTCAACAAAAAAGTTTCATTCAAATACGTGCAGTAACTTTGAAGAAAAACAGACAGATATATTTTTTTTTAATTATGGATTCCTGTTCTTTTACTTAATTTTTATCATGTAAATAATTTTTTCAGAAAAATATTCAATGTGCGGACACATTTCTTTTTGTATATCATTAAAAAAAATAAACGAATATAGATTTTTTTTAAAATAACGACAGATATATGGGCTCATTCTGTAGTAAAGCTATACATTGTCTTTCTTCGAACTGTAGGTCGTATAAGAAAAAGGGCCGAAATAATTACCATAGCAGTTTTCATTTCGTAGTGCACTCCGCACATTCGGTACACAAAAGAATCATTTTTATTAAAAAGAATGGCTTGTCTCTCGTATAATTTACAGATTTCTGTTACATATGTGTTTGAAGCCCTTGTTATAAGATGATTTTGTTAGTTATTTTTGAGGTCACTGCACCATAGTAGAACATGGGTTTGATTGTAAATGCGATGGTTGTAGGTTCGATTTTAAGTCGGTGGAATGATTTGACAGAGTTTTTTAATTTCCGCCACTTAACACCATTATGTCTCTAAAATGGTGTGTCTTTAGGTTCCCTCTGTCCACCCTATAATGCGGGAAAAAGCGTGAAGACGTTATCTATTTTAAGGATGTAAAATTTATAACACCGTAAAGGAAAAATACTTTTAAATTTACGTTAAGTAAATTATATTTTAAAATTGAAACAATCTATTAACACATTTTATTACGACCCCTTTGCTTATGAATTTATAATAAGTAGATTTTTTAATAATAACTTGTTATATATATATAACCTCCATGCTTTTATCATTTCAAATTATGTGAGAACCGAATAAGTGGCTTTTTACCGACGTTCAGTATATTAACTAGTTTGATATTGAAAATACAATAGGGTTTCCTGAAAGCGGCGGTTCCATTAGGATTTTTAATATTCTTCCTTCTATTCAACTTTCATATTTTCCAACCGGCTTAAAATAAAAAAAAGTAGATTAATGTGCTTTAAAGTTGTGATCGCTATAAGCTTTGAATTATCAATACGGGTTTTATATACAACTTTTAACAGCGGCTTCGCCCGCGAGGTCGAATAAAAAAATAAAGAGTTATATTTGATGAGAGATTATATCGATCATCGAATCGATTAACGTAATAATCAATACTGAAACATTTTCCTATTTGAATCAACAGTTCCTAAGATAGGCGCGTTTGATCAAACAAATTCATCAGCTTCATAATATTACTAAGTATAGACATTTCAAGCAAAATTTCAGTTTTTAATATTTTAGCTTCACGCACATAGCAAAGTAGGCAGAGGGAACCTAGAAACCTAATGTTAAGACACTCCGTTCCCATTAAGACACTACCGTTACCCACTTTAAGGTGTTCATTATAATTATAAAAAAAAATTATGAGAACACACTAGCAACAAATATGACCGTTGAATTCAAACCACAGCGACTAAACAACACCACGATATACAAATCATGCCAAGCGATTATAGTCCTAAGCGGCGTGTTCGTTACATGACGTAACTATATTCTGCTGGAATGCCGCTATACAAGTTTGACTCCAGAAGCCGGCAAAGTGCGAATATTATACTGTATACACTATGTATGTGTGAGAGGTACGTTATTTACTCGAGAACACCAAATGTTTTTAATATGCTATGATTTTTTTTCCAGCTTCACGCTCTATCCCTCATGTAAAGGGGTAGAGGGAGCCTAGTATTGAGACACTTCGTAACCCATTTTCTGCCGACGCCGAGTGTTGAGTGGCGGAACTAAACGGCGCACTTCGCTTTGACACCAGAGCAAAGAAATTAAAATACTAAATATAAAACATCTTCGAGCGGGATTTTTTATGTTCATTAAAGTGTAATATTGACAGTCTTACCAGTAAAAATATAAGTTATAATTTTTTTTTCATAATTTTGTTTGAATCTAGATTTTTTTTAAATCTCGACGCCGTGAGGACTTAATTTGCACATTTTGAATTTACTCGTTTCACAGTTTTATTTAAGGCTGTGATACGTCACCAGTTAGTTACATAATAAGTGTTTTTATAGTTTAAGACTCTAAAAAATAAAAAAATAAATCAGCTTCACGCTGTATCCCGCACACAGCAGGGTAGGCACAGGGAACCTAATGTTAAGACACTCCGTTCCCCACTTTCTGCCGATTTCTGGAGGCATTGCGTGTTGAGTGGCAGAACTCAACGCCGCGCTTAACCTCGACACCAGAGCGAAGAAATGGAAATATAAATTTAAGTAAATATTTCATCTCCTCGAGTGGGGATCGAATCCACAACCAGTCGGTTTTACAGTCACACCTCGTGCCACTGCGCCACCACTGGCCTCATACTGGTATACTCTATACTGGTCATATTAGGGTCCCTAGTGTTAAGACGAAGATAAGACGATCCCGTTCAATTTTTAAGATATTTTTTTTTATTACCAGAGCGAAGAAACGAAAATAATTCATTTCCCGGGCAGGAATCGACCCCACAACCTTGTCGCTTTTATAATCAAATACTGTACTGTGTATTAGTAATGATATTACATAAGACTGTTTGTTCGATGAAACGTTAAAGGAAATATGTATGAAGAATATATTATGTATAGTCTAATTTCATTTATGTTTGTTTATGACAATTATTGCTCGTTGATTTTTTATTTAGGTACTTACCTACTATAATTTTTAATGGGGAGTCACAAAAATCTAGATTTCACTTGACCTTTTTACAATCGGTTCATAAATAAAAAGTATTATGTCAATACAAGATATGTTCGACAAAAAGGATACAAAATAATTTTTAATATTTTTAAAACGATAACGTTATAAGAACACGAAAGTAATTCAGATTAGTAATTAAATAATTATAGAAATAATAATAATTATAGATAACGGGGCGAAGCCGCGAGTGGGTCGCTAGTTTAAAATTGATTGTGGAGATCCCACTACACCACCACGATCTCATTAAAACTACTTGCTTGAGTGTAATTGCTCAACGTATTTTCGGAGAAAACTTTCTCCAACAATTTTAAACAAAATAAAAACTGACTTCCACCGGATCCCATACTCAGAACCTAACCAAACTTTCACCAAACTATCCTTGAAGTGTATCCTTTGCAATAAAAACAAGAATCATCGAAATCGGTTGGCGTGAAATTGAGTTATTCATCTATTTATCGCTCACAAACTTTATGCAAATTTAAGACTTATGTTATTTTCTCATGGATACCAATGTTAGAATCAAATTAAAATAGGACACGGAAAGCATTAGTTTTTTTATTTGAAATAAAAAAGAATCCCAAAATTAGTACACCTACTCAAAAGTTCTGGGTTGTCAAACATAAAAACGAAAAAAAAAAACAGATAAATTAATAACCTCTTCGTTACGGCAGTCGGTTAAAAAGTTCAAAAAATTAATTCGCACTCAAAACCACATGCAATGGACAAAATGTATGTATGTATGTATGTATAAATTGTATGTATGTATGTATGTATGTAAGAATGCAAACATAATTGAATTCCGTAATAACATATAGCAACCACAGAAGAAAGCATACAGCGCACACTTTGTCACCGGCCCCTATACTATGCTATAGTAATAGTCCGTCAGTCCCTAGTTATATTAGGATTCAATATCGCGAACCACCTCGCAGTCCAGTCACGTAAACACACAATACTATTGATTGTGGATACTTACTTGTACGGAATGTTTTGGCGGCACATCGATTCGTTACAACCTATTGTTGTCAAGACAATGACTCAAACGTACAAGATAGTTAGTTATATATAAATAGTCATATGTATGCACATTAGGCCAGTCGTGGCGCAGGGGCACAAAGTGACTGTAAACGCGACCGGTTGTGTGTTCGATCTCCGCTAGAGGAAATTAAATATTTATTTAAATTTATATTTTCGTTTCTTCGCTTTGGTATCGAGGTAAAGCACGGCGTTGAGTTCTACCACTCATCATGCAATGCCTCTAGAATTCGGCGAAGAGTGGAGAACGGAGTGCCTTAACACTAAGTTCTCTCTACCTACCCCTGCTGTGTGCGGAAAATAGCGTGAAGCTAATTTTTTCAGCGTCTAATTGTTAACGTGACGGTTGTAAGTTAGATGCTCGGGAATAAACTATTTGTATTTTTTAGCTGCCCAGTTCTGCCACTCACAACTCTAGGTCCCATCTGCCTGCCATACAATTTTTGATACACAATCTAGTTTAACTTTTAAGAAAAAAGTGGTATCCCATATAGCTTTATAAAACAACCAAAATATAGAACATATTAATCTGTAATGTGTATTTTGTTTCCATATTAAAAACACGTAAATTAATTTAATAAAATACGACTTAAATAAGAATTTTATATACATATATATATATATATATATATATATATATATATATATATATATATATATATATATATATATATATATATATATCACAGAATAAATCCATTACAAAGTTATATTTGCAGTTAATTTAATTAAAAATGAGTGTAAGCCCCGCTAGCAAACTTCATTTGGTCAACTTTTATATGTTGTACTTCTCGTTGAGCTACGATCAAAAAAAAATCAACACACACACACACACACACACACACCTTACATTTCTGAAGGAGTACTAACATACTTCAAGTACATATACATCCAGAACTAAAGTCTATTAATAAATGACTAGGTATATGCTTCAAACTGGCACACTTACACTTAATATGCATTTAGTATACCTAGGCGCGACCCATTCAGAAAACCTTCTGGGACCCATTGAAATATTCACTACTGGGATTCCATTGTTAGTAAAATACTTGTAGTGATATTACATTCATATTATAGTACGAGGTCCCGCTGCAAAATTCTGTAGATATCTGGTTAATTTTTATTTTAACGAAACTTAATTTTTATGAATGGCAATACGATAAATTCCAACATGGCTGCCTGGCAAAATGTTGCCGCAATCGCTTTTAATTAAATAAATAGCAATTAGTTGTTGTTAATGTGAAATTAATTCAAACGATGGCAATCTCTACATGCGGTTCCTTGGGGAGTGTAGAGGAGCCGAAATTCCTACTAGAAGAAGGAAAAATCTGTAATTTTTAAAGTGCTGTATATGAAAAAAAATCATTTTTAAATTGAAGGGAATATATATATCTGCTAATTTATACATTAAATTGTCACGTAGTAGACTTTGTCATACCATGACTCACAATATACATATAGATTACTTATATTTTTAGCATTACAAGTGTGTAATAAGAATAATATTTAGTTAAGTTATTAAACTTTTTGTCATTATTTGCTATGTATAAAATATAGGTATTAGACTTCTTAATAATCAAATCAGCATCACGCTGTATTCCGCACACAGCAGGGTAGGCAGAGGGAACCTAGTGTTAAGACGCTCCATTCCCCACTTTCCGCCGAATTTTGGTGGCATTGCGTGTTGAGTGGCGGATCAACGCCGCGTTTTGCCTCGACACCGGAGCGAAGAAATGGAAATATACATTTAAATAAATATTTCATTTCCTCGAGTGGTGATCGAACCCACACCCTTGTGCCTCTGGACCACGTCGGACCAAATAACTAAGTTTACTCTCATCTCAATGCCTTTCATTGTTGCTAACAACTGTTAAACTTTACTGTTTGCAAATGAAGATAAATTGTTCCAACTGTAACTGGTCTACATAAATAGTCTGTGAGTGAATATTTGCTATCGATGTTTACTCCTTAAACACTTATTAATGACCTCATTCATCATAAATTGATTTATCTCTCCGCCCTCCACTTTTCGCCTAAAAAGAGCCATGGTGTGCAGCGTGACGGACCCCATTCTTTTTTTTGTGCAACCAGTCCGATAGAACTAAAATGAATTGACAAATGACATCGAAAATGATCATCTACGCGTGACGACGGCGTCATTTTTAATATTAAACTTGAAACAAACATAATAGCTAACTGTAAAATCCATATAAAGTATAAACTATGGTATATTTTAAAAACACTATTCACCAATTTAGGTAAATACGAAACGGAAGTCACATGCGAAATTTTTTAACGTTTCAATTCTTTTTTTGCACACCGCCACCCTTATTTGATCAGCGCTTAATGGACAAAGCAAACTTTAATCGATCAATGAAAGATACGATCGGTCAATTAAAAAGGGTTGTAAGGCTGTTTCAGCTTTTCATGCGTGAATATTTAATTGACGTTGCCACAGTCACTATGAAATCTGTAATGGGAGATGGTTTGAGGGTACTTTTCTTGATATTAAACTTTTTTTTTTGGCACATATCGACAGAACCTAAATAAGAAAAAAAATGGTTAGCTTCACGGTTTCCGCACAAAACAGTGTAGTCAGAGTTAAGACACTCCGTTCTCCTCTTTCCATCAAATTCTGGAAGTATTTCGAGTAGAATGGCTTTCCCAGAGCGAAAAAATTAAAATATTAAATATTTTATTTCCCTCGAGTGGGAATCAAGTCGACAACCTCTTTACAGTCACACGTTTGTGGCCCTGCGCCACGACTGGGCTCGTAAAAAAAGTTTATTCACATCTTCTCTCTTCTTCAACCTTTACTTATTGTTGGGTAAAGGTGGATTTCCAATTAATTCTGCTGTCTGTTTTTTTTAATCCATTGTGGGGCCATGGTTCTGACTAGACCACCGGTCCATCTGGTTGTCGTACCACGTTACGTTTACCCTAACTAGATCTCCAATATAAAATGTTTCTCTAGCATATATGTCCCGTCCATTTTAACGCTTATTTATATAGCGTTCATATAAGCTAAAAAAATTCCATAGTTAAAACTAAAAAATATTTACGAGAAAAACACGTCATTAAGCTCAAAGCTTTGAACCAACACCGATACAAGCGAAAAAGTATATAAAGGGGAATCGCAACGCAGCTTTATTGCTTCCACCGTCCTCTGCAGGTGCAGCTAGCGAGTACAGCAGCAAGGGTAACAAGTGTTAGATTCTTTTGTCAGCAAAATATAGTCTACGAGAGCACACTCGTGTTGGTGCGAGAGGTTATACATTTCTCATATGAAAATGGAAATCTGCATATTTCATAACCAAGCATTATCTTTTAAGCTGTACAGTGTGTGTTCGGTTCCATCTTTATATAAATAATGAAACTAGCTATTTATATATTTTATTAGAGGCCAGTCGTGGCGCGCGGGCACAAAGTGTGACTGTTAAAGCGACTGGTTGTGGGTTCGATCCCAACTCGAGGAAATGAAATATTTATTGTGTCGAGTCAAAAGCGCGGCGTTGAATGCCGCCACTCAACACGCAATTCCTCCAGATTTCGGTGGAAAGTTCCTCTGCGTACCCAGCTCTGTGCGGGATACAGCGTGAAGCTGATTTATTAATTTGTTATAATTTTATGCGAGAGTTATCAGGAGAGATTTTATCAGGATGCAATGTTGTCATTGTAAACACAAAATGTGTTTTTGCGAGATGTCACGCTCACCGCAATGTAATTCGTAGTGATGTAAAATAATAACGCAATAATGGAACTTTAAAGCTCCCATTATTATGTATGTCAACGACCCTTTTTGAATACATGTATGGTGTGTATGGAAGTGTATAAACCTATACTTTTGTCGATAAACGGTAGAATTTGGTTAAATGATTGCACATTTTATTGATGTTTTTTTTTAAGCTTCCCGCATCCCGCATTAAGCAGGGTAGGCAGAGGGAGCCTAATGTTAAGATAGTTCGCACTTCACTGAATTATGGAAGCATTGCGTGTTTAGTAGCGGAACTCTCGACACCGGAGAGAAGAAATTAAAATATTAAATATTCCATTTTTTTGAATGGGAATCGAACCCACATACTGTCGCGTTTACAGTCACACGCATGTGCAATGTGCAATGTTGCAAAATGACTGGACTTTTATTATTTTCTGCTCAAATGTGAAAATGATAACAATTTAAATATTATCATTCTCCCAAGTGGGAGAAAAGGAATCCACAAGCTGTGTATCGCAGGTAGTGTATACCTGAAATATTGCATTCAAACGTAATAAAATTTTGAGTTGCAGTTATTTATATTAAAATCTGACTTTGTTTGACCAACGCATTAGAAAAACTAATAACAGAGAAGAGAGAAGAGTGTTCTATACGATACAATCCATTAAAATACTCATATTACGGAGGGTCCTCCTAATAGTGCACTTGGCGACCCTTTTAGGATTTGCTTTTAGCCCTTATGAACTCTATAGAACTACACAATTTTCTAGTTTTTGATATAAAAGTTAGGGAAGATTTATTTCTAGACGCTAATTAGAGACAGGCTAGTCGTGGCGCAGAGGCACAAGTGTGTGAGAGTGCGCGACTGGTTGTGGGTTCGATCCCCACTCGAGGAATTGAAATATTTATTTAATTGTACATTTTCATTTCTTCGCTTTGATTTTGAGATAAAGCGCGGCGTTGAATCCCGCCACCCAACACGCGATACCTCCATAATTCGTCGGAAAATGGGGAACGAAGTGTCCTAACACTAAAGCGTCTGCCTTGCTTGCTGTGTGCGTGATACAGCGTGAAGCTAATCAGAAATGACGTGGTCAGACTCCGTAAAGAATAAAGCTTAGTAGAACAACCGAGGTGACAATATACTGGCTGGTCGGAAGCGCGGTGCAATCACAGCGGAAACTTATTTTCTGCGTTTTCCGATCCCGTTTCCGGTGCTGTTCACGTCCAACGAATATCTTTTGTATATATTTTTTTTATTATTTTAAAAAATTGTATATTTTTTTCAAATATTATTTTCCTTATTGTACTGCACTGTCATTTAGAATATTATTAACATTTTTCTTTGTTTTCATTGTTACAGATTGCTTGTACGTCGGTAAGTAGTACATATTTATACCGATTTAACATAATTATAGCTTAAGATACTTTTAAATACGGATCTATGTGTATGTTCCCTGTGGCACAATAGTTATGGATAACGAGCAAGTTTGAATCCTGCGACAGGTAAACCTTTGTATCGCATAATTTAATACAGTTTCTAAATTCTTAGGCTTAACTCAAGGTAAGTAGTGCTAGTTTTTAAGTTTATCTGTATTATAAAAAAAATCATATATTTTAAAATTATATACAACAAGAATATATACAGCTACTTAAAAAGCATAAAAAGGAAATGTGATAACAACATTAATGGAAGACGTGCCCGCTGCTCAAAGCTGAAGCACGTATAAAAAGTAAATGTTTTCTATAGATTTATTATCTATAGAAAACACACGGAAAGTGGGACCTATGTGATTTAGTTTTTTTGCAAATTTTTCTACATGCCATATTCTGAATGAATGTGGAACGAAAATATATTTAGGTCTGGATCCTTAATACTACAGCAGTGTGTGAACCAATTTCAGTTAGACCGTTTATGTTGTGTTACAGTACAGTAATCTCAGAAATAATCCTCTTTAATTATTTGTTACAAAATAACAATAATAATAATAGCAGTATGGTAATAATAACAGGGAGTGTAGTGTTAAGACACTAACACAAAATAAATATTTTTTTTCTCGATTTTTTCTCGAGTGATAATCGAACTCACAACCTGTCGCGTTTAGAGTTACATACTCATGTGTTCAACTACTGAGTCAAAAGTGGCCTCGAAATAAATAACGAATTAACAATGACGAAAAAGCAACAACTCTATAATGATCAAATGAAAATTTACAAATAAATTTTATCTTGCATAATTAAAATAACTGTACTTATTTTGCGTATAAATGAAATGTGATGTCTTTTTTAACATCACGCTGTATAGCTCTTATATTCCGCCGAATTCTATATTTTTTTTTATCAGACAAATTCAAAATAGAGCAAAAAAATAAACATTTCATTTCCTCGACTGGGAATCGAACCCACAACCTCTCGCATTAACAGACACACTTTGTGCTCCTCCGCCACGCGTGGCCTCAAAAATGATGATTGAGTCACGTAAAACAGGTTTCCTCGTAACCGACCGTTCGGTCTAGTTCGATCAATTTAAGCTATGCTGTCACACAATGAGTTATTGCGACGAGGTATTGCTCTCTGACCTGTGCGGCACATCTGGCCATCCAGCATATTAGGTTAGACTAAATTCTTATCAGTGCAGACCGGCATAATGTTGCCTAACTAAATTGAGAACAAAATGTAAATATTACAACTTAATATAGGTACTAGGCAAAGCGCGGCGTTGAGTTCTGCCACTCAACACGCAATGCCTCCATAATTCGGCAGAAAGTGGGGAACGGAGTGTCGTAACACTAGGTTCCCTTTGCCTACCCTGCTGTGTGCGGGATACATCGTGAAGCTGATAATATAGGTACTTCTAAGTAAACTAGGAGGTCAATCTTGGCGCAGGAACACAAGCGTTTGATTGTAAACGCGGCAGATTGTGGTTTCGATTAACATTCTTAAAAGATAATTATTTTAAACTTTCTTTTCGTCGCTGTGGTGTCGAGGCAAAGCGCTGAGTTGAGTTCCGCCATTCAACACGCAATGTCTCCAGAATACGCCGAAAAGTGGGGAACGAAGAGTCTTAACACTAGGCACCCTCTGCCTACACAGCTACATGCCAAATACAGTGTGAAGAATTCTTTTATTTTAGATACAGAATAATATAGTAAATTAAATATATTTCATGAATAATGCAAATAATAGCCGGGACATTCTCCCCCATTAAAATGACAATCTTGTCGTCACAAAATAACTTCGGGCGGTAACATCGGTCTCTTTCGAGCTCCAGCGCTCAGGTTACTAATGAAACATTAACTAATAAAAAGAAGAATAATAACCCAGTGTGGGATATCAACTCCACTTCTAGGTTTAAAAGCGAGTTAAATTTGCCTTATAAAATTCGAATAATGCATTCTTCTTCTCTCAATTTATTAAAAAAATATATAAATTTTATACAATTTAAACATTTCATCATATACTATGGCTTAAGAACTTAGTGTCAAGACACTCTTCTCTCCACTATCCTTCGAAATTCGACATATTAAGTATTGACGCAACCCAACGCCGCGATTTGTTTTGTCATAGCAGCCAAATGATTTTCTTTATTCCCTCGAATGGGAATCGCATATAGCCATATCCATATAATACTCTGGACTACAATAGCCCGAGAGACGAATAAAAACCATTTCCTTTGCGTACACAATGTGATTGATAGCTGTTGAGTACGGAGCTCGTGTGTCGGCCGCTGGTAGCTGAACGTGAATATATCGGTCTCGTCGTGACGTCACTCTGTCTCCCATTATTAGCTGTGTGATGAATCACAGGAATTAAGATTTTTGTTTCAGTATCACGCTTCATCCAGCATATAGCTGGATAGAGGATTTAGTGTCGAGACACTCATTTTTCCATTTAATTGATTTGGTTATAAGATATATTTTAGGTTTTACATAGTTCAAAATTAGGTATTTAGTAAATATTATTTTAAAAACAACTAAACAATATAAATTGTAATAAAAATGTTATAATAATATGGGAAATATTAATAAAGGAGTAAGAACAGAAGTTGTAACAAGAACGTACAAATTAATTAGTTTAAATGGCCGAATTATAAAGAGATGCGAATTCAAAGAAACCGTAGAAACAGCGCCAGGAACAGCTAAGTGAAGGTTTGGAATGGAGGTAACCGATCTTAACCTAGGCAAATTCGAAATGATTCGACTTGTACCGCTTTCGACGTTTACCTAAACGTCAAAATATCGTACTTCTACATTTTTTTATTTTTTTAAAGTTTCACGCTGTATCCCGCATAGCAGTTTAAGCAGAATTAACCTAGTGTTACGACACTCCGTTCCCGCTTTTACATGATTTAAGTTTTTAGAACATGGGAAAATATCCGATGGATTGATACCAACATTCACAAGGATTTTTATTGTTTCTTATAAGATTCAATCAGGAGTTGAATCAAAAACTGAGTAATCTTTTACAAATTTGTTGATAGTTGGTAATTATGTTTCTCTATGTTTTTGCTACTGGACCACTGCCCGAATGATTTCTAATACTTTATCGTGGTCGGAGACCACGTGAATATTGATGGTAATTTAGAAGTACCTATCATTATTATATTCTACCAACAGGTCTTTAGCTGTACCTCCGGTCTCTTTACTGATTTAGTATGACTTTTTGGTGATTTTACATAACTTACTTTAACTTTGATATGGGTGGGTCATTTAAAAGGCATTCAGATTAGAAGAGAAATATTCTACTCATTTAGTATCCGTGTAAATATGTTCCAAAAATAAACATTTAAAATAATGATGTCATGCGTTAAGATTATAGTTATCAGCTGATAGGAATAGCGTTTATCAGTGTTTCAGTTTAACATTAAATGTAATTATAAGTTCCGTAGAGAACGCACGAAGTGTTCCGTACCATTATCTTTGAAAACGAGTAAAAAATCACGTTTGTTATATAGGAGCAACATATTTTTTTATTCCGTTTTTTTTTGTATTTGTTATAGCGGCAACAGAAGTCGTAATCTATGAAAAATTCAATTGTCCTACTGTCAGTCCTACAGTCTGTTGATAGACGTACTGACAGACGGACAGACAGCGGAGTCTCAGTAATAGGGTCCTGTTTTACCCTTTAGGTACGGAACCCTGAATATTAAGCAATTAAAAAATATTAAATATTAAGCAATTAAAGCCTTAGTGGCGCCATGGGACATCGTATCACTGTAAATGTGATGACTGTAGCTTTTCATTTCACAACTTTGGTAGATAAAACGAGGCGTTGAATTTTATTTTTCCAAAAATTTTGCAGGACCTGGGGAGAGCATCTTAACACTAGGTTCCCCAGCCTACCTTGATATGAAAAAAGGCGTGAATCTGTTTTATTGTGTGCACAGACTATATTGCTTCTTAACTGAAACTACTGGAATCCAACTATACTAAGAAGCTGTATAACAAATCTAGTCGATTCAAAATAAATTTACAAATTTCTAAATATATATTAAGTACCTACGTAGAAAATAATCACATTTCCTTATTACGCATAAGTACATTTACATAATGATCTCTCGATATAAATAGAATTGCAATGGCATTCCTTACATATCAAACGGTGCGTAGGTTAAATTGAATAGGTATCACCTTTAGAATTTCAATTTAATTTATTGTATAGGTAAATAACATTTCATTGTGATTAAGATAAAGAATGGGTGAGGTTATTTAAGTTTTATTCCGGTTGCACCTCGAAAGGAGGTTCTAAATAAAATTTATAAACAATTTTTACCGTATACAAAAATCAGCTTCACGCTGTATGGGGCCGTTCAAGTATTACGTAAGCAGTTTTTTTGCAATTTTTGACCCCCCCCCTCCCCTATGTCATCAAAAATAAGCAATCCTCTTACCCCCTCCCCCAATGCTTACGTAAACATTGGCATATAATTTTTTTTAAGGTATTTTTTATTGATATTTTATTTGTATCTACATATATAAAAGGACATGTTCCCACTGTCTGGGGTAAAACGCACGCATATCCGTAACCGCTGATACTAGAAATATGAAATTTGCAGAGATTTTTTTAAATCCACTAAGAAGGGAATTTGAAAAAATTATAACCCTAAAGGGATGAAAATGGGGGTTGAAAGTATGTATGGAAAAAAAATTAAATCAGCACCGATTTTTACAAAACTTTAAGATCAGACTCAATAAAAATATTTCATTGAACACGTATTTCGTGGTTTATTTTAATTCAACCCTAAGGGTGCAAATAAGAGGTTGAAAGTTTTTATGGAAAAATCCTTAAATCGCCACAGATTTTTATAAAATTTGACATTTAGACTCTTGACAAAGTGCCATTCCCGCTAAATAGATATATAATAAACTTATCTCTATATATAATAAGACAGTAAAAATATTTTGTCTGTACATTTAGTAATTTTGACTAAAATGGATAGAGGGACACTTAAAAAGAATAATAGAAAACAAACATATTTTTTTTTAATTTCTTGTCTGTCTGTCTGTCGATATGTATGTCCACATTTTTCTATGAAAGTACTGAACCGATTTACTTAAAATTTTCACCAATTCCTTTGTTTTAACTCAACTTAACTACTAAAGTTTGGTTCATCAAAATCAATTCATTAAAAAAAAGTTATCGTCATTTAAATGAACTCAAGGCATTAGTTTGCCTGCGAACTAACGTTCGCAATAACAATATAGCAATCGCGCTGGTAAGATTCCTGGCTAAAGAATGACATTCGAAACGTCTTGATTGTATGACTGTTGATAAAAATATATATGTTTGAAGCACTATTATACAATAAACTAACCAAAATTGAATTGTTGGTGGAAATTTCCTTCATAAATCATAATAGTTAAGTTTAAATCGTAATTAATTCAACACAGAGATAAAGAACGATTTGATTTTCAAAGAGATATCAAGCAAATACATCGATTTTTTGGTTCGTTCGTTCGTTTGAAATAAATCTATATAAAAATGCCTAAAAACATCCTTTCTACGTGTACACTGTAATAACTACATATTTACCAATTGTACATTTAGCATTTTGTAATAATATATGTAACTAATTTATAAGCTCGAGTTAATATGCAAACATTACAGTTATTTTACAAAGAATATTATGAATCCTTACCCAAATCAATAATTTTACATTTAAGGCTGTTTCTGAAGCAGTACATTAAATTATTAAGTGACATCAGCACATTTAACAGATCTTCAAAAACATAACAAAAACGTAATGTTACAAAAATATATACATATAATAAATAATTAGCTTTATGTATATTTTATGAATATCAAATATCAACATTGGTCGTATTTTTTAGTACGAAACAATCAAACATTCTTATAGAAATTATGATAACGTTGTAAAAAAATCATATTAGAATATTACAGGTTAAAGTAATAAAAATAACATATTAGAAGTCATTATAGTTGTCAATCAATTCTGCTTATTAAATCAATAATCATGTATTTTAAGCGGGCGAAGCCGTGGGCGGGCCGCTAGTATATTATATTATAAAACTAACAGTTATATCGTCTACCAACACGTACGTCTACCAAATATAGCCATAATATATATGAAAAAATAAATAACTTCTGCTTACGTAATTACTAGCTAGACCCCCCCACCCCCCATGTCATCAAAAATAAGCAAACCCAAGACCCCCCCGCCCCCCTACAGTGCTTACGTAATACTTGAACGGCCCCTATCCCGCACGCAGTAGGGCAGGCAGAGGGAAACTAGTGTTAAAACACTCCGTTCTCTACTTTCCGCGGTATTCTGGAGGCATTGCGTGCTGAGTGGCGGAACTCAACTCCGCGCTTTGCCTTGTCGTCAGAACGAAGAAATGGAAACATAAATGATTTATAATATTTACCGTATACGTCTTATATTTACTCTTTGGCATTGTCTTAATTTATCTTAATTTTATATTACATTGTGTCCCACATAAAGTAGTGTGGGCAGAGGGAACCTACTGTTAAGACACTTCGTTTCCCCCTCTCTTTCGAATACAAATATTAAATTATTCATTTTCCCAATGGTATACGAACCTACAACAGTCCACACGCTGTGCTGTGGTTGTTTCTTTGAAAATTAACAGTAGGGGAGAGGGGGGCACATTCGAACGATTTTTAAACTTTGTGTCATATCTAAAAATTCTACAGTTTTTAACTTCTTTACTATTTCACAAGGCTTAGTCCAACTATTGTGCCACACAATCGTAGCATCGTATGTAGAAAAATATATAAGGTAAAGGTGCAATATCAACTTTAGTAGCAGTAGTCAAATGTTCAAAGCTGCCCCCCTTGCGGGGTAGCTTTGAACATATATGGGGCAGTTTTGAACTATCATCGAATTCAATGAAATTAAAAAGCTTTTAAGTAATTTTATCAATAAACTTAACATTAGAAACGATGGAGATCAAATATCAGTACCATGTTAACTGAAAAAAATAATATACCTAGTTTAATATTGCGATTGTACTAGTACTAATGTTAAATAACTTTAATATTATTAATAGACTTTAAAAAAACAAAAAAGTAGCTTTGGCTTCGTAGAAGTAATTAACATTATGGGATCAATCATAGAATAAATCTAATATTATAAAAATAAAACATAATATTTTTTAAATAAACAGCTTACTACCTTAATTTGAACTTAGAAAAATTAAATTTAAAGGAAAACATGAATGTAGTACGTGACGTAACCAGCAACTGAAATTGGGGGAAGTAGTCTACGTAAGAAATAAAAATTAGCTTTACGTTTTATCCCGCACACAGCACGGCAGGCAGAGGGAACCTAGTGTTAAGACACTCCGTTCCCCACTTTCTGCCGAATTCTGGAGGCATTGCGTGTTGAGTGGCAGAACTCAACGCCGCGCTTAACCTCGACACCAAAGCGAAGAAATGGAAATATACATTTAAGTAAATATTTCATCTCCTCGAGCGGGGATCGAACCCACAACCAGTCAGGATCAATCATAGAATAAACCTAATATTATGAAAATAAAACAAAATATTTTTTAATAAACAGCTTATTACCCTAATTTGAACTTAGAGAAATTAAATTTAAAGGAACATGGATATAGTATAGTGACGTAAGGAAAAAAATTGTACAAGCTACTTTTTTACTATTCATAGATGATGAAACATTCGCTAAAATGGAGTCACCAATATTTATTAAGTGGTAGTCTAATTCCATTACGTAGTCTTCTTACGTCAGTTTCTTGTAAAGAAAAGTTCAGTTTAGTTTTGTTTTTCTTTCGCGGTATTTTGTTATATATAATAATATTCAAAACTGCCCCCCTTATTTTGTTCAAAGCTGCCTCAGTGGTATTTGAAAAATTAAAAACGTTTTTTTTTCAAGTAAAAGTTTAAAAATTGTATTAATTTCTAGTTTATTGCATGATATATGAAAAATTCTAACTAAAAGAAGAAAAAATAAAACCATATACCATGAATTGGATCCCTGCGATCCTTACGCGTTTATTTAAAAATGTATAAAATTTTACTCAAAATCAAACACTCCTCGTAACTCAACCACGGGCTCTCATATATCAGCGATGACAAGTGACACGTGTGCAGGTTAGTGCTGCCACTACTCAAAAAAAATCTAACAAAATTTCTTTTTAAAATAGCTCTGTTAACACATTTTTTCAAAGGTGCCCCTGTTCAAAGCTACCCCCCTCTCCCCTACTCATATACAAAATCCACTCACTTCTTACACTAAAACTCGTATTTCAACCAAATTCGAAGTGATCAAGAAACAGAAACTTCTGAAACTAGGTGCATCTAAATACTAACAAGTTGGTCATTAGCTATTTAACTTACTTGATCCGTTTTGCAAATACTTTGTTTATTTACTAAATCTTGTTCCCTATATTTAAATGTCACTAGATACATTTTGTAATGAAACATTTTTATTTATCCAACTGCTCTAGATAAAGAAGGGTAATGTGTAATCAGTCTTTGTATGTATGTTTGTTTGTTCCTATGTGATGTGTTAGACTTAGATGGTTCTTAGGTCCAACGATTCCTCTTAACATAGTGAAATTCGTCGTAAAATTCACCACGACGACCAGAGACCATATTGTGAAAACGAGAAAAAAAATTACATTAATCGGGGTATACTATACACAACGATAGTTAAAATCAAAAAAGAGAACTCATCATATCGCAGAAGAAAATATAACATGTTAAGAATAATGAGAATTTCCTAAAATATAAGCTTTCTAAATCTGGTTGAGGGTACTGTAGTAGTGGTCCATACAATTTGAATGGGGGCTAAACGAAGCGTATACAGGATGGAAGAGGCAGCGCTCCATTTACGGAAACAGCATATAGGGTAAAATATTTCAAACCTATACCTAAAGAAATTAATCAAGATGCCTCAACAGTTGGGACGTAGGATTTTTTTTTTCATTTTACGATTTTTATCCATACCTGTATTTCGTGTGACGCGATTACGTATAGATCCCAATAACATAAACACTTACTACTACAAAAATACTACTAAAGGTTAAACAACTTTGAACTTTATCGCCAATACATACGACTCGATTTCGAAATGAGGCGTGTGCGGCGGTGTTCCTTTGATAGGTTTATGTGTGCGTGCGCCATCCTTACAAATGACGTTTTGTTTTAAAATGACAATTTTATTATTTATTTTGTTTGAAAAAAAAAAACTTTTTCACTTTTGGGAATTTATTTTTTTTTCTGAATTATATTAGGCTTTTATAGAGTAGTTAAAACTGGGGTTTCATTTAATGTGGTGCTGACACTTCCACCCTGTATAAGAAGTGTATAAGAAGAATACATCAATTAGAAGGAATGTGACATTCAAGATCCATTTCAAAATCACACTTAAGTATCGCAACCTGTTGACAGCTTGTCTGACTGACATAATATATTATTTTATTTATCCTGCTGTTGTTTGTAATGTTATTGAAATTTGATGATATTTGTTTATATAATAATAACCTATTTAGGTTTGCAAGTACATGTGCTAAATTTCATAAATAAATATATATATATATATATATATATATATATATATATATATATATATATATATATATATATATATATATATATATATATATATATATATATATATATATATATATATATATATATATATATATATATATGTTCTTCTCCAAATTTCTTGACAACTAAAGTCATCAAAATAATCCTTTAAATCAATTCAATTCCAAATTAGCAAACAGTCTAAATTTCATCAAAATTGGCTTTGTTATTTATGAGATTTGGGTATATATCTATATACCAATTACTTACTTGATCTTAGAGAAGTCACTTTATTTTTTTTAAATACTAATCGGCCCAAGTTTTTTTTCTAATTAAAAGGAAATAAAATAACATGGTTTCTACAAATATTAAATAACAACAATTATACAATACATATATTTCAAGGATAAATCCGTCAATTAAGTCCATTTTAATCAGCACTGAGTCACGGCACCGCCACTGGAATTATGATTATTTCTAAAAAGTGATCATCAGTAGGTACTACTTAATAAGAATTAAGAACAATTGACAATAAGATGAGTCTTGAGTTCTTGACCTCAACAGCTGACTGTTACTCTCAGATGTGAGTGTGACTCATTGTAAGTCTTTACAGCTTCATTCCATTGAATGTGTAATGCTGTTAAACGAATACTTTTTTTTATACAGTACGTTGCCGCTAGTAATTTTGTTCTCGTGGTGGACGTAAAAAAGGAAACCTGTATTTTTAAGTTTTTAAAGTGTTATTCCACACATACTTAGGAAAGAAAAATACTTATTTAGAAAAAGTATAAAAATTTGAACGTAGCGGGACGCGAACCCGCGACTTCTGGAAACCGACCAGGTGGTCTGACCACTAAGCGCGCTAGAACGTAGCTGGATGAGAACGTATGTTCTCATCCAGCTACGTTCTATTCTCGTATTCTAAATCAACAAACATGGTACCGAACTTTCGGTATTAAATTACTCAACTTCAGGCGATACGTCGTCGTACACTGCTACGATATGCAAGGATACGATATCCAAATGATATATGCAGTATGTAGTATGCACCACACGCTTCATAGTTCATAATCCTCGAGATTAAATTGGAACGACGATATTTAGGCTGTTTGGCGCAATGGGACAAACTGTTGACGTAATGGTTGTGGGTTTGATCCCACTCGTGGAACTTTTACTGAGTTATTGCTATTTTTCCGTCTTGATTAGTAACATGATTTTAAATGAAACTTTTTCATGTCTATCTGCGCCACGATGACCTTTGCCAATTGCATTTGTCATACCATATTACTGTAATTTACGATATAAGGTCGCGTTGATTTCTGCAATATATTGTAGGTTTATGGTGCAAATTATGTAATTAATATTACCATCAGCTTCACGCTGTATCCCACACACAGCAGGGTAGGCAGAGGGAACCTAGTGTTAAGACACTCCGTTCCCCACTTTCTGCCGAATTCTGGAGGCATTGCATGTTTAATGGCAGAACTCAACGCCGCGCTTAGCCTCGACACCAGAGCGAAGAAATGGAAATATAAATTTAAGTAAATATTTCATCTCCTCGAGTGAGGATTGAACCCACAACCAGACGATATTCAAGTCACACTTCGTGCCGCTGCGCCACGACTGGTTCTTTTTTTTAAAATATTACGATAGACATAGACTGTAAAAAAAAAAAAAATTACATTTAATAAGTGCTGTTTTAAAAAGATTAATCGCTAATGGATTACCTCACTGCTGACATCTTTAAAGAAAAGTAATACTAGAAACATATCCAATTTATCTAATTGAAGTCGTTCGCGATTTCATATTATTAAACGAAATGTATCAATCGGTAGCTTTATTTGATCGCAAAGTTTTGTTTCGGAAGGCTGCTTTTCTCCTGTCTTGCTCAGCAAGCAAAAACCGCGGTTATGGTAACGTGATAAGATCCACTTTCTCCGATATCATCCATGGGTCCCCTTACACCGCCAGTCCTCTATATCATGAGGTATACGGTACACCGAGCGAGGGCTGGGGTGAGGCAGCCGGTAAAGGGGTCAAGGATCGATTTTCCGAGTTCCCATTGGACTTATTTACCAAGTTGTCATTTGCACATGTTTAGATTGTATTAAAATGTTTGGATTAAAAATTAAGTAGCTTTGGTGTGTATGAATTGGTAATCATTCAGTACTTTAATGCTATAAGGCAATTTGCTATTTATTGTAAAGAGATAATATATCTCGATTTTGTGAAATATTATCATTTTAATACTATGACTGTTTACATAGTACATCTGCAGCGCCTGTATAGAATCAGCTTTTTTCAGCTTCACACTGTATCCCGCATATCCAATAGAAGGCAGAGGGAACCTAGTGTTAAGACACTTCGCTTCCCACTTTTCACCGAATTCTGGAGGCATTGCGTGTTGATTGTCGGAACTCAACGCCTCGCTTTGCCTCGACACCAGAGCGATCCTGCGCCACCACTGGCCTCACTAATATCACTTCATCATCATATTTTCCATCTGCATAACACACGAAGAAAACATCAAAGGAAAGAAATATGTTTGACGTTTAAAGAATCCGGGCTAATTGTTGAACCGCTTACACAGGGAATGCGTTACGGCACCCACTTAAACCAACTACCGTTTTTGATAAAGGCAACTTTGACTTTGCCCACACACCAAGCATATTTTGAATATTTCACCCGAAACAGAATATTCACAAACGATATTTTAACGCGGTCAAATAGAATTTATTGCGTAGAAATTTGAACTGACCACGTCAATTGGTTAGCTCGCTCTATAAAAATTGTTCCTAACATATAGAAATTGGATAGAAAAGTCAGTTTCTTTGAAATAGTTAGCGCCATGTTTTGATCATATTATAGCGAATGCAGTTACTTTTCAAATATATTTTTTTAATACTCTATATCATATATATGGGTTATATGGATCTAAAAGAATTATTTTGTGGTTCAGTAATTTTGTAACGAATTGATATCGATTTACTGTTTATAAAGGTCCCAAAAGCACGTTGTATTCTGTTATTCTTTAAAAATTAAATAATGCAAAAGCATAGCATATCCTCAGTAAAATAAAGTGATTCGGTAGACCGAAAGTGTGATTTTTTATCTTGAACAAAACTTAACAAGTAACAGGACGAAAAATATTTGATAACTATAATATCTGAAGTCTGTATTAATATGTATATATTTATTAATACATTTACATTGTCCTTTCACATAGACCAAGTAATATCGTCTACGAATCTTCAAATCTACATACCTATTGAGTTTAAGTCCAATTCGGTGGAGTAACTTATAATCACTTCCTTGCTCTGGTAACAACACGCAATATTTCGAGAATTAAGCGGTGAGTGGCGAAAACGCAGTGTCTTAACACTAGGTCTCTCTGTTACCCTGCTATATTTTTCTATATATTTTTCCAAATACCAACGCCTAACGACACATTCCATTTTCTATTCACAACGAAATATTTCATTAAGCCGATAACGCCGAATACCATACAATTTTATCTGAACTGAACCAGAACAAAATCTGTAAATTATTAATATAAACATTTACTCCGGTTTAGATTCACACGATAGCGTGTAGTAGGCAAGGTGCTGTTCAGACCCGTTCGTACTGCGTCACACCAAAGATTATATATCTACACATGTGTAGGCACCTAGGTGCACATTAAAAAAATAAATAAATCTGCTTCACGTTGTATCTCGTACGTAACAGGAAGAGGGAGCATAGTGTTAAGACACTCCATTCCTCACTTTCCGATGAATTTTACGAGAAATGAAGTGTTGATTGGCGGAATTCAACGCCAGGCTTTTGCCTTGATGCTAGAGCGAAGAAATGAAACTATTAATAAATAACTCATTCCCTCGAGTGGAAATCGAACCCACAACCGTCGCTTTACAGTCACACCTTATTGCAACTGCGCCACGACGGTCTCTGTACTTTATTGATATATAATACAGACAATAGATAGTTAATTTATAGTAGAGTTGTTGGTTGAAAAACCAATATTGTAATCTATTCAGAACATAAAATTTTAAAAGATAATTCAGCAAGAAGTTTCTTGAGTTTAGCTATCTCCTTCACTAAAGATACTTCAATTATACGTTCTATAATACTTTAATTATACGTACTAAATTTATAGTTATAAAGAGAAAGATATTACAATATCGACTGTTTAATGAATTATTGCATCGAATCAAAAAGCAAGACAAGTGTTCCGCTCAACACGCGATGCCTCCATAATTCGGCAGAAAGTGGGGAACGGAATGTCTTAACACTAGGTTCCCAGGTTCCCTTTGCCTACCCTGCTATGTGTGGGATAGAGCGTGTAACTAAAAAAAAAAAAATACTTTATAAAACTTGCTTTGAAGGAAAATGCAATTTAGTTGCCAAAGGACGCTCCTATCTGAATGACCATGATAAGGTAGCGATCAGTCACTAGGTTCTGCGTAAGATGACGAATATATATTATATCCCCTTATAATTTTTACCTGTTTTGCGACACAACCACTTCGTGGAAACAAAGACAGATAATATTTATTTATTTATTTTTTTTATTTTATATGTCAATCTGTTACTAAATGTGGTTTAAATCAAGCTTTTTGCTGAAATTCGTGTAGTGTAAGAACACACACACACACACGCACGCACGCACGCACGCACGCACGCACGCACGCACGCACGCACACACACACACACACACACACGCACACACACACACACACACACACACACACACACACACACATATCTGGGCGATATTAATAATGTACTTATAAAGTACATTAGTAATAACGCCTAGATATATAATAAAGTAATTTTGCTAAAATGTTTACTAAAATACACAATTTCGATAAACGTCGACAGACCGAAAACTAATATGAATTATACGTCTGTGTGAACTAATGGTAATAACTAATAAGTCCAAATTCAGTGCAAATAGTGTTAATGCAAATTTGTATGCAGTAAGTAGTTTAATCAGAGAAGGCACAGGGGCACAAGGTGTGACTGTAAAATCGACTGGTTGTGGGTTCGATTCCCACTCGAGGAGATGAAATATTTACTTAAATTTATATTTCCGTTTTTTCACTCTGTGTCGAGGACAAGCGTGGCATTGAGTTCTGCGACTTAACACGCAATGCCTCCAGAATTCGGCAGAAAGTGGGGAACGGAGTGTCTTAACACTAGGTTCCCTCTGCCTACTCTGTAGTGTGCGGGATACAGCGTGAAGCTGATTTATTTTTTATTGATAATAATAAGGGCGACGTAACCACATTGATATATTTTTACCAATTTTAAAACCATACGTTCGCATCAAGTTACGTCGAAATTCTTATACGCTTGTTACAACTTACCTTAGCGGTCAGAGCGCTTGGACGGTTTCCAAGAGGCGGGGGTTCAAATCCAACTACATTTAATTTTTTATACGTTTTCATTTTCAAGTACATTGATATATTTCTTTTCCAGTTTCACGTTGTATCCCGCAAGTAGTAGCGCACAGGGAGCCTAGTGTTAAAACACTGTACTTCCCATTTTCTGCCAAATTCTAGAGATCTTGAGTGGCAAAACACAACGCCGCACTTTTTGCTTCGACACCAGAGTAAATAAATGAAAATATTTAATATTTCATTTCATCGAATGAGAATAGAACCCATAACCTGTAGCGTCTACAGTCACTCGCTTGTGCCACTACGCTACGACTGGCCTCTACCTGGCATTGATATATTAAATGTATTAAAACATGTCCTGAAAAAAGGTCAATGATAAATGATGTCACAGAGTAGGTGCGACTGTGACCCAATACTTAATGCTATCACGAATAGCGAAAACGACACCATGTAAATGTTCTCGTATATCAAGGAAAAATCAGGCGAAAAGACGTTACGGTTAGAGGCTTTCTTTAAAAAATTATCAACTTTAGTCGTTTGGCATCTACTCTGAAGTGCTAGAATATACATTCAAATTCGTCCCTAAGGTTATTTTCTTCATTTTCTTGTTCTAAATGGGTACGAAATGGATTTTACTGAATACGCAGTGCCTCCAAGTTAATGATATTCTAACTATTATTTTTTTAAATATAACGTAATTTAACTCCAAATTAATAAAATTGTCTCTATACTACGTACTAATTGTATTTTAGTACAGTGATATAACGGTAATAAAATAATTAATTTAAATTGATATACGTATGTGTGAATGTGTAATACTGTCTAATATTCCTAGAAAGCTTGTATTTTTTTTGTAATTTTGCCTGAGTGTCTGTTATTTTACGCAAAAACTAATAGGCAGATTTTAATATATTTTTGTTTATCATATAGTATCTTTAATATCTGGCACTGCACCTGATATGAAATCCTAGAACTTTATATCTTTTAAGAAACTAATATTATACAATAATATGAAACCTTAACACTAAAGAGCACTTAAAGATGGAATCTTCATCAACATCAAACTTGTATTCGACTATATAGTTCAAAATTGATTTTCCTATTATAGCATAAACTTATTAATAACAGAGTTAGTGGCGAGCTCTTGTTCGATATCTAATAACTTAAAACAGAAATTATCTAAACGGTATTTCTCTTGGCATAGTTAGCCAGCTTCAAGATAAAAATTTAAACTGTACCTGATGAGAAAGTGGGGAACGGAGTGTCTTAACACTAGGTTCCCTCTGCCTTCCCTGCTGTGTTCGGGATACAGCGTGAAGCTGATTTATTTTTTACCTGATGAGAACACATTTGGTAAAACGTTTCCAGCTGCACGTTACGCTTAAATTGCCCTAAATATTAGAGTAAATATTCTGACACGCCTTGAGGGAAATACATACATACATATCTACGTTCATAAGCAAAGTTTTGATCAAATTTACGAGTGAACAGCTAGATTTAGGTCAAAATGGTATATGACCACGTACATAGGTATATACATTCAAAATAATAACAAATAATGCAATACATTTGGTAATTCTTATCGTTTTCCTTTACGACAATAAATAATTAATGACAAATCAAGAAGGATATTTTCTGGTTATTATTTCTATAAGCTTTTCTATTGTAAGTTCTTTAAAATTAAAATTATTTAAAAAATTGTAATTTTTACTCTCTAATTATTTAATATAATTGAGGCCAGTCGTGGCGCAAATGCACAAAGTGTGACGACTGCAAACGCGACTGGTTGTGGGTTCGATCCCCACTCGTGGAAATGAAATGTTTATTTACATTTATATTTTCATTTCTTCGCTCTGGTGTCGAGGCATAACGCGGCGTTGAGTTCCGCCACTCAACACGAAATGCCTCCAGAATTTGGCGGAAAGTGGGGAACTGAGTGTCTTAACACTAGGTTCCCTCGGCCTACCCTGCTTTGTGAGGGATACAGCGTAAAAATGTTATAGTTTTTTTTTATTTTTTTAAATTACTTAATATTCAATTTCTATACATTGAAGAAATGTTTGTACTGACCACGTTGAAGTTGGTCTCGATTAAATTAAGTCAAAGCGCGGCATTGATTTAGCGGCGCGCCGTTTCCCTCGTCCACAAAGTAGCAAAAAGGAGGAAATCGAATTTGCCCCTAGAGTCTCTTTGACTAATAACAAAAATATTAATTAAAAATCATGAGGCTGGTTTTTCCATTCGGTTTATAATGTTAAAAGCAATTCTAGAAATCGTTGACGTAAGTATGCAGTTCAGATTTAATAAGATGAATTACATTCGCAAATGTTTGATAGTTGTTTAATTTTATCTTTTATTGAATTTATTCATAAATAATTAAACATTTTTAATATAAATGTTTTTTTTTTCTTTAAAAATATGTTGCTTAGTTGACCTACTTGTGCGACGTTGTTGCATTGAAGTGGACTCCTTACCTGTAAATATACAGAAAAAATTATAAGCTTCGTTGAAGAAATAGAGGCCAGTCGCGGTACAGGGACAAAAGCGTGCGATGATAAATATGACGGGTTGTGAGTTCGATTCCCCCTCGAGCAAATGAAATATTTAATATTTACATTTCTTCGCCCTGATAATTTCGGCAAAGTGCGGCGAGTAGAGTTCCGCCACTTAACACGTAATGTCTCCAGAATTCAGCTTATTGTGAACAGAGAGTTTTGACTCTAAGTTCCCAGGTTCACTTTGCCTACCATGCTATGTAAAGTATACAGCGTGAAGCTAAAAACAGTAAAGAAATACATTTAGTAAAAGTTACTATATTGCTGAATATGCTAAATACTGAAATTAATATTTCAATATAATTTCTTATCAATAATTTTAAATGTGATGATAAAAATGGGAATGAAAGATCATCTTTGTAAAAAATATGAATCAACCATTACTATGACAAAATGAATCCGTATTTCTACAAATGGCAACAGAGATCTTCTCTTGTTACATTGAAATTTTGTATACAATATCAATTTTAGTATACAAATTATAATATAAAAAGTGCGTAGTGTACTAATAATGTTATAGAAACTATTGACACCTCACTCTGTTCTCGACTTTTCGCTTTTAGTAAATGTCTTGGACAGCGAAGTCCAACGTCACTTCTGTTGAACTAATTTTCCGTAACACTTTATTCGTTTTAAATACAAACATGTAAGTCACACTATATAAATTAATTTAGGCCAAATTTTAAGTATAATAATTTTAAATATATAGCCATTACATAAATCGTCAAGTTTGTCAAATCTAAATTCCATACATTAATCAACTATTGTGAAAATTTGACAACTATCAATAGAAGTGACATATTTTCTTTAGTTTTTATAGTTTTAATGTATTATTCACCACTGGCATCTGCTTTTCATATGAAACATTCAAAATATATCATACTTCAACGGTTTATAGAAAAAAAAATACAAGTATTCCACTACGATACAGAGATACTAACTTTTTAGATAAATACGCATCGAGAAATCGATTGCAAAAAACCGTAGCAGACTCAATAAGATCAAAACGAGTTTGCACTAGCGGAGAGAAAATGTCTCGTCGTCTAGTTCCGATCAGAGGTGACGGAAATTGTCTTTTTAGGTCCGTCTCGTACTGTTTATTTGGAACGCAGGAAAATCACAGAGAGATAAGACTACAAGTCGTAGAGAGAGTGGTCAATAACTGGCATCGCTACAAAGACTTTATAATTGGAGACAGATCGTACGGTCTGGAGATACGAGTAGCCTCAGATTATGAACGTTTGATGGCAAGAGACGGCGAATATGCGGGTCACGTGGAACTGCATTGTGTCAGCGAATTGTATCCAGATGTCACGTTTGTTGTTCACAGAGATCTGTGCACTAAAGTCATTGAGTACGGACAAGGCAGAGTGATCAAACATTTACTATTTTCAGGATATTTGGACGCTGGTCACTATAGCGTTTTGGAATACTACTGATGAATCAAAAAGAAAACAAAAATATAAATAAAATTATCAAAAATATCTGAGATTTTTTCTTTTTCCTTTTATAATAATAATCAGCTTCACGCTGTATCCCGCACTCAGCAGGGTATGCAGAGGGAACCTAGTGTTAACACACTCCGTTCCCCACTTTCTACCGAATTCTGGAGGCATTGCGTGTTGGCAGAACTCAACGCCGCGCTTAGCCTCGACACCAGAGCGAAGAAATGGAAATATAAATTTAAGTAAATATTTCATCTCCTCGAGTAGAGATCGAACCCACAACCAGTCGGTTTTACAGTCACACTTCGTGCCGCTGCGCCACGACTGGCCTCCATTTATATGAATGTAAAAGTAGGAATAGTGGAATGAACTGAATTATTACCGATGGGGGCTTATTCTTTTTATTGGCCGGGGATGATAGTTAACTTAATAAGAGGGGTCAACATCGATGCACGGGACTCGATTGCTAGCAATTTAATGAATAATGCCGGAGGCGTAGTATGGACGGACAGTGACGTGTTCCAATGTATGGTTAGTGTAAATGTTTTTAGTGTTGTTATTCTAAAGTGGACTTTCAGGAACATGATAGGCTTTTAATTGACGCTATTGACCACCATTTCATATCGATATGTACGAATTGGCTTGAATTATTTTGGAAAGTAGTTAATATTTTTCATGTATGTAATAAATATTTGTTATTAAGCTTCACGCGGTATTCTCCACATAGGAGAATACAGGCAGGCAGAGGGAACGTAGTATTAAGACACTTCGTTCCCCATATTTTACGCAATTCTGGAGGCATTACGTGTTAAGTGGCGGAACGCCGCCATTTGCCTCAACACCAGAGCGAAGAAATGGAAATATAAAATTATAAAAATATTTTAGATCCTCCAGTGCAGATCGAACCCACAACCAATCACGTTTACAGCGCCACGACTGGCCTCTACTAACAAATATTGTTCGTAGAAATGGAATCAATAATGTATTTTACAATAAAATAATCTGGTCACATGTGTGTTAATCTGAAAAAACAGTCGCACGAAATTGCTCTAGATTAATTTCAAAACTCAAGACAAATTGCGATAATAGCATTCGCCTTATTTTAATTATGGCTCTAGTCCTAAATATAAAAACAATTCAATTATTTTGCAATTTATCGATATATATCTATGTAAAAAAAGATTTTAAAACCAATTGTAATAAATAAAATAATGTACAATACAAAACATAACAGATAAAAAATATATCTTTGACTTTAAACAAACTTTCAAATACTTGTAATGTCTTATCGCATTTTATATCTATGCAATGCAACAAAATGCATAGTAATGCATTCAATTTAATATATTATTATAATACCAATTATTTAGCTTAAATTTTGGAGTGGAAGAATAATTATACATTTTAAAAATCTTATCGTTCTTTCGATTACAGCGTCGCCGCACAGCCATAGTGAACAAAAAAGAATAAATAATCAGCTTCACGCTGTATCCCGCGCTCAGTAGAGAATGCAGTCGGAACCTAGTGTTAGGGCACTTTATTCCCCATGTTCCATCCAATTCTGGAGGGATTGTGTTCAGTGAAATCAACGCCGCGCTTTGCCTCGACACCAGAGCGAAATGAATATAAATAAAAAAAAAACATTTCATTTCCTTGAATGGGAATCGAACCCACAACCAGTCTCGTTTACAGTCACACACTTGTTACGACTGACGTTAAATGTGTAATGGTAAAATTACGGACGAACTCAGATTCATCTTAAAGTGAAGTGCGCCTTTGTTTGAAAACAATAGACCGAATGACGTAAATATGTAGATAATGTTCTTTACTATATTAAAACTACCTACAAAATTAGGTTAAACCTCAAATATTAGCCAATTTATATAATTAAAAATCAGATTTACGCTGTATCCCGCACACAGCAGGGTAGGCAGAGGGAACCTAGTGTTAAGACACTCCGTTCCCCACTTTTTGCCGAATTCTGGAGGCATTGCGTTTTGAGTGGCAAAACTCAACGCCACGCTTTTGCCTCGACACCAGAGCGAAGAAATGGAAATATAAATTTAAGTGAATATTTCATCTCGAGTGGGGATCGAACCCACAACCAGTCGGTTTTACAGTCACACTTTGTGCCCCTGCGCCACGACTGGCCTCAATTATAAATTATTATTTAGGAGTTAATTTCATTAATTATATTCTTTTTCTTTCAAATTTTTTAATCACTTGGCATAAGCGTAAGAATCTTATTAATTTTCTTCATATACAAAGTAAAAACAGTTCAAATCAATATTTTTTCTTACTACTTTAGTTGTAAACAATCATTATAAAATATTAAAACTTAGTTTAAATATGTTTTCCTTATTTTATAAATAATACACAACTATTTGATATATAAAGGCCAGTTGTGGCGCAGGGGCACAAAGTGTGACTATGGATTTGACTGGTTGTAGGTTCGATCCCCACTCGAGGAAATGAAATATTTATTTAAATTTATAGTTTTGTTTCTTCTCTATGGCGTCGAGGCAAAGTGCGGCGTTGAGTTCCGCCACTCAACACGTAATGCCTTCCGAATTCGAGTGAAAATGGGGAACGCAGTGTCTTAACACTAGGTTTCTTTTGCCTACACCCTGCTGTGTGCGGGATACAGCGTGAAGCTGATTTTTTTTAAATTGATTTATCTGTAATATTAATCGATATCTTTATCTATATTTTTTATTTTCTTCCCATAACTTACCGATTATAAGAATTATAAGTTGCCTCTTTATAAAACAAGTAGTAAATGAGTCATCACGGTATTCATATAATAATAATATTCAAAATGAATCACTCCGACTGAGCGCAGTCAGGCGTCATACAAACAAGCTGCAAAGGCATGTTGAACTTTATACAGTTTGTACGTGAGCTCCATGTTGATTCACCCCATATTTTAAAAGTGGTTAAATATAATAATAACAAAATAAGGAAATAATGTATTTCGACACAATAAACAGGAATAAATGTTAATTAGTTATTTTTGTGTTTGATTTAGGATTGTTTAGCTTAGCTTAGTCTTTTGATTTTAGCCCCAGTCTTTTTTTATGGTATAATATTATTTGTTTTTAGTAATTTTATGAATTAGAAGTGCTTAAAGTGGAATATATTTATTTTTTGGTTTTATCTAACTTCAGCAAAAATTAAATAAGTAGAAATAAAAAATATTACATACACCTTTTATCATTTTTCCCGACTGCTAAGGAAAGGTTATGTTTTTCGCGCGTATCTAGTTTGTATGTAATATTCTTTATTACCTCAAATCTCCAGAACCGCTGAACGGATTTACTTAATTGAGGTATCGTTAGATTCGTATTAATAGCCCAAGTGTTCTTAGATAGGTGACGTTAAAAAAAACAATCATGGCGGCTGTGGGACGCCATTAGACTTAGTGAAAAAAATTTTTTTCGTTTCGAATACCACAATATGGGCATCAAATTCAAGAGCTTAATACGAGGATTTCAAAAAGGTATATCATGATTATCATTACTATAGTGAATTCGAACAAAAAAGTGAAAAATAAAAAAAATATTTGTTAAAACAAAAACCCCGACTGCATAAAACTAAAAAGAATATTATAATATTATAGGTCCCGACTGTTAATCCTAATAAACTATTGGGCTTGTTAATTTTCTTTTCAGTTTTATGCAGTCGGGGTTTTTGTTTTAACAAATATTTTTTTAATAATGTGACTCATCAAAATATTTACGATTTACACCGTATTGAAACTAGACTACTGAGGCAAAGCTCGGCGTTGAGGTCCGCCACTTAACACATAATGCATTCAGAAAAAGGCAGAAAGTGAAGGGCGCAGTGTTTTAATACTCCCTGTTCTGAATCCTGCGTAGGGTAGGCTCCCTCTGCCTATCTGCGGGATACAGCGTGAAGCTAAAAAAATCGGCTTATTATGTTACATTGTTAACATATTCATTACAATTAAATACTCTTATCTTTCAACAATGAAAAGATATTTATTATAAAAAAAACAAAAAGAACAGCATGTCCGTGGTAAATCTTATAATAAGAAGTTTAATGTTTATCTTATTTAAGAATGCATATTATAAAAATACTCAAACTGAACTTGTTATTTTGTTGAGGCCAGTCGTGGCGCAGGGGCACAAAGTATGCCTGTAAATCGACTGGTTGTGGGTTCGATCCCCACTCGAGGAGATGAAATATTAATTTACATTTCCATTTTCATTTTCTTCGCTCTGGTGTCGAGGGGAAAGCGCGGCGTTGAGTTCCGCCACTCAACACGCAATGCCTCCAGAAATTGGCGGTAAGTGGGGAACGGAGCGTCTTAACACGAGGTTCCCTCTGCCTACCCTGCTGTGTGCGAGATACAGCGCGAAGCTGAAAAAAAAGGTTGTTATTTCTTTTAACGTAAGAAAACAAGGCCAAAAGTTGATTGCTGCCATAGAAAGTTTGTAATAATACTATAAATTAAATGATAATATTCAAAATAATAGCTACAGCGCTGTTTCTGGAATAGACTAAATTAAGTAACTTGTAATGCAATTCACAAACCCTCACGTATATAATATGTGAAATCGAAAGATATTTCCATTTCTTGTTCTTATGAAAAACACTCAACTCAACTATTAAAACAACTATTTGTTATGGCGGAAAAGGAAAACCTTGGGGGACACGCGTCGTTCAGAGAATTGATAAAATACTCTACTATTACTCATGTAAAATAGGAATAAAACATAAGATACATGCAAAGGTGGATATCGGCAAAAAAAATGTTTTATTCATTTTAGTGATACTTTAATATGAGTGACCGGAGTATACAATGGATCTAAATATTAATATTATAAAGCTGAAGTTTGTTTGGTTAAGCACGCTGATCTCAGCAACCAGTGTCTGGTTCAAATTGAACAAATATTTTTGTGCTAAATAGACCAATCATCAAAGGAGACTAAGCTAACTATCTAGGTCACCTGTGGTCAAATTTACCTCGAGCACGTTCTAAGAATGTGTCATGTACCTATCTTACACAACTCTTTAATTATTTCCATTAAACCGTGCTGGCGAAACCGCAGAAACAAGCTGGTTTATATATAAGCTATACTATATTCATTTTGGCACGAGACAAAAAGTAAACAAAAAAAATACTGTTTCTAAAACTTTTCGGTAGCTTTTTAATTTCTATTTAATTTGGTCCAGGTTTACTCATGTTTTAATATAAAATAAAATAAAAAAAAAAACAATATTACAAAAACGATATAATCAGAAAACAACTTTACACTTAGCTAAGCAAGAAACTTAATAAAAACAACAAAAGTAACAACGGAATAAAAAACAGTACTGTCTTATGAAGTATAGAAATAGAATATAGAGTAGAAGTATAGTAAGTACCAACAGTAAAAATGGTGGAAATAATCTGACCGATGACAAAACATCATATTTTAATGTAAAATATCGTAGTAACTGTGCTCTATAATTTATTATAGTAGTTTATTTTTAAAATATTAAAATACCTGTCAAGTATTTTAATATTATTATGAAAATTAAGAAAATAATCTGTAGTATTTGTGATACCATTAAATGGGATGAATAGAAACATTTTTTTAATTTAAAATTTATTTTTACAATGTTCTTGGCTTTAAATATGTAAACAATCTTTATATTTGATTATTATATTCGTTTATTTTCACTTCTAATTTTGTTCAATATTTCAAAAAATATATATATTTCACCATTAAAGAAATCGATAAATTTAAATCATAATTATTAGCTAATAAGTTCTGTAGACATTGGCCAATAATATTATTTACATCCATAGATATACGATACGTATTACTTAATATACTATATTAAGCTCCATCAATCGTGATCTATAAAAAATTTTTTTTATGATTTGTTAACCTTTTATCTCATGCCTTCGTGAATAGGGTATAAAACTTTACACTAACCTTAACAAAATCCTATGTTTTTTTTCGTACAAAGTATTTTTTTCTCTGCATCTTTTTATTTGGGTAAAACGATAAATGGATCAAAAATGTTAAAAAAACAATCCTGAAAACATGCATTATGGAACTTATGCTGAGTTTCAATTAAAATTTAACTAAAGTTTTGAAGAAAAAAATATATAAGTTATACATACTACTACAAACAACTAGAATTATTAAAAATACATAACTTTTTATGCTAAGTTACATTGTGCATTGTTCTAACATATTTTAGCACTTCAATTCTAATCACTTTAACCTCCCAATCCTTGAAGTGAGAATATCACCTGCCTAGTAGTGTGGGTATCATTTATATAAGCAGTTAATAATACAGTTGATGTTAACTTTAATGTTGAAAATTTGTGAAACTAAACAAATAAGATATAATAGAACTTCAATTTATTGAATTCAATCAGCTTCACGCTGTATCCTGCACATATCAGGGTAGGCAGAGGTCACGTAGTGTTAAGACACTCCGTTCCCCATTTTCCGTCTAATTCTGGAGGCATTGCGTGCTGAGTGGCGGAACGGGTTGTGGGTTCGATTTCCACTCGAGGAAATGAAATATTTATTAAAATGTATATTTCCATTCGCTCTGGTGTCGAGGCAAAGCGCGGCGTTGGGTTCCGCCACTCAACACACAATGCCTGCTGAATTCGGCGGAAAGTGGGGAACGGAGTGGCTTAACACTAGGTTCCCTCTGCCTATCCTACTGTGTGTGGGATACAGCGTGAAACATTTTTTTTTATAAATATATAAATGTTACTATAGAAAGTAAATTATGATGTGTACTTTTGCACTCGCTGGTTGTAAGTTCAGTCCCGTCCTAATTGTTTTTTTTTATATACATTCGTACAACAATCTGAAACTTACGCAGCTTTTGTTTTGTAGAAAAAATGTTACTATAACAAAATGCAATAATAGTATAATGAATATATATATATGACTGTTGAAATAATAATTCAAAACCCGATTTTATAATAAATAAAAAAAAACGTCCAATAATATAGAGATTTGTCAAATGTAATACTAAACAACCATTGGGGTAGTTTTTTTTAAATCGATTCAGATTTAAAAAATATTATTTTTACAAAATAAAAATATTGTAAGCTGCGGCCAATTTAGATTTTAATTTTTATAGTAAGCAATTTTATTTATTTATTAGGCCAGTCACGGGGCAGTGGGACCAGCGTGCCACTGTAAACGTAGCATACTGTGGATTCGATTCCCACTTAAGGAAATAAAGTATTTAATATTTTCATTTTCCTCGTTCTAGCCTGCCCAATGCCTTCAAACTACGGCGAAAATTGGGGAAAATGTCTTAACACTAGGTTCCCAGGTTCCTTCCGCTTCCTCTTCTATCTTAAAATCTCTATTCATATACCAATAACAGCACAAAATCGAATCAGCTCCAACTAACTCACACGTACACTCAATTAAACGGCAACTTGCAATGATACGATCTAAACGTATTGTAAATTAATACGAAGCTATAACTAGTGCAATTAGAGAATAACTGAACTGTGCAAATTCTATAGCCGCCTAATCAAACATGGATGGATGTATGTATGTATGTATGTATGTATGGTGCATACCTAATACCTACGTTACAAGGGCTGGTGCCCAACCACCGGAAGTACGTTCTTGATGCGTGAACTTCGTTTGGCACGAGCTATTTGGGATGCCTTCCTTAGTCTATGTCAAAGGAGATGTTTAGGAGAAATTGTCGATAAATCAATTATTTTTTTGGTTTAATTTTCGGAATATTTGTCCAAACTACAGCCTAAATTGGAAGAATACTTTACTAATATGTTAAGTTAAGAGTCAAATATTAAAAAGCATCTTACAGGGAAAGGAAGTGTCTTAATGGCAACGGAATGCTTATCACTAGTCGTTCAGGTTCCCTCTTACTACCCTGCCACGTGTAGCATGAAACTAAAAAGGAAAGACTATTTACGAACTTCTATTGCGTTTTCTTTAAAAAAGTGCAAATACATCTTTATTGCACCAAATGGCCAATATTATATCTGAACCAGAATTTAAAGTAAATTATATATAGGTATGTATACTAGATCGCGATCCCTACAGCGCAAGCTCCGACTACTTTGCGGTCAGTGGACGTTGGAATTGGGACAGGCAGAGAAATTAAAATTGTATATTTCAATATATTATATTGATAACGTTATTTGAGGCCAGTCGTGGCGCTGGGGCACAAAGTGCGAGTAAGCATGGTTGGTTGTGGGTTCGATCCACATTCGAAATATTTTTTAAATTAATATTTTAATTTATTCGCTGTGGTGTCGAGGCAAAACGCGGCATTGAGTTCCGCCACAATGCGTGTTGACTGGTGGAAGAACTATACCTCCAGAATTTGGCGAAAAGAGAGATATGGAGCGTGTTAACACTAGGCTTCCTCCGTCTACCCTGCTGTGAGCGGGATACAGCGTGAAGCTGATTTTTTTCATAACGT
Organism: Heliconius himera; assembly: GCA_021202915.1. NCBI lineage: Eukaryota > Metazoa > Arthropoda > Insecta > Lepidoptera > Nymphalidae > Heliconius > Heliconius himera. Next base: position 1,427,848 of record JAJHJA010000352.1, read on the forward strand.
TAATATAAACAAGTTATATGATTTTTCAACTTTTAAGGTAATTCGGCACCTCGTTTTCATAGTCTACATCTTTTTGCGATTTATGCGTGACGATTTATAATGTTCAATTAATTATAAACATACATACTAACCCAGTTTATTATATATAAATATATATTTATTTTTATAGTATAAAAAAAACAACAAACTACGAACCAGTGCCAAATCAAGATTCCACAACAATCACCAATTACTAATATATAAATTACTTCATACAGATAACACAAACGAATGAACACTTTGACAGAATAATTGATGGTAATTGTATAATAAATAGTAACAATCGATTCCATCACATAGAAGACAATGGCCGTGTCGAACACCGTGTTAGTTGCAATCGGATATAGCGAGCGCCGTTTACAATTATAATGTAAATAATAATTAATTTGATGTTAAATGTTCAAAATTTATTTGTTATAGTTGAGTTGAGGCCAGTCGTGGCACAAAGGCACAAAGTGTGAGTGTAAACGCGAAAGGTGGTGCGTTCGATAAAATAAAAATTAAATCAGCTTCACGGTATATCCCGCACACAGCAGGGTAGGCAGAGGGAACCTAGTGTTAAGACAAGCCGTTCCCCACTTTCTGTCGAATTCTGGAGGCATTGCGTGTTGAGTGTCAGAACTCAACGCCGCGCCGAATATTTCATCTCCTCGAGTAGAGATCGAACCCACAATCAGTCGGTTTTACAGCCACACCTAATACCGCTGCGCCACGACTGGCCTCAATTTAATTTTTCTTTATGAATAGGGAACGGAGTGTCTTAACACTAGTTTCCTACTGCTGAGGGTTAGCTGTGTGCGAGATACAGCGTGACGTTAAAAAAAATATTAAAATTTATGGTAAATCAGCTAATAATTAAATTTTATGTGATTTGAGCAATTTGGCGATAATATAGATTATTTATGTACATTTATGAGATTTCGTCTTTTACAAGTCCTATATGTAAATTAATAATTTCTATGTTTTTTTTCTTATACACTGTATGAGATCAGACTGTCGACAATGTCGTCATTTTAAATTCTTCTCGTAAAATTATTTATATTTCACATAAAGTAGTAAAATATAGAATATTAACAACTAAATTTTAATAATTGTATAGAAATTTTGATTTGCACGTACAGTTTAATTGACTGGCGCATTTTTTGGACGGTGTCCAAGAGGCGTGAGTTCATATCTTGCTACGTTCAATTTTCATATGGTTACTTCTACTATTATAATATACCGCTGTTATTGCATATTTATCAATGAATAATATTTTCATTTCCTCTCTTTGGTAACGAGATAAAGCACGGCGTTGAGTTCCGCCACTCAACACGCAATGGCTCCAGACTTTTGTGGATAACGGAAGTCTATTAATGGAAACGGAATATTTTTAACATTAACCGGGAGGCTGTATCCCGCACATAGTAGGTAAAGGAAACCTGGGAAGGTTCCCTTTGCCTACTATGTGGATACAGCGTGAAGCTAAAAAATATGAATATTTCAAAATAATAATATAGTATAAATGAATAAGCAAAGAGTGCGTACATGTATTTATATAGTGTTGTTGATAATCCTGTTTAATCGCAACGTTATCCTTATGCTACTCTGAACTCCCTACCTCCGCGGAGATCAACTTGTATTTCCGGTATAACTGAATCATTTACATATAAATATCAATTTTATAGAATTATATAATAATATGTATTAAAACACTAATGGATAAAGGAATTCCATCATTTGTTAATGAATTATTTTGTTAAGTGGAAAACGGAGTGTTTTAACACTAGGTTGCCAGGTTCCCTCTGGTTACCCCACTATGTGCGGGATACAGCGTGAAGCTAAAAAAATCTTAAATATGTATATTTTTAATGAGTCGAGTGGCAAAGAAGACACTCTTATATAGAATAACTCCTTATAAAAGAAAATAAATAAGTAAGTATGATATTTAAACTTTTAGCACTGTAGAACAGTATATTTGACAGGTGTATTTTGAATTATTTTGTTTGTAATTAAAGACCGAAAGTCCAACTATTTTCATTTCTTTTATGAAATAATAAACATATAAATACAAGCATTTCTGATACGACTAGCTTTTACTTAAAGGTTTCGCTCTTGCTTTGCGGTTGCTTTTTTAATATAAACTAGCGAACCTTTCTTACTAAGAAATAGAGATTATTATTTTCTCTCATTTATATTTTTAGTCTCACACTGTATACTGCCCATAGCAAGGTAGGCAAAGGGAACCTGGGAACCTAGTGTTCAAATACTCCGTTCGCATTAAGACATTTTTAATAGAGAAGCGAAACTTATAACGTTAAGAAATTTTATACTAACAATATGTATATTAGTATGGAATTTACTCCTAATTAAATCGACTAAGTTGAATAATTAGGTCAATTTCCATATCTACTGGCTCCCTTCACAAATTCCTAATTGACGTGTAAGATCATTAAAGATTATCAATACAGACATAGTTGTGAGCAACAAATGAGGTTTTATTATTTTTAGGGTTCCGTACCTTAAATGAGAAAAAAAATGGATTTCTATACGATCTCTTGAATGTCATCTGTATGTATGTCGGGATTTTTATTCTCCTAAGCTTCAGTAGATATGTAGTTGAAATTAAAATCGACTAAGGTCGACGTCCCATGGAATATAAAGAATTGCACTTGACCAAATTTTTAATTTTAATATAATTTTTTAAAGTTTTTATAAAGTATGTTAACATTAAACAAAATTGGAGGCTCTATCTTGCAACAATTATGTCTATTATTTCTATTTTTCTTCGCTCTGGTGTCAAAGCGCGGTGTTGAGTTCCGCCGAGTGAAAGTGGGGAACGGAGTGTCTTAACATTGGGTTCCCTCTGCCTACTCTGCTGTGTGCGGGATACAGCGTGAATCTAGCTTGCAACAATATATTATAAATGTTCTAATATTTATTAATTCTGGCAAAACCAGAATGTGCGGTATAAATATATTTTTTTACTATATTAACTTTTTTGCCGATTGCCAGTTAAAGAGATGTTTATGATACATGACACAATCTAACTGATCGAGGTTATCTTGACCACAAGTCCAATGGGTTACCTATATCTTACCTATCAATGTGTAGCCGAAAGACTTCGTCTATACATGGACTTAACAATACGATTTTTCTTTTCAATTTGAACTAACAGTTCCTGAGTTTAGCGTGTTCAACCAAACAAACAGTTTTATATATTTACATAATACATATGTATGAAATGTTTTTTATCTAACACAATTACAAATTTAACGTGTATTTATTTATTAAAAAAAAATTCTGATCACAATCTATTCACACAAAACCCGTAAGTTTGAATGTGTACATTGTTATCTTTTATCATACATTCTATGTTTTGATAAGACCAATACATAAATAGTATTCATTTGTTAAGATTAACTGTCAACAAAGGCTGATATTATTAGGTAGGTAGGTTTTTCTTCATGTAAAAATATAAACGGACCAAATTTTCTAAGAAATAACTCAATTTTTTTAGTGTAATACCTGACCAATTTACCCCTTGGGTAGTTCAACTGACATTGTGTCATAATAAAAAATATATATTTATGAAATAGGTACATATTATTTATTCAATTCATATTAAGCGATTTCAATATATAACATTTAAAATATGACCTAACATTTTTTGCAAGTGGGAAACAGAGTGTCTTAACACTAGGTTCCCTCTGCCTATCCTGCAGTGTGCGGGATACAGCGTGAAGCTGATTTTTGATTTATTTTATTAATTTTTCAACCATTTAAACCCACGTACGTACCCATCTGCCTACACATTCTGAAACTTGTGCGCTATTCTAAAAGCATATTTCCATCACTGTGTGTTTGATCAGAAAATATCACGATTCCATTCCACGGAGCGACGTTTGATATGCGACGTGCATATTTCATAGCAGAACCTCCATCTATATAATATATATATATATATATACACCTCGTTCCAATAAAGTAACTAACCAGGGTCCACCTCGCAAGGCATGTACCGTCAGAATATTCATAGTTGGCTACCTTATTAACTTGTGACCTTGTGACTTTAAAACCGACTGGTTGTGGGTTCCATCCCAACTCAAGAAGATGAAATATTTACTTAAATTTATATTTCCATTCTTTCGCTCTGGTGTCGAGGCAAAGCGAGTGAGTTCTGCCACTCAACACGCAATGCCTCCAGAATCCGGCAAAAAGTGGGGAAAGGAGTATCTTAACACTAGGTTCCCTCTGCCTACTCTGCAGTGTGCGGGATACATCGTGAAGCTGGCTACGTTATTCTACCAAACGCCATACAGTTTCGACTCTAATTACCGTTAGCACTGTACGAGTACTAGGTGATAGTACAAAGTTTGACGTTGCGAAATATTTCCCAATGGTCTGTATTTCTACACCGTCTATTATAATAATAACACGGCTAAGTTTGTATGTTAACTACGTACATATTTGAATACTTAAATTAGCTACCTTTTATTCTATTAGTATAATAAGTTAGTTAAATTATTGTGTTAGTTTAGGCAATACGTTTTAGTAAAATTGGAAGATATTTAACAACTCTTAATACACAATAGATCCTTCAAAATTATTTATATAATAAGGAAAAAATTGGGATATTCTACGTGTACTTTACGGTACAAAATATAATCTTTGTAGCAGAGAAATGTGGATACCTACGGTAAAATAAAACTGGAGAAATGAAGAATCACTGAGAATTAAGCATAAAGCTTGATTTCTGAAGATACTGTCGATGATAATGAGTGATTTATATATATATCAGTAGATGAAGCTGAAGTAAAATACTAATAAAAATAATTGAAACAAGTTGTTTTATCGTAAGTATTATTTTAAGGCATAAAATTCTATATAAGTGAATGGCGCACAATTTTATCTCAATGCATATAAGTAGGTATAAACATTTTTAACGTTTCAAGTGTCAATATTTTATTAACAGTCAAATTGAAATTATAAATGGACACGTACATTACAAACTTAAAACTATCTTTTTCGAGTACAATATTCTTTTTTCCGAAGATGTCAAAAGTTAAAGATAAACAAACATAAGTCGCTTAACGCTTGGTTGTGTGCGGATTTTCACGTATAAATCAATTCAAAATTCACACGAAAATATTTGTGCTGTAATAAAACACTAATATCAGCTTCACGCTGTATCCCGCACATTTCATTCCCCATTTTCCGCTGAATTTTTTAGACATTGCGTGTGGAGTGGCGGAACTAAACGCCACGCTATGCCTCGACCCCAGAGCGACAAAATGAAAGTATAAATTTAAATAAATATTTTACTTCTTCGCTCTGGTGTCGAGGTTCGCAATGACTCCAGAATTCGGCAGAAAGTGAGGAACGGTGTCAAGTGCGGTTCGAACCACAACCGTCCGATTACAATCACACACTTGTGCCACTGCGCCACGACTGTCCTCTATAGATAATAAAAGTCTATAAATATTTATATAATAATTAATTAAGGTATAAATTATTAGTGGCGACACTGGTGTCCGTAATATGTGACATAACTTTTAGCTTATTCTGATAACAGTAGAATCAGGACTACGTACAGCATCTATTGTTTAAACTTTTAGAGCCATATATGCAACAAGCTTAAATCTCGTTAGTGGTGAAGGAAGTTTATAATTCTCATACAAATTCACTTACAATATAGCAAGTTTCCATTTTGACAAGGATAACAAGCCCCGATAGTAGTTTAACTACATATCCATCATAATAGATTACGATGTGCAGCTTCTAGGAGTCAACGTAAAATAAATTCATATAAATATCTATAAATTTAAATAAAGATCAAGTTGAAGATGTCTGTGAATTTAAAACAACACTGTTTGTTGTTCTAAGTGCATATAGCTATATACGATACCAAAATACAAATAAACTATTTTAATTTTGTTGTCTGTCTGTTATGTATGTCCGGGCTAATCTCCGAAACAGCTGAACCGATTTATTTAGGACTAGCACTGAGACATAGATGGGGTTGAGACAGTTACGCGCGCACGGCAAACGCAACGTAACGTAACGTTTTTCCCACGTAAAATCCGATTGTGCGGGAATCTGGGATAAAACTAACTGATATGTTTTAAGAATCGATCGATCGAATCGATTTCAGCTCTCGGCCGCACCAGACGGCCACATTATAATATAAAAAAAAATTCCGTCTGTGACACCGAGCGCTATATAACAATCGCGTAAACAGCTATATTCACTTGTAAAACACGGTTATTTTGAAATCTCAGATGTCTTTGAATTTTATTTACATGTATAGATACTATTTATTTAGAAAACGTATAAAAATTTGGAAAAGGAGGCGCGTTTTCTAAATAAATATTTTTCTTTCCTAAGTATAGGAATATAGGTATAACACTTTAAAAAGGTTAAAAAAAAGTATAGATACTTTTGATACATCACCAACGGTTGTTTTTGTCTTTCTGATATTAAATATTAACTAAAAATACGTTCATCATTTTTTCTCATTTCGTTGCTTAATGTTAGTTCGCTTTAGAGATCTAAGTGTAAATCAACCTTAACTATAAATACAAATACTTCTATCGCAGGCCGCAAATTTAGCGATATCATAAGAAAATAACACACAATGCCTCCAGTATTTGGTGGAAAATGGGGAACGGAGTGTCTTAACATTTAGTTCCCAGGTTCCCTCTGCCTACCCCGCTACATGCGAGATACAGCGTGAAGCAAAAAAAAAATATATATTTCATATAAATTTCTACATATTACACGTTTCTTAGAGTACACACCTCAAAAATACAGTGTTAATTGTTCCGAATTACCGTTAATAGTTACAACGCGGGTTATCTCGTAGGAATGTTGTGTATTAGTCACATACGAGCGTCTTAAATTAATTAAATAAGAAGACTGATTCATTAAGTTACAGTTTTGGATAAAAGTAAAAATAAGTAATTTATGAGGCCAGTCGTGGTGCAGAAGCACAAAATATGACTGTAAACACGACAGATCATGGGTTTGATTTCCATTTACGGATATTAAATATTTAGCGTTTCCATTTTCTTCGCTCAGTTATGGAAGCAAAGCGCGGCGAGTTTACACAATGTCTCCAGTATTCAACAGAAAATGGGAAACTGAGAGTCTTAACACTAGGTTCCCTCTGCCTATCCAATTAAGTGCGGGATACACTCGCGACGCCAAAAAAAAAGCGAGTACCTTTAAATTCCAAAAAGTTTAACATTATTTCTGAATCTCGTACGAGCATATTTTATACCACGTGAACAAATCTCTACAATCCAACTTAGAATCCAATACGACAAAATACTTTAGAATATGGAACGTCATGGAATCTCGTATAAGACTTCTGATAGAATAAATTTCTGAGCTATGCATATAACTTGAAGCTTCGAGTCTTAGTTTATCATGTTGGAACGTCTATCCGAGACTGGATGCTGGATGGAAGCTTATAGCGTAAAATAGGAAGTCGCTTCTCGTCAGTTCTTGTCCATTTTGAAGGTAACATAATTTATAAGAAGACATTTCTTACCGAAAATGATGAAATATTTAAATTTGACAAATTGATGTCTGACGTTAAACGAAACGTTTGTTAGTTCGATCTCCATTCGGGAAAATAGGTATATTTAACACATTTTCATTTTCCAAATCTGGTAGACAAGCCGCGACGTTGGGTTCCGCCATTTAAAAGACAATGTCTCGAATATTGGGCGGGCTGTTTTAAAATTAACTTCTATAATATGGATGGAGGTAGAGGCCAGTCGTGGCACAGTGGCACAAAGTGTGACTGTAAAAACCGACTGGTTGTGGATTCGATCCCCACTCGAGGAGATTAAATATTTACTTAAACACGCAACACGCAGTGCCTCCAGATTTCGGCAGAAAATGGGGAACGGAGTGTTTTAACACTAAGTTCCCCCTGCTTACCCTGCTCTGTGCGGGATACAGCATGAAGCAGTTTTTTATTTTTTTCTTAAATTAACTTCACTGTGCTCTCCCTGAAATAAACTTTTTGTTGATAAATTGTTTATCAATTTTGTCACACACGTCATTCGAATATATTAAAAATGAACATGTCGGTGCAATTTTCGCAAATTCATATAGGAATGAAAAATATAATGTTCTCGTTGTATCCTGCATACAGCAGGGTAGACAGAGGGAACCTAGTCTTAAAAAAACTCCGTTCCCCAGTTTACGCCGATACTTTGGAGGCCTTGCGTGCTAAATTGCGGAATTCCCGCGATTTGCCTCGACACCAAAGAAATGAAAATATACATTTAAATAAAAGTATATAATACTAGTGAGCGCACGCAGCTTCGCCGCTTATTTGCACCCTTAGAGGTAAATTTCAATGAAATATTTTAAAATCTGAATTTCAAATTTTATAAAAATCGGTACCGATTTAAAAAAAAAACCATACAAACTTTCAACCCCTATTTCATCCCTTTAGGGTTAAAATTTTTCAAAATCCCTTCTTAGTGGATGTCCAGATTATGAAAATAAACATCTGTCCAAATTTCACGTTTCTACGCACAGCGGTTACGGCTGTGCGTAGAAACGTGAGTCTTAAATCAGTCAATCAGGTACAAGTCCTTTTATATATATAGTATAATATATATTGTTATTATTGAGAACTATAGTTTTGAAACTTTTACGCCTAAATGCATTTCTAACTACATCCATATAATAAATTCTGTTTGGAATCTAGTAAGACTTGAACATCGTTGAAAGCCGAAGTTTAGAAAAGTTAAATGCAACTTAATGATGCACTTGTTATATATTTACGTTCCACTAACTTCGCTGATAGTAAAAAATCTCTTAACGAAGGTTGTCAGTTCTGTCTTTGTCGTTCTCGTTCTTCAAACTTTATGTTGTGAATGAAAACTCTCTTCCAGTTTCTTTCTCTATTATGATCTTCTTGTAGATCTTGAAAATATATTATCTATAGTATTTTTCTTAGCTTTTGTATGTCCTTCAATTATAGAATAAACATTAATTATACATATATAATAAAAGAAAACATCTTCATAATAAAAGTTATGTTGTAAAAGAATTTTTAATTTAAAATATTTTTATGTGAAGCTTTCCCGCAAATTCAAAAGAGAAAATACAATTTTATAACGTAATCCTACCAACATTGTGGCGAACAGGCACAAAGACAAAAGTTTAAAAAGCTCGTTGTAGGTTCTCTTCAATGGAATGGTCCATTTAATAGGATTTTTTAAAAATTACGATATAGGTTCCCGTAAATTAAAATAAAATAAATCAGCTTCACGCTGTATCCCGTACACAGCAGGGTATGCAGAGGGAGCCTAGTGTTAAGACACTCCGTTCCCTACTTTCTGCCGAATTCTGGAGGCATTGCGTGTTGAGTGGCAGAACTCAACGCCGCGCTTTGCCTCGACACCAGAGCGAAGAAATGGAAATATAAATTTAAGTAAACATTTCATCTCCTCGAATGGGGATCGAACCCACAACCAGTCGGTTTTACAGTCACACTATGTACCCCTGCGCCACGACTAGCCTCATCTCGTTAATTACTTGCAATTTCAAACTATTTGGGATGAAAGAAAGAACGACGCTATCCAAGCTTATGCTGTACTATGACGTAAGAAGGCGTCCATTAATCACGTGATTTCTTTTATACGCGATACGCGATACCAAAACATAAACATTTTTTTTTTGTCAGTCTGTCTTTGGATTTCACCAGACTAATCTCCGAAGCAGCTGAACCGAATTTTGAATATTCTAAAACAACACAACAACGAGTATTGAATGTTGTTAACACAAGAAATATTTAAGGTATTTTTTTTATGATTACTATATTAAAATTAATAATGAAAAAAAAATAATATAAAATCTAATCAAAAATAAAATAAATAAATTTATTTGAATAAAATTAAATGAGTTCATCAATATTTTTAACAATTTTAATGTTATTCCACGCTTAGGAAATAAAAATAATTTTATGAAAATTTACAAAATTTGAACAATCTTTGAGCACATATGGCTTAGTAAAAAGATCGCTTCAACGGTTTTCAAGAGACGTGGGTTCAAATTCCGACACGTTAAATATCAATACGTTTTCTAAAAAAATATATTTTTCTTTCTAAATCAAACAACAATTTTTTTTGTTCAAAATCTTCTTCAAAAACAATATTTATTTCGTAACAGACTCAAAAACTGTTGTATACTCACTTAATTGGTAGAACACTACTAATTTGCATTAACTTTACGTTCATTAAAATAGTTGGTTATTATTCATTGTTGTGAACATGAAAGACCTCTTTTATTGAACGAGTTCTCGTATCTAGTACAACTGCACTACTGTAGCTGTAGAACAAATACTTTTTTTATAAAATATTAATAAGTAGAGGTCAGTCAACGAAAAACCGACTGGTTGTAGGTTCGATCCCCAGTCGAGGAGATGAAATATTTACTTAAGTTTAAATTTCCATTTCTTTACTCGATGTCGAGGTCAAGCGCGGCGTTGAGTTCTGCCACTCAAAACACAATGCCTCCAGAATTCGACAGAAAGTGGGGAACGGAGTGTTAGCACTAGGTTCTCTCTGCCCTGCAGTGTGCGGGATACAGCGTGAAGCTCATTTTTTTTATTAATAAATATGACAAATCGTAAGAAATTTGTGTTAAATATAATTTTTAAATAGTTTGTATATGTTTATGAAAACAAAATAAAATTATTGAGGGCAGAGGAGGTTGTGGCGCGGCACAAGCGTGCGTGAGTTCGATTCCCTTTCGAGGAAATCAAATGTAAACTAACCCGCGAGCGGATCACGATCTGAAAACGAAACCTCAAGGTCGCCTTCAAGATCGATCTCACAGTTAACAGCGGTTTATAAATACGGACCCAAAATAAAAAATATATATACAGTGTTAAAATATCCCAAATATACGCTTATTGCAGTTCTAGTTGGCGACTGGTAATGTAATGTATTCGTTTTTATCTCTAACAAACAGGTTACATCACGATGTTATCTATATATTAATTGATAGTAATATCTACAGAAGTGATATCTGGTTGATCTTTATACAAAGTCAAATTATATTTTATTTTATTATAAAATATTTTATTTGCCATAGTTACTGTCTGATAACGTTATATTTCAAGAAAGGCGCTATTTGTAGTTGATGTTTAAAATGTATAAAATTAGCTGTGAAAATAAATTTGAAGGAAAGACATTACACAAATATTCATTTTGGAGTAATTTTATTGATTTTGTTTTTTTTTTCATTAGCTTCACGCTATATCCCGCACACAGCAGGGTAGACAGAGGGAATCCAGTGTTAAGACACTTCGTTCCCCACTTTCTGCGGAATTCTAGAGGCATTGCGTGTTGAGTGGCAGAACTCAACGCCGCGCTTTGCCTCGACACCAGAGCGAAGAAATGGAAATATAAATGTAAGTAAATATTTCATCTCTTCGAGTGGGGATCGAACCCACAACCAGTCGGTTTCACAGTCACACCTCGTGCCGCTGCGCCACGACTGGCATCTGACGATTGATTTCGTTCATTTTGAAGAAAAAAAATGTATCAACTCTAAAACCTTTTTGAGCTCATGGGCACAACTGCTTTGCTAAAGATCATCACATGATCAAAAGTATAGTTTACGATTCTATAACGAGCATACGGACAAACATTAATTTTTTTATATAAAGATTTCAATATAATTCAACGGCTGTTGAGAATTGAGGTTAGGCAGCGTATTTAATATGAGGTCATGTGATATATATAAATGAATATTAGTCATGAATAGTAAGTATTACTATAATTTATAATTTTAAGCGGATTTTTTAAGTATTCGAACAATTGAAATAATAATTAAAACACATTTGTAACGGCGTTGAGTTCCGTCACTCAACACGCAATGCCTCCAGGATTCGTGGAAAATTTTGAACGGAAAATCGAAATTTTGAAGCGTCATATTGGGAGTGTCTTAACACTAATTTTCCAGGTTTCTTCTGCCTATCCTGCTTTGTGCGGGATAAAGCGTGAAACTAAAAAATATACATATATGTACTGGTTATGGCCTACTAATCAACAAGTGTAAGTTCAATCAACTAGCTTCACCTTTTATCTCGTATGGAATTCAGAGTATTGCGTGTTAGGTCAAGAAACTCAACGCTACGTTATCCTGCCCGAACGGGGTATTGGAAATAACTGGACTGTGAATCGAACCCACGACCAACGCGGATGTATTCGGATATTAAATTTGATAAAATTGTAATTATTTTATATACTTTAAAGATATATAATATAGCGGAGATTGCAGAAGAACCGTATAGAATTGTGCACTCGTTGTGTGCTGCTATTCACAATAATCCAAATGACCTTTCCTTGTCGACATTAGTCATATTATTGTCGTGTGACATCTTTAAATCGGTCTAGAGTTCTAAAATGTTTTCGATTTTTCTTCACTTTTAATATTTTTTCAAATGTTCTATATAGGTAGATTTTAAACTATCATATTTTTCATTAAAATATTTTTATTTTAAAAAGAATTGACAATAAGTTATTTTTCCACTAGAAAAGGTGAAAAGAGAGAGAGAAAAGAGAAAATTAATTTTATATTATTATTTTATTAATATTCGTTTTCAACGAATTATTTTATTTTATCGTTAGGAAATTATTGAGCTTCCATAGTTTGAAAACTAGATTTTTTTGTTTACATAGATAAAAAAAATTATTGTTTATTTTTTTACAGTTTCACATTAATAAAAAATATATTTTAATTCGAATAACTCTTAATATTAGTCATTTTCTTCAGGTTGGTCATACCAAGATTGATATCAAGAAAGGGATTTGAAGAAATTATATCGATTCAATCAGCAAAATGTACAATTTATAATGACATTACAATATTCTAATATCGCTATTACTTTTCTAATAATAGAAACTACTTTTTCAAACTTTTAATCTTTAGTTTTTTTTTAGAAACAAATTACTTAAACTACTTTAATTTTCCTTGCTTTTTCTTAAAAAAAATAATAAACGAGAGAATAGTTTAAGGAAAGGTATAATATTTACGTATTATTTTCATATCATCATTGCTTTTATAATCTCTTTCTTGATTTTCTTTTTAGAAAATATGAAAGAATAATTTCCGTTTTCTAACAAATAAGTTAACCTAGTTAAATCTTCATTACTTTTTGTTAAAAAACATAATTAAAATTGTATATTTTCTATATTATAATAATAATCTATCGCGGACATCTCGTAGATAATTTTTTTAATTTCCGTTACTATTACTTTTTTTGAAGTGTTAATGTTTTCCCCAAGAGAAAACATATCTTTCTGACATAATAATATTTTATAATTTCTGACAATACTTATCAGTAAGTATAACATAATAAATAATATTTTGATATCAGGTGATAAAATTAATACGAAAATTTTCCAAGTTTAATCAAATATAATAAAAACAACATATAGTAAAAACTTTGTTTATTAAGAACGAGCTATTCTGTTGAACCAAACAACAGTTCTCGAACAATGATTCACAATTTCAAACAAAAATAAATCTACCTAGCAAGTTTTCCATATTTACAAAATACATTTTTCAAAGCTTTCAAACTTTAGAAACTGAACCGAAATTTGTGAATAAAAAAAATATACGTGGCGTGTACTAAAAATATTTAGGTGATGAGATCAAAATATTTTTTAATGTCCATTATAAATCGTAAACTCCAACCTCTTCAACATTTGCTAGGATATTTTTAGTAATGGCGCAACCACGACGGTGCACCGCGTACCGCACGCGTACAGCTCGCGACAACCTTCGGGCCAATTGGTTTGTAGGTAGGTAGTTGGGAATTAGCGTTGGCGATCCAAGAATGCGGAGCTTCCGAAAGAAGTTCGTTTCACTTTGAAGATTCGTTGAAAATCGACCGCGAGGCCTCACGCAAGCGCGACGGCACCCCACATTGGAGATTCGAAATTGTTAAACAATAATGCTGGGTCGGTCGCGGGTCGGCACTCCGGAGCCCGTGCCGGAGGCGCTCGTCGGGTCGTGGCCGCGCTGCTTACCTGTTGCCAGTAGTCCTCGAGGGACAGCTTCCATTCGAAGTAGCCGGTGTCGGTGACGTCCTGGAGCTCGCGGAACAGGTTACCGCTCGGGAGGACGTCCATCGCGCTTACATGTGACGCCGATCGAGTTTTTTTAACACAACACACGTAACACTACCGCGGTGGTACGCGCACGACTGACTTGCCCGCGCCCCGCGCGGAGCCCCCCGCACGCGCCACGCTCCTCCCCCGCCTCGCCGCCGCTGTCCTCGCGCGTAGATTAATACGCGGATAGAGTGTACGGAGTACAGCTTTCTCTTTTTAATCCTTAAATCCTCCCGCGCTATAAAGGGAGTTTTAGGGACGCGATCGATAGCGTATTTTTTTTTTTACAAAAAAAACAAAATATGATGATATAATTTCAGTCTTATGTAAAAGTATCAAGAAGTCCCAATAGTATGTTTATTTAGCGGATAGTAAGTACCTACAGACAATGTGATTTTAATATTTTATGGTACAAAACAAAAATCAAGAATGTATAGTATATAACATTTGAACGAATGAAATTAAATCACGCAGAGATACTACATTTTTATCATGAATGGACCCCATCAACGTATTAATGCAATTTGCACCAGTTATAAAATTGAAATCTATAATAAATTGTATTTCATTTACAAACAAAAAGTGAAATTGCAATCTGAATATAGGCCTGTACTCAAACAAGATGGAAGTGTCTTTGCCTGTCTAATCTGCGTAACATATAAATTTAAAGATAGGCACCAAAAATGGCGGTAAGACAAAAATTACAAATTCCAAAATCATATAAAAGCATCTCATAATGCGTTTCAAAGTATTTTATCATAAGTTTAGTATTTATTTATTTACTTTTTTGTGCACACTTTTATGAAAATAAAAGAAAAAGAGAAAATTAGAAAACAATTCACGCACAAAAAATCTACGAGTTCTTCAAGACGACCTTTGGTTTTGTAAATTTATGTGACAATAAAAGATAGGTGATATAAATAAACAAACATATCATACTACCTCCTAATACATAAACATACACGCATATGGTACCTGAAAAATACATATTATTATAATATACTAACATATTGGCGCCATCGTAAAGTGAGTCTCTATCTTTAAATTATTTAATTTTAATTTAATTTAAAAAAAAATATACTGTAAGATTTCGGGAGCTTAATATTTTGTGGTAATTCGTTCCACAATTTAGTAGCTCGCACAGCAAAGAAGCGATCATAAAATTTAGTAGCGTATCTCGGAATGCTTAGAGTTAGGTTCTCGGAGAATCTCAATGTGTTTGTATAACCTGTTAGTTCGAATATGAGAGATATTCGGATTATCAGATTTAATTAGGAACATTTTTACGCTATGCCCTAGAATTCGGCGGAAAATAGGGAACGGATTGTCTTAATACTAGGTTCCCTCTGCCTACCCTGTTGTGTGCTTGATTTAAACAAATACTATAAAGCTGTAGAGGTTTTTTCTTGAATTCATCCGGGAAATACTGATTCGTAAAGATTTTTTTTATGTTGTATATTCCAATTATCAACGGAGGCTATTAGCTAAGGCTACTATTAGTTTACTTTAATCGTGTCGATGTAACCCACCAACAATCGGTACAATATATTGTACTAATTCGAAGTTTCTCAACTATCATATCAAGATTATTTGCCAAAAAAACACAAAAAACATTTAAATATTATATTTTCCTCAAATAAAATACGTTCCAATTTCTCTATCCAATAGTTATCCTATCCACTATTATAGTGGTATGCAGACGGATGGGCCGACCGTTACGCGCGCGCGCAACCACCCGTGGCAGCTCCATTCATACTTGTACGTACGATGTATCTATACTACACTACTCTATGTTTATATACAGCGTGTTTACTAGTGTGGAAATTATTAGTATTGTAATAATATGTTAAAAACTACGTTTCTTTGTTTTGTTTTTAAATTGCTGTTGTAGTTTTTTTTTTGTTTTTTAATATACACATTAGTTTTTTTTTTTTGTGGGAAAGAAAATTCTGTCTCGATCTGTGTGCGTGGTGTGGAGTAACACAAGTGCTTGTTTAACGTGATCGGAACAGAAAAATGAGAAAAGTACCTAAAATACCTATTTAACGCTTACTATTTTATAGATTTAAATTCGAAATAACGAATTCAAAAATAACATAAAACCTAAAATAAAACCTTTTTTATTAATTTTATTAATAGAAATCCTCTACCCTGACAAACAAATGAGAAAAAAATATATAAATCCTCGAATAGGGTTTAAATCGTGGAAATATCAATTATATTTGTGGTTTATGAAACGCCTCTGAAATGTTTACAAACTGTAGGTTCTGTTGAAGTATTTGAGAAAGCTCGTTAAAACTTAGCAAAGCTGTATATATAAATGATTTAAAGGCTTAATTATAGCACAGTTGACAGCTTTTGGTGCAAGGAAGTAAATGTTACCAACGTTCTATAAACTTAACTTACTTAACTTAACTTCACGCTTTATCCCTAGCGGGATAGTCAGACAGAACGGCGCGTCAAATGTTCTATAAACACAAATATAAATCAGCTTAACGCTGTAACCCGGTAGGGTAGACAAAGGGAACCCGGCAAGGCAGGCAGAGGGAACCTACATAGTGTTAAGACATTTCGTTTCCTAATTTCCGCCGAATTCTGTAGGAATTACGTGTTGAGTGGCCGTACTCGCTGGAACTATAGAAATATAGATTCTAAAAGAGATACAGTTTCTAGAAATATATTTTCGTTGCGATTCCTTTGGAATTCTTAGTTGATATAGGAAAAATTTTATTGTAAGCGTTTGAATTCAGAAATATAATTTATGTAGTCATGTCAACAAACCACGGTATTGTACGAATCATCGATCTAAGATTCTAAGCTTTCTCGGAAAAGGAAAGGAAAAGAATGTTATAATATCGGTACGACCCGACTTGTATGTGGAAATGTATTACTACATATAAGTAGGTACTTCGCGATTTAAAAAGTTATTTATATTTTTTTAATGTATTATAACAGTCAGATTCAGAATTTAGATTTTGTATTTCTGTAAAATATATATATAATTTTACAGAAATACAAAATCTAAATTCTGAATCTGACTGTAATAATTCTCCAAAAATTAAAAAGCAATTTCGTCATTTTTGGAATTGATTTGGAAATGGCTAAATTAAATTAATTTAAGAAATTAAAATTTACAATTTTGTAGCAAATATATGTCTAGGTACCTTTATATAAGTATTCGAACTCTATATTTCCAACATTTCAAGTCAATTCTCTCTTTTTCTAGACGTCAAAAGATCATAAATATAATATCATAATTACTTTATATTTATATAATACTAGCGAATTTTTTATTTACAAATTTGTATTACTTTCGTTTTCTAATAGTATCATTATTTTAAAGACAAGATCTATACATTTAAAATTAAAATTTCAATCAATTCAATAAAATAACAATTACATGGAACAAAATGCTTTATATTGATAAACTGTTTTTATTTGTAAACCGATGGAAATAAAACAACCACAGACACAGTTAAGGGAAACAAAAATTTAAAAAAATAATTGTTTAGGATTTTTGTTACACTATTAAATGTACAATAAATAATAAATAGTTTTTTATTTCATGTACAGGCTACAATAAGCTACCTATATATTCATTATATGCATAAATAAAGCTAGTCGAGTTGAGGAGTTGTGGCTGTAAACGCTACAGGTTGTGAATACGATTACCACCCGAGGGTAAGCGCGGCGTTGAGTTCCGCCACTCAACACGTAATGCCTCCATAACTGCTTAGTCCGCCTACCCTGCTACATGCGGGATACAGCGTAAAGCTGAAAAAAAAAAAGATAAAACGATCATGAAATACAGCTTCCCAACATTTATACATATTTAAATACTAAATCTGTATTAAGAGGCCGGTCGTGGCGCAGGGGTACAAAGTGTGACTCCAAAACCGATTGGTTGTGGGTTCGATCCCCACTCGAGGATATGAAATATTTTCTTAAATTTATATTTCCATTTTTTCACTCTGGTGTCGAGGCAAAGCGCGGCGTTGAGCTCTGCCACTCAACACGCAATGCCTCCAGAATTCGGCAGAAAGTGGAGAATGGAGTGTCATAACACTAGGTTCCCTCTGCCTACCCTGCTGTGTGCGGGATACAACGTAAAGCTGATTTTATTTAATCTGTATTTCCTGTAAAAGCTGGTAGTATTATTTAACTACGAAAGCAGGCGCCACGCCGTCTCGTAATAAACTCGATCCCACGCAAAATTTAGCCACATTTTACTAAGACAACGTTCGTCAACTCGATATATGAGATTGGTATAACATCAACTTATACATTGAATTGCTTTTTTAATTAAATTACTGTAATCTATATTTCCACAATAGTAATATTGAAAATTAATATCAAAATCCTCGGTTTAACGTGTAAACCTGCTAACAAACAGCCTATTAAGCAAACTCCTAGGAGTGACAAAAAATACTTTATTTTCTCACTCTCTTTTTAAAATATGATGAGTAATTTACATATATATTATCAGAAGTTCTTTACAATTTCAAAAATTTATTTCTATTCTCTCTCTCTCTCTCTCCTATATGAAAGAAAATAAAGGTCAGTTTTATATATATATATATATATATATATATATATATATATATATATATATATATATATTTATATATATATATATATATATATATATATATATATATATATATATTACACTTTCGAACAGTATAAAAATATACATAACGAAAAAACAAAAAAAAAAGGTTATAGTATATCTCAAAGCCGACGAAATATGATGATTGATGATGACATGACGGCCATCATGTTACAGTGGAACAGGTAAATCTAAGTAGAAATGAGATGGTTGTCGGTTCGAGCTTTCGGGCAAATGATTTATTTTTATTGGCGGTATTGATATTTGTAAAAAATTTTAGATATAGAATAAATCTTCAAATTTAATATTTATGTATCATGTTTTTTTTTAATATTTATGATAAAAAACTAAAAAAAAAAGCAAACTAGTAGAAGGAACCTAATGTTAAGAAAATCCGTTCTCCACTCTCCACAGAATTTTCGAGACTTTGTGTGTTGAGTGGCAGAGCTCAACGCCGCGCTTCGTCTACCAGAGAGAGATGATAATAAATTATTTCCCCGAGTGGGGAAATAATTTATTATCCCCCCGTCCCCCGTCTCCAAACCGTCGCGTTTGGAACTCAGACACTGCCACGCTGCGTCTCGACGCCCTCATGCGACTTAAATGACAGTAAAGAAATTGAATCTCTATATTGTATGATCAAAATTTTGATGTCATCTTTAGTTCCTGTAGAATACCAAAAAATTTTTTTATAGTTTCAAGGCACATATCCGCTCCGCTCCTAGAAAGGCAGGCAGAGGGAAACTTGGAACCTAGTGTTAAGATACTCTCTCTTCCATTAGGCCACTTCGGTTCCCCACTTTCCACTGAGTTCTTGGGGCATTGCGTGTTGAGTGGCCGCACTCCGCCGCGCTTTGCCTCATTATCAGAGCGAGGAAACGAAAATATTAAATATCATTCCCCCAATTGAGAATCGAACTCAGAACCGTAGCGATTGTGCCCCAGTGCCAGGACGGTCCAAAAAAGAGATATACAATTACAATTTCAATTTCATTTTCGACCAGTCTTCGGTTAAATGGAAGGAAGGGTCCGTACTGGGGGACCTTTTAGTAATAACAATGTACTTCTCAATATAAAGTTCATTGATTTGAACGGATATTGGCTCCTGTCTATCTGTCGTCATCAGGTTAGTACGTTTTATAAGTTGTGAGCAACTGCAGATATATTATTAACGGTTGTTTTATTCAAAATTTACACAAAGTGTGACTGTAAAATCGACTAGTTGTGGGTTCGATCCCCACTTGAGGAGATGAAATATTTACTTAAATTTATATTTCCATTTCTTCGCTCTGGTGTCAAAGCGAATCGCAGTGTTGAATTCCGCTACTCAGCACGCAATGCCTCCAGAATTCGGCAGAAAGTGGGGAACGGAGTGTCTTAGCACTAGGTTTCCTCTGCCTTTTTTTTGAACTAAACAACATTAAATGATTACAATTAAGTTTACACGGTTTATATTACCTAAGTATACTACTACGAGTATACCTGTAGCGTTTATATTAATTAACTTTTCAATTACTTACCGTGTTTCAATAAAAATTGTTTATATCATTATGTTTAGTTCACAATTTTAAAACTAACATCCAAAGGAGCATTCCGCTCAATGTCAAAAGATACAGAAGCTCATTTTGAATCACTAGGCTTCGAATAAAAAGTGCAAGAAAGTTAATTAAAGCAGAAATTTGTCTTCTTTCATGAATTTCCATAGAAATTCGCTTTTACCTTTGTTGAAAGGATATGCTCGTTTGTGAAATTCATTAGATTCATGCTCACGAAATATTAAAGTAGCTAATTGTTCCTTTTATCATCTCTTAGAAACTGCCTGTAACGTATCTATAAAAACATAATAAAAAAACCTTGTTTAACCGACTTCTGTAATAGGAGGAGGTTCTATTCGACTGTATGTTTTATGTTTGTTACCTCAAAACTTTTGACTGGGTGAACCGATTTTGATGATTGTTTTTTTTATTTGAAACTGGTGCTTGCTATGGGTCCACCCATTTAAATTTGGTCCATTTCTGACTATATTAACCATGAAAATGAAAATTATATATAAGAAATTATATAAATTTGCATTAAGCGTGTGAGACTAATAGACGAATAACTCAATATCACGCCAACCGATTTCGATGATACTTCTTTTATTGGAAAGAATACACTTCAAAGATAGTTCGATGAGAGTTTGGTTAGGTCCTGATTATGGGATCCAACTGAAGTCGGTTTTTGTTTTGTTAAAAAATATTTTGTCGAGACGTTGAGACTACACAAAGGTAAGGCTGACGCTATTGACTACAACTGATACTCTTTTGTTCATTTTTTTATTCTATAATCGCATAATACACATATAACATTGTTAATAATCTCTCTTTTATTCAGTATTCAACGTTTGAATAGTTTTAAATAAATACATCAGTTTCACGCTGTATCCTGCACACTGCAGGATAGGCCTATCGTTTGAATTCCGTTCCCCACTTTCTACTGAATTTTGGAGGCATTGCGTGTTGAGTGGAAGAATTCAACGCCGCACTTTGCTTCGACACCAGAGCAAAGAAATGGAAATATAAATTTAAGTAAATCTTTCATCTCCTTGAGTGGGGATCGAACCCACAACCAGTCGGTTTTACAGTCACACTTTGTGCCTCTGCGCCACGACAGGCCTCCTCAGGCCAGAATAGTGTTCTTTCTTTAGAACATATATTTTTAATGTTAGTTGAAGGTTAATTAATGACTCCTAGTACAAATTTCCCTTTTATTTGCGATTTGCGTCATTCAAAGTCATATAATGTACATGAGGCTTAAGCTTTAATAACGTGAGAAATTTAAGAGAAGGCTGAAAATACTCGAGAATTTTGCTTGAAAGCTTTACATATTGCTAGGTAAGTATTAGCAAGGTAAATAAGAAATTATATAGAGAGTGTAATGCATATAATATACTTCAGTTCGGTATTGAAAATTCGATCTGCACGATGAGCCACCGATATTCTATTTATATGGACGTTTTCTTAGCTTCACGCTGTATGTCCCGCATATAGCAGGGTAAGCAGAGTGAACCTGAGAACCTAGTGTTAAGACATTACCATTCATCACATTCCGCGGAATTTTGAAGGTATTTTGAGTGTTGAGTGGCAGAACTCAACGTCGCTGCCTCGACACCAGAACGAAGGAATGGAAATATAAATTTAAGTAAATATTTAATCTCCTCGAGTGGGGATCGAACCCACAACCAGCAATGCCTCCAGAATTCGGCTGAAAGTGGAAAACGGAGTGTCTTTATGCCTACCCTTCTGTGTGCGGAATACAGCGTGAAGCTGATTTATTTTCATTTATGTAGATTATTTATATAGATATTTTCATTTCTTCGCTCTGCCAAGTGGTAACTCTCCACTCAACCTGCAATACTTCGAAAACAGATTCAGTTTGCTTTATGCGGGGTATAGCGTAAGAATATAATAGGTAGTTAAAAAATATGAAAAAATGTCAATGTTATTACATTCTGTTTGAAAGCTTTCGTTTGAATTTTGATCTGTTAAAGGGTGTAGCCGGATAAGCATGGAAAAGCGGCGCTGGCTTCTAATGAATTATTTTTACCACGATCGTATTGTTTTTTATTCGAAAAAGGGATACATCAAAATTTTTGTCTCCTTACAGTAAGGGAGTTATGGGTATAACAACTCTTAACGTTAAAGTTTTTTTCTCGGTATCTATTAAAGATATTTTTATGAAATTTAAACAGAACATGGCTAACCATAAATGGCAGATACACTTTGTAAAAAACTTGTTTTGACCCATCCTCTCCTACGATCGTGTAGGATTCGCGCACATCAAGCTACAAACCTTTCAAAAGGTCCAAAATAAACTTAAACCTATCACATTAGGGTGTACCCCTGGTACCTTCACAATGTCGACCTTCACAGAGACTTCAAACTGGAACATTCAAACATATGTGGATATATAAGTAATGCAAAAGCTGTTCCAAGAGCTACTTGGAGCGTACAGGCTTGCACGCGAGTCCTCTTACCGTAAAGGCGTTTAATTACATCTCTCACACGAAATCTAAGCTCAGGCGCCCGAGAAACGTCTTATTAGACCCAGATGACGCCATTACAATTGTAAATTCTACGTATGTAGTTTCTACCTAGAATTTACAATTCAATTCAAATTATTTCACACATACAACACGTGCACCGTCGTCAGTGTTAGTCTAATGCTTTCCATGTCGCATCTTCACGTCACCGCTGGTTTGTTTAGAATAGGGGACCTTCCATCCCGATCGACGACCACAAGTCACTGTGGACACCCTTGCTGCTGATAACATCCTCTCAAGCAGCCATGTAGTGCTTGCAATTTCTCAGGGATAGAGTACCCTTTTCTGAAATGTATATATAAGTATATCTCAATATTGATTATTTCGAACTCTACTAATATGACTACGTATACAAAATTTCATTAACAACTGCTTTAATTTATGCCGTATATTTTTTTTCTAATAGAGTTATTAACTCACACATATTCATTTGCGATATTTATTTTATGTTGTTCAAACAAATCGATAATTCACAAAATTGTCTTTACTCTATGGAATAATTAAATTTATAAGAGATCAGGTGGCGCAGGGGCACAAAATGTTACTACAACCCGACGGGTTGTGGTTTCGATTCACACTCTAGGTAATTAAATATTTAATATTCCCATTTCCTTCGCTCCGGTGTCCACTCAAAGCGCGACACTCACGTTCTCGCTTCACGGAGTGCCTTAACACTACGTTGCCTTTCCTATCCTGCTATGTGCGGGATAGAAAATGACGCTAAAAAAATATAACATAAAAAATTAAAAAGCGAATGTACGTTGAGTCAATATTACTTTAAAAATGTTAACAACGTTAAATAATTAGAAGGAAATATAATAATACCTCTTCTCGTTAAATAATTCCTCTCAGCCGACCATACTTAAAGAGGAAGCTGTTATTCAAACATTATTATGACTATGAAAAAATAAAAATTTACTTCTTGATATTTATATAAATTAATATTTTATATTGAGGCCGGTCGTGGCGCAGCGGCACAAAGTGTGACTGTAAAACCGACTGGTTGTGGGTTCGATCCCCACTCGAGGAGATGAAATATTTACTTAAATTTATATTTCCATTTCTTCGCTCTGGTGTCGAGGTTAAGCGCGGCGTTGAGTTCTGCCACTCGACAGGCAATGCCTTCAGAATTCGGCAGAAAGTGGGGAACGGAGTGTCTTAGCACTAGGTTTCCTCTGCCTACCCTGCTGTGTGCAGGATACAGCGTGAAGCTGAAAAAAAAAATAAAATATACATTTTCAAAAACATTTAGGTAAAGAATGTTTGTTATATTGTTTCTCTTTGTTATATTGATGGTTTATCTTTTTAATCAACTTCTGTAAGAAAAGGAGGTTATCAATTCGACTGTATTTTTTTTATAGTTTGTTACCCTATAACTTAAGACTGGGTGAACCAATTTTGATGTTTTTTTTTTAATTTGACAGCTAGTGCTTCCCGTGTGGTCCCATTTTTTTTGGTCCATTTCTGACAATGGCATATATGAGAAAATCACATAAGTCTTAAATTTGCAATAGATATGTGCGCGACAAATGGACGAATAACTCAATATCACTCTAACCGATTCCGATGTTTTTTTTCTTTATTGGAAAGGATACACTTCGAGGATAGTTTGGTCAAGTCAGTCACTTCGAGGATAGTTGGTTAGGTTCTGATTATGGGGTCCAGTCAAAATTGAACAAGTTGTTTTTTTTTGGTAAAAAATATAATTATACTGTAATAGTTACAAGGAAAAACATTGTTAAAATGGGTGTCAGAAGTGAGATTTCTCATCGTTGCATTTCTTTTCAACCAACTACCACACCGGAAGACGGTCTCATTTAACCAACTTCAAAAAAGGTTCTGAGAGGTTTCTAAGAACATACATAAAATATTTTTTATGTATGTTCTTGTCAATATGTCAAAATGTTAGTATGCACAATAATACCTAATTAAGTTTGAAGTTTTACCTAGGACAAGATCTGTCCATCACTTAAAATCGTAAAATAAATTAATATTTAACAAAAAAAAAACCGATTTCAAACAACGAACTAAAAAGTAAATAATAATTTTACATAAAGTAAAATACTAGTACTTTGGATTTTGTTCAACAAAAATAATTTTAAAAAGATTTTATAATTCTGAAGCCCGTATTATTTTGAAATAAAATACAAACATAATCATATAATTTTCAAAATAACCAAAGTGAAAAACTTTACCAGAAATATCAACATATTACATTTATTTTGAACTTTTTCCTTTAATAAGATTATCCCGATCATCGGCAAAACTGGCTGCGATATTAAAATTATAAGGTAACAACGAGATTAATATTTTTATCCATCTGAGCTGTCCAGCCATTGATATAAAAATATAATAAAACTGCAAGAGTACATTGAATATGAAATAATATACTTATAGGTGTCTTTACACAAGTAACCGAAGCCAAAACTATATTTTTTAAAATGTTTGCTCTGTCTGCACGAACATTTATAAAACAAATTTTTGTCTTTGGTTACTTGTATAATTTTGTCTGTTCGCACAAACATTTAAAAAAATATATATTTTTGTCTTTGGTTACTTGTATAATGTTGTCTGTTCGCACAAACATTTTAAAAAACTATATTTTTGTCTTTGGTTACTTGTATAATGTTGTCTGTTCGCACAAACATTTTAAAAAAATATATTTTTGTCTTTGGTTACTCGTATAATGTTGTCTGTTCTCACAAACATTTAAAAAAAATATATTTTTGGCTCTGGTTACTTATATAAAGAAACCTAGAAATATTTTTTAATTAAATATTTGTTTTATTACTCTCTTGTATCTTGTATGAAAGGTGGAAATTATTAAGTTCTCTGTAAATTCATAACGATACTAATGTATGTAGAAATGTAGCAATAAAAAAAACTGATGTGAACTATTATTATAATATTTATTTTTTTATAAATGTTCAATTAGATTGATTGAGGCCATTCGTGATGCAGGGACACAAAGTGTGACTGTAAACGCAACAGGTTGTGGGTTCGATTCCCACTCGAGGAAATAAAGTGTTATTTATTATTATTTCAATTTCTTCGCTCTGGTAAAAATGCGCGGCGCGGCTTACACACAATGCCTCGCAAATTGGTAGAAAGCTGTAAACGGAATTTCTGAACACGAGGTTCCCACTGCTCATCCTGTTACATGCGGGATACAGCGTAAAGCTAAAGAAAATAAAATAAATTAATATGAAATCAAGTAAAAAATGTTTTTCATTTCTCTAGAGTTCACGTCTAAGCTTCACCGTCTGTACGCTAGCTAGTCACTTAAACCGTGTTGAACGTTAACTGCAAAAGGCGAGATTAAACTCTGCTTGGTTATCGATTTTTTAATAGTAATCCCATCTTAAGTTGAAACTTAAAGGTCCACGAGAGCAAAATAACCGCACTTTGCATAAAATCTTAAAGTAGGTAAATAAAATAAAAATCTAATCAATTTCACGCTCTAACCCGCAAACAGCAGGGTAGGTTTCCTACCTAGTGTTAAGACACTCCGTTTCCTACTTTCACTTTTTTAGGCCTTGCATATTGAGTGGCAGAGGGCAAAGCCGAGCTTTTTTGCCTTAGTGCTAGAGGGACGAAATGAAAATATTAATCTCTATATATAATACTAGCGGCTCGCCCACGGCTTCGCCCGCTTAAAATACATGATTACTGATTTAATAAGCAGAATTGATTGACAACTATAATGACTTCTAATATGATTTTTTTACGACATTATCTTCAAAGAATTTTTGATTGTTTTAAATAAAAAAATACGACCATTGTTGATATTTGATATTT
Organism: Heliconius himera; assembly: GCA_021202915.1. Lineage (NCBI taxonomy): Eukaryota > Metazoa > Arthropoda > Insecta > Lepidoptera > Nymphalidae > Heliconius > Heliconius himera. Next base: position 1,454,507 of record JAJHJA010000352.1, read on the forward strand.
ATAAAATATACATAAAGCTAATTATTTATTACACGTATATATTTTGTAACTTTATGTTCTTTTTACCTAAATAATATACTTAGCTTTATGTATATTTTATAAATATCAAATATCAACAATGGTCGTATTTTTTTATTTAAAACAATCAAAAATTCTTTGACGATAATGTCGTAGAAAAATCATATTAGAAGTCATTATAGTTGTCAATCCATTCCTTAATAATTTTTAATTTTTATAAAATCAATAATCATGTATTTTAAGCGGGCGAAGCCGTGGGCGAGCCGCTAGTATACAATAAAGTAAACAAAATTGAATTGTTAGTGGAGATTACCTTCATAAATCATAACAGTTAAGTTTAAGTCGTAATTAATTCAACACACAGATAAAGAACGATCTTGAAAGAAATATCAAGTAAATACAAAGATTTTTTGGTTGGTTCGTTCATATAATATGTAACTAATTTAAAAACTGTACAGGAGTTAATATGCAATTATTACAGTTATTTTATAAAGAATATTATGAATCCTTCAAATTTAACATTTAAGGCTGTTTCTGAATGAGTAAATTAAATTATTCACTGACATCAGCACATTTAACAGAGTATATTATATAGATAAAAAGAACATAAAGTTACAAAAATATATACGTGTAATAAATAATTAGCTTTATGTATATTTTATAAATATAAAAATATCAACAATGGTCGGTCAGTTTTTTAATTAAAACAATCAAAAATTCTTTGACGATAATGTCGTAAAAAAATCATATTAGAAGTAATTATAATTGTCAATCAATTCTGCTTATTAAATCAATAATCATGTATTATAAGCGGGCGAAGCCGTGGGCGAGCCGCTACTAAATAATAATTCAATCGAACCCACAACCGTCGCGTTATAGTCCATCGATTTCTTAACGCAGATATACGTACATATAGGTGTTAGTAAATAAATAAATAGGAACGAATAAAGAGTTTTTATAATAAATATTCTTTCTCAGTGTACAAAGGAAGATGAATTATTATGTGCCTAGTTCATCTTGTTAAAACTTTGCAGTATTATCTGATCGGAAAGGTGGAATGCTTTTGCAGTTTTCACTAAATACAAAATCGCTGGTTTTTATTACTAAAATATACTTTTAATTAACCGAATGTTTATGTTTGGGAAAGGCACATTAGAGCGACTTTTTGTTGTCTTGTTTGTTGTAACTGTAGTTAAACAAAAAAAAAATATTATAGGTAAATTTAATAAATTACGATTTGAAATTGTATCTGACGCTTTAGATTAAGCTTCACGCTTTATCCCGCAAATAACAGAGTAAGAGACAACTTGTGTCAAGAAATGGCAGAACGCAAATAACGAAATATCGTTCTGCTGTAAATCAACGCCTTGCTTTGTCTTGGTAGGAAAATAAAAAACTTCATTCTCTCCGATGTTTATCGCAAATCCTTTCCTCCGAAAATCCTTTACTACTACTGCTTCGCAACTGCTTAACACGAGGTTCCCTCTGCCTACCTTGCTACAAACGGGATACGGCGGCAAGCTAACAATAAAAAAATATACAAGTTAAATATAACAACATAGTTATACTAGAATGCATCTTAATTAACCCTTCGAACCAAACTCAAAGCGCAGAATTAATGATGGACGGTCCACGTATTAACGTGATCGTCGAAACACCTAGTAAGTAATTATTATCAGCTTCACGCTGTATCCCGCACACAGCAGAGTAGGCAGAGGGAACCTAATTTAAGACACTCCGTTCCCCACTTCCCGCCGAATTTTGAAGGCATTGTGTGTTGAGTGGCGGAACTCAACGCCGAGCTTTGCCTGGACACCAGAGCGAAGAAATGAAAATATAAATTTAAATAAATATTGAATTCCCTCGAGCGGAGATCGAACCCACAACCAGTCGCGTTTACAGTCACACTGCTTTCTCCTCCGCCACGACTGGCCTCCAGTAAGTTATTATTAAAATGCAAATAATAACGTAATTAGTCACAGTTCATACAACACTGAATGAAGCCTGTAGTTTCGATTCAGGTCAACGTTGTTCAACAAGCTATATTATTTCATTTCGCTACTGAAAATGTGATCCTCTTCGTGTTTTGAGCCTTTTAAATTTAATTTTTCATTTTTTTTTTGCTAGTAACTGTTACTATTTCTCATTGAGATTTAAATTTTATAGTGTCTATTTCAGTAAATTCTGTAAATAAGCATTTTGCTGTTTGATAATATATATTTTTTATTTTTTATTATAGTTATGTTTGTATATTCATCTCACGTACTTTTTGTGAAATTAAGTTTTTTTTTAATGCGCAAATAGAAGTGTAATGAAAATTTATTACTGCGTTTCTCAATTGCCGCCCAACTTTCGAGATATCGCATCGCTGAGAGGCGGAACTCAACGCCGTGCTTTGTCATGTTACCAGATCAAGGTAAAAGGCTTATAATATATTCTCTCGAGTGGAAATCGAAAACACTACAACCATGGTCACAGTCTGCCTGCGTCACTACGGCCATCAACTTAATAAACGACCGTACATATATAAAAAAACTCTTCATAATGACCCCATAGTAGTCCCCAGTAAGGTAGTTCTAATTAAAACAGATAAAAAAGAATATATTACAAAGGTTACATACAAGAAGGTTCGAATAGTGTCTCACATTCGTATATAAAAAAGGCTGAAAGGGCAGCACTGTCGCATTTTAACTCGACGACCATGTAGGTCATTTCATAAAATAGCACCGAACATAATGCTTCACCTTGTGATGTGGCCAATTTGCAATCCTATGACAATAGGTATTCAAGCTCACACAAATGCAGCATCACTGTTTCTTCTTATTTTGCGACGAGCTTCGCTATATATGAATATTTAGTTTAAAAAAAAAACCTGCTTCACGCTGTATCCCGCATACAGCAGGGTGGACAGAGGGAACCTAGTGTTGAGACACTCCGGTCCCCGTTTTATAAATTTGTAATTTTCTGGAGTGGGGTTCGAACCCACAACCAGTCGCGTTTACAATCACACACTTTAGCCTCTGCGCTGCAACTGGCCTTTTAGATTTAAAACTTAATGATATGATAAGTTCTGTTTGTTAAATACAAAATAATATATAATTGACATTTAAGTAGCATAGATGTGCGGCGATGACGTTTCCACAAAGCATAATAAGTGATTAGACAATTATATGTAGGTATACTAATATTATAAATATATAATATAAAGCAGTTTATACATCATGACAATCGTTTCGATTCAACCCATATTACTTGCGGTCGGAGTTACCTCAGGCACGTATAAAATAAGCATGCAGGCAAAAGATAAAAGTTAAAGCCAACTCTTCACGTGCGTCCATCAAAGTCCATCAAAAAATTGTATTTTTTTCTTCAGAGGATCAAGCTATTCTCGCCCCTCTTCGCCCGGTGATGATAAATGAATGCCGGCTGCATGCACGAAAAACTATGACTCACTGTCACGTTCCGCCTGAGCCGAGCGTGCAAGCGAGAGTGCAGACTAAAGGATAGAGAGGCACGATCGGATCTCTCCCATATATCAGTTTCACCCTGTATCTTGCACACAGCAGAGTAGGCAGAGGGAACCTAAATTTAAGACACTTCATTATTCTTCTTCATTATATCATACCCCCTGAATACGCCGCCAACATAAGTAGAATGGACGCGAAAATAAAAAATTATATTGTTTTTAAGTTCAACCGTAAAGTATTCCTGAAAACGGCTTTCAATCAAAATCGATAGGTTATTGAAAAGTTGGCACACATCTGGATTTGATATATTTCCAATAAGGTTAGAAGCATTTTTAATATTAGAGAATATTTTTATATTTAATAGATTAATAATCTATTAAATATAAAAATATATTTATTAATTTAATCTAAAAATTCACTTTTTCCCGAGCCATTCGGTGTATGTGATATACATACATATGTTTATTCCGATAGAAAATAAAATATTTAATCTATTTAGGATGTATCTAGTACAACTTCAGGAACCCACATTTTTATTTTACATTTTATATCAAAAAACTATATGTTGATTTCAAATTTTATTAATATTGAAGAAAAAACTTATAAAAAGAGGCCGGTCGTGGCGCAGAGGCACAAAGTGTGACTGTAAAATCGACTGGTTGTGGGTTCGAGCCCCACTCGAGGAAGCGAAATATTTATTTACATTTATATTTTCATTTCTTCGCTCTGGTGTCGAGGCAAAGCGCGGCGTTAAGTTTCGCCCCTCAGCACACAATGCCTTCAGAATTCGGCAGAAAGTGGGGAACGGAATGTGTTAACACTAGGTTCCCTCTGCCTACACCGTTGTGTGCGGTATACAGCGTGAAGCTGATTTAATTTTTGATTTAATTTAACTTCTAAAAAAAGTCCGGTTCAAATCGACAAATGAAATCTAATCGTTAATACAAAGCAAATATTAAACGCTGAGCTGAAGAAGCTCCGCACCGGAATTCCGTTACTTTGAGCGAAGTGAAACATCCGTTTAAATAAATCAGTTTCACGCTAATTAGTTCATTACTTCAAAGCTAATGCAAGTTTCTCATATTTGATAGTTGCATCGTTAAATACAATTCTAACTGAATACTTCGGAGAATTGTAGAATGTTATTTAAAAAACATCTTTCTGACGATAGGTATGTATGTATATTTATTGTACTACTTTTATATTCATTGTTTTGTTTTATTAATTTTTTTGATATGTTAACACATTTAATTTTTTTTTTTTTTACTATTTCATTTATGATATTGTAAGCAAACTCGTGTAAAAGAGGGTAGGTGTAGATGAAAAAGGCTATAAAAGCAGTGGAACTCTGTCAACCTGGTCGGTTTCCAGGAAGCACGGGTCCGAGTCCCGCTACATTCAAAATTTTTCGATGATCCAATTACATTTCAGTCGCACGTCACACTCTCCGCCACTGTAAGAGGCGGCGAGGCTAGTCATATCTCACAGCACGTCCGCACCTCGGGGCAACGGGGGATTAGCGTACGCAGGGCATTCCACTGCGATCGCCAACTCTTCACGAGCGACCATCAAAGCTTGTACTTTTTCTTCAGGGTTGAGCTACCCTCGCTCCTCCCCATCCGGTGGCGCTGTCAAGACCAGTCCAGGTCAACAGCATTAAAGCCAATTCGAAAAAAAAAGAAAGTCAACCAGGGGCTGTTGCCTGTAGGCAACCGCTCTTATCGGAAGGAAACTCATGTGAAGTTTTATTAGATGATACATATCACTTATTACAATTACATAGAATCTCTTTCAAAATAGTTTAGCAACATATAAACACAAAAAAAATCAGCTTCACGCTGTATCCCGCACACAGCAGGGCAGGCAGAGGGAACCTAGTGTTAAGACTCCGTTCCCCAGTTTCTGCCGGATTCTGGAGGCATTGCGTGTTGAGTGGCAGAACTCAACGCCGCGCTTTACCTCGACACCAGTGCGAAGAAATGGAAATATAAATTTTAAGTAAATATTTCATCTCCTCGAGTGGGGATCGAACCCACAACCAGTCGGTTTTACAGTCACACTTTGTGCCACTGCGCCACGACTGGCACATATAGACGATATGTGTTTATATAGTGTTTTATTAAAAAACGTTAACCGCTTCCGATTTCTAACAAAATATTAAATGCAATTAAGCCGAGTGTTTCGTACATTTTGCACACAATGGTCTGTGGTCTCGCTAATGAAGACACGTGGAGTTGAATTTTGTTATCGAATCTGGCTCGAAACGTGCTTTTGTTATTATCTCATAGAAATCAACATATACGTTCTGTTACTATAAAAGATCTATTGTGTTATTATAACACTGAAGAAGATTATTTTGAATGCACTACTCGTTCACTCAATTTAAACTCAAAATACAATTTTTGTTGACAAATTTAAGTTTATAAGCATATTTTGTATAAAATGACATATATAACTTGGTAATGATTTTTTTTTATTTGAAATACCTAAAAAATTCACCTTTCGGACTTTTTCCTTTAATTTTTTTTCCTTTTGTTAAGTTTTATAGAAAAAAAATCCATACAAGTTTATATTTGTACATAATTTTATACAAAACGAGTGCATAAGTTCGTAAGCTTAGAGTTGACCTACAACCCTGAAATTAGTACGGAACCCTCCATATGCTAGTCTGACTCGCATTTGGCCATTTTTCTTATAATAGATAAAAAATATATATTAAAAATAGTAATTAAGTTAAACCTGAACGGCTGTAATTGGCTCTGTATACACGTTGTTCAATTATAGTATTCATTGAAACGCATTCCATTGTTTTTTTATAAATAAAAATATCTTATATGAAATACTCTATGTAACTTCCATTTGTTTTTATGTTTTGTTTATTACATATAATTTCTATATTAAATTAACAATCTATGTAGATATACCTATAGCTGATATTTCATTAAGATTTAGTAATTGTTAGTTCTTATGCCCAAAAATATTAAATTTTCCCCCTTTGACGGCCACTTTGTTATGAATAATTTGAACGATAATTTTAATCGACTCAATAAACATATTTTTATTTATATTTACTTATTTTTAGGCCAGTTGTGAGGCCAGTCGTGGCGCAGCGGCACGAAGTGTAACTGTACAACCGACTGGTTGTGGGTCCGATCCCCACTCGAGGAGATGAAATATTTACTTAAATTTATATTTCCATTTCTTCGCTCTGGTATCGAGGTTAAGCGCGGCGTTGAGATCTGCCACTCAACACCTAATGACTCTAGAATTTGGCAGATAGTGGGGAGTCCTAACACTAGGTTCCCTCTGCCTACCCTGCTGTGTGCGGGATACAGCGTGAAGCTGATACTTATTTTTATGGGAATTTATAAAACCTTTAACGAATACATTACACTAAATATTTCTCAAACAAAAATGAAACGCATCCGGACGAATTTGAGGGTAGAATTAAACTTAAAACTAAATGTATTGTACATTCAAGTTACTAAAAACTCGTGTTCTAGCTGAAAATATCTAGTACAGTATATTTTTGCTCTGCTGGCTATTTTACCGAGTCGATGACCTGCGAAGCATAATCAGGTCATAATAACATTGTTCATAAAGCTAAATCGTGGTTACAATCATACTTCATGCATATATTAGGGCCGCCGTTGAGCGGTGGTGTGGGAGGGTCTGACCGGAAGTAGGATAGTTGCTGGTTCGATCCACACTCGAGAGAAGAATATTATATTTCTATTATTTTCATTTGTATAGTAATTGTAAAGAGCGGCGTTAAGTTCTACCACTCATCATAGGTAATGTCTCGAATTCCTGCGAAAATTGGAGAACGGAGTGTCTTTTAATGTCTTGAATTCACACTTATTGATTTTTCAATATAAGTATGTACTAAATAGCTAAATAACATTGCATTTGTAGAATCACCTGTTCTACGCCCTAGTTCCATTTTCAAGAGGCCAGTCGTGGCGCAGGGCAGGTTTGAGGAAAAAAAAATCCCTCAATCAACACGTAATGTCTCCAGAATTCAGCGGAAAGTGGGAAGTGGAGTGTAGCGTGTGTATTCAAGAATATTTCTAGACTCCCTCTTTCTACCCTGCTACATGCGGGATACAGCGTGAAGCTGAGACAAAAAACTTTATTTTCGCGGTATCTACCCTGCTACGTAAAAAAAAGGAACAGAAATAAAATCAGTAAAAATAAATGCATGTATTACACAACTAATGGTCGTAAAGTGGGTCACAGGAATTACGTGTCATAATCTTAAATTGAGTATCTCATAAAATTTCCACAGTATCTATCGTTCTAAAATTAAAGTAAATATTAAGTTGCGCAGGGGCACAAAGTGGGACTGTAAAATTGTTTAATTTTGACGACTCGAGAAGAAGAAATATTTAATTAAATTTATATTTCCATTTCTTCGCTCTGGTGTCGAGGCAAAGCGCGGCGTTGAGTTTTGCCACTTACAATGCTCACACGCAATGCCTCCAAAATTCAACAGAAAGTGGGGAACAGAGTGTCTTAGCACTAGGTTCCCTACTCTGTTTGCCTACCCTATTGTGTGCGGGATACAGCGTAAAGCTGATTTGATTTATTTTTTGATTGAAATACTTATTTAAACTTATATTTCTATTACTTTGCTCTAGTGTCAGAGCAAGGCGCTGTGTTGAATTTCCCACTCAACACGCAATGTTTCCAGAATTCTGAATGGAGTGCATTAACACTAAGTTCCCTCTGCCTACCCCGCTATATGCGGGATACAGCGTGAAGCTGATTTTGATTTATTTATTAAATTTCATATAATTAATTATGTGGAAATTAAATGCTATACAATATTAGGCGAAGTTATAAGAATTATGTAAATATAATGGCTTATAATTTTTATAACATAGTGAAATTATTTTTTTACTCACGCAAATTTTCGAATATTCGATTCTGTTCATTTTACATTTTGTTTTAACTCTATTTTTTTAGTTTCATGCTTAATCTCGCTTGTAGCATGGTAGGCATAGAGCCTAGTGTTAAGATACCAATTTCGAGACATTGCATGATGATTGGCGGAACTAAACGCCGCGCCGATTAAACTATAACCAGAAATTTCTTAAGTTCGTCTAGAACTTCCACATGAAATAATGTCTGAATAGAGATTAATGTAATATAATACGATGTGACCAATAGAATCTTCAATGCTAGCAGCGAGATGGAAAATTTTATGATTATTGTGAGAATTAATTCCTCCCTATTCAGATTCTTCGCTTTACACGCTATTGATTCCAATCTTCATTGATTTCCATAAACTACGTAGTTTATTGATTTTATTTAATATTAGTAGAAAATATAAGAATAATAGTTGTAAAAGTTGTTGTTGTCTAACTAGAAAATAACTAAAGTTAATATATGAAGAAATTTTAGAACCTTTCGTAGAATATTATTATTATCAAAATATATAAAAAGTCAATTTATGACAAGCTCTTTGTATCGATATTATATTTTTTTGTCTTTTTCAGGACATTATATTATTCCATCATTATCATGGAAACGTTCAATAAAACATCCCTAGGACATTCTCTTCATAAAAAAATATTTTATAAATCAATTTAAAAGGTGGCGTTAATTGAGCATCAATGCAAACCGATGCAATTCCAGGTAACGCACTTGACAGACTCTTTCACGTTTCAAAATATTTTTTATACTAAATACTAGCGGACCCGGACGCGGCTTCGCCCGCTTAAACTTTACGAATGCTTATAGATATATTTAGGAAATTGTTTTTGAAAATATCTAACTTATTTAAATGAAAAAAATATAAGTAGACGTAACCATAGTAAAATATTAATAAAAAAACTAAACAAAACCAGCTACATTATTAATAATTTTGTCTCTGTCTGTCTTTCTATTTCCCCGAGCTAATATCCAGAATAACTCAACTAATTTTTATTGGACTTTCAGTGATCGATTTTACTGATTTACCCGGGAAAACTCTTTTTACTCGTTTTCCTTGCGCGCGTACGTAGACACTATATGAAATAACTAAAGTCCTTTCTACATTAAATATGATAAGTTTTGCGAGCAATATCAAATAAAATCCCAAAAAACTAAAACCACAATTTATTAAGTGTATAACAACGGTATAGATAACCATCCAACTAAGATGAAATAACCAACAATTCTCTACTTAATACTTAAATAATATTATACCGATGCCGCGCAGGGCCGCAACTTACACCACACCAAGAAATTTATGAAAATCTAACTAATCTGCTCCTCGAATAAGCGAAGAACCAAAGAAAAGTATAAATTAATTATAAACAGCAAATAATTACATAAAAATTAACAGTAGTTCGAAAATGTATGAAAATTTACAAAACCGTCAAAGTCATCTGCCCGTTCGCGTCGGTCATACTATGCCGGTCGTATTATTTCGAATCAGTGACATGTCCTTAATTATTTATTAGAATGTTATACAGTGAACTATAATTTCAATCTAGATGAAATGCTAAAAGGGACTATTATATTCATTTTCATAAGGATCAATATCAAATTATAGAAAATACATACAACAAAAACCCGATAAATATAAAGTAAATTAATTAAAATGGTTACTTGTTGTTACTGTGTTACTTTGCTCAAGCTTCAGAGATAAATATGGTATGTGTATCGAGGACTTTTTTAAACATTATTTAAAGGACAATATTTTTGTAAAACATTATTTTTATGTATCTCATAAGGTTGAGTCGGCGCACGCCATGTATGCGTTAAGCAAGCTCATTTTGGGTGACGTTTGCTTATAACAACAAATAAATTTTGCAAACCGTTGCTTAGCAACGGTCGGTTGTTATTAACATGGCGGAATAAATTGCCTGTCAAATTGAAAAATATTTTAATATATTAGTATATATCGACAATATTAGAAATATGAGAAAAAAAATAACCTATGTTCATCCGAAGACCCTCAAGTATCTCTGTATGAGTATTTTATTACAATTGAATTAGCGGTTTGGCCCTGATTGCGACACAGACAGACAGACAGACAGACAGACAGACAGACAGACAGAGTTTCTTTCGAATTTATAATATAGGTATGGATAAGGTTGAGTCGGTGCCCGCCATGTATGCGTTAAGCAAGCTCATTTTGGGTGACGTTTGCTTATAACAACAAATAAACTTTGCAAACCGTTGCTTAGCAACGGTCGGTTGTTATTAACATGGCGGAATAAATTGCCTGTCAAATTAAAAATATTTTAATATATTAGTATATATCGACAATATTACAAATATGAGAAAAAAAAGTAACCTATGTTCATCCGAAGACCCTCAAGTATCTCTGTATGAGTATTTTATTACAATTGAATTAGCGGTTTGGCCCTGATTGCGGCACAGACAGACAGACAGACAGACAGACAGACAGACAGACAGAGTTACTTTCGAATTTATAATATAGGTATGGAATGTACCAACAGAAGCAGCATTTGATCTCGTTATATATTTTTTATAATTTGAAAGCCTTTGCCCTAGACTCCGTCAAAGCTACGTAAGCGAATTCAGCACATTCACATTTTATTTGGATTGCCTAATGATTGGCTTATATATTTTAGTTGATTTGACGAAAACAACAAAAAATAAAACCGGTTAAGTTCGAGCTGGACTCGCCCATCGAGGATTCCGTACCAATTTCAGGATTCTTGGACAAAAGAAAGTAAAACTTATAAAAGTTGATAAATTTAAGTTTGTATATGCACTCATTTTGTATGAAATGAACTACAAATGTAAGTTTGTAATTTTTTTCTATGAAATAACGATAAATTTTAATTTTTAGGATTTTATGCCTTATTTTTAGATATATTACTCAAATTTCATAAATATAAATCTAAAGGAGTACTATGTAGGTTTTGATTACGCGGCTAATTTCATACAAAAACCGGCAAAATCTATACACAAATGCTCGTATCTTTTCACTGTGTAAAGGACACAGCTTAATTTTTTTTGTGCTTCAAGGGACTATGGTCCAGAATATTTGATATTAATTTCAGCTTAATACTTCCACGCGATCTTTCCAAATGATCGTGACAGACGCACATACCGACAACAAAGTGATCCTACAAGAAGGGTTCCGTTTTAATCTTTTGAGGTACGGAACCCTAAAAAAAATGCCACTTATTAAAAATACAATCTTTTTCGTACGTATGTTAAAATTTAATGTCTATATACATAAAGCAACATATTTATGTAGGTACGTACCTATTTATTTCATCTAAACTCAACAGTCGCGTTTGAAACGTTCATATAACTATCGTTTCCAGCTGAAAAATCTAGTTTAATAAGCATAATCTATTCTTATACAAACATAAATTGCCGACAACTTACGGAACAGGTTTATTCAATAAAATCTAAGTTAGATTATTATAAAAAGAGTTCTTTTACTCATTGAATAATATAAAAATAAACTTCTACTAACTGAAGCACAACATTAAGGTTCGTTTAATAACAATACGAAACAAGCAACAATCAAAGCTAGGCCAGTGAGGCCAGTCGTGGCGCAGGGGCACAAGTGTGTGATTGTAAACGGAACTGGTTGTGGGTTCGATGCTCACTCGAGGGAAAGGAAATATTTATTTAAATTTATATTTTCATATCTTCGCTGTGGTATCGTGGCAAGGCGTTGCCCCACTAAGCACGCAATGTGTCCATAATTCTTATATATATATATATATATATATATATATATATATATATATATATATATATATCTTCAGGGGGTTAAACTGAACTAGGTTCTTTTCACCCCATGAGGAGACATTGTATATATATATATATATCAACAATAAATTAAAGCGGGCGAAGCCGCGCGTGAGTAGCTAGTGTACAATAATTCGTAAATATGTTAATGTTAATTACACAATGCAATTTGAACATAAATTAACGTTACTAAATAAGGTAAATACCGTTCGTAACTACCTGCTAAAATTTGTTCTGGGATTCCTATTCCGGATATTTGGGAATATCCTAATGAAATAGCTGTGGGTACTAAATTTAGATAGATGAAAGTGACATATCTACATTTATCAAATAAATTCCTAGTTTAGATTACCCTAACCAGCTATAATTAATCGTTGTATATACATTTCGATGTTTATTCGAATGTATTAATAATTTCAATTGGATATTTTGTAGTGAATATCTTATATTATCGTTTGTTTTTTTTTCTATTTCGATATAATATTTAGTCGTGGCGTAGAGGCACTATGCTAGATAACCATGGTTCGACCACTTGATTAAATGAAATATTTTATATATACGCAATGCCTCCAAATTTCGACGGAAATTGGAGAAAGGAGTTTCTTAACATTAGGTTCCCTCTGTCTACCGTGCTGTGTGCGGGATACAGCGTGAAGCTGATTTATATTAATATCGATTGATACAATGCTGGCAAAAAAATAGAAACGTAGCGGTATCAGCACCATAATGGTATACGAAAAAATCTATTTTCTTTTCACTAGGTTTTGGTTGAAAATAAAATATTAATACATCAAAAAGGTAGGGCTCAAGATTATTTTTGTTTCAATTTTAACAAATACATTTTTTTTTCTAGTTTTTCCACGGTGCAGTGAACAGTTAGCACTGTTCAATCTCTTGTTGGGGAGGTCATCCGCGGTCGCGTACACTAAATTGAATAGCCGGCGTACCCAGTTGCAAATTGATACTGTCGTATACACGTAGTTGCAAGCGAACGCGAAAATTTTCATAGTATAACATAGTAGTAACGTTTAAATTTTAATTAAAGTTATTTTAATCTATATTAAAATTTAATGTCTTTCTCTATTATTTTCGGGGGAATTAATTCAAAAATTGGGAAAAAGGTGAGAATGGAGTGTTTTAACACTAAATTACCTCAAATTAAAATAAAGTCACTCGTGGTACAGTACAAACGTGTGACTGTAAGCGCGATAGATTGTGGGTTCCATTCCCACTCGATGAAATATTTCATATTTTCATTTTTCACTACACAACACGCAATGTGTTTCTAGAATTCGGCGGGAAGTGGGGAGCAGAGTGTTTTAACACTAGGCCTAGGCCTTACCTATTACCTGCCCTGCTACATGCGGGATGCAGCGTGAAGCTGAAAAAAAATTAACTTCGTCAAAAAAGCTCACAGATTAAGCTTTTCTAATAGAACTTACCAAAAACCTTGCGGCGGTCGAGTTCATTGTTACTACGATCGGTGAAGGTCAACTAGATAATATAATATTTTAATCGAAATAAGAATTATCTCATTCTTCAATCATCCATGAGAATTTATGATTATTCAGAGAGCAGACAATATTGTTAATATAAAAGATGTTTTTGTGTATAATCTAAAATTTTTTTGTATGTAATGTTATAAATAAGCATATTTAAAATTGGATGTCTAGAGTTTTTAGTGAAATTCAAGCTTACCTTAGCCTGAGCCCTTTCATCTGATACCTCACTTGAACTAGCGGATTTAATATCAAATTTGGCCCCCATTTTAAGGCTATTATTTTTTACGATTTAACCACAAATGTATAGTTTTCCTGAACTACTACTAAGTACCAGTAGATGCTAGCTGCCAAATTTTATAATTCTAGGTCAAATAGTTTTGATTCCCTTTATAATGTCGAAATACGCGTTTTTTTGTGATATACACGTCCATATCTTTTTTTGGCCGTAGATCCAAGTATACGGTTTAAATTTCAACTCGATATTCCCCAGCGCAGATAAAGGCTCTTGACATACAGACAGTTCTTTTTAAATTCCACATATTGCACGTTAAGAGCCGGAACTTAACGCCTTGCATTGTTCGCTTAAGCAAAGATTGCCATGCTGTCGCAAGACAAAGATTTTTTTTGATTGAGAATCGAATCCACAATCATGATGCTTACAGTCAGACTCTATCAAGACGTCGAACGAATCCATGTCTTGATAGAGTCTGCCTGCAACGTTCAATGTCTCCGGAATTCAGCGGAAAATGGGGGACTGGAGTGTCTCAAGACTACTCTAGGAGGGAACCTCCTTCGGTCTACTCTGTGTCTTCCACACATTCAGCGTGAAGCTAAAAAAAATTTGTAAATGTCAATGCAATATTATTATTTAATATCATACGATCATTTAAAACATATCTGATACTGATTATATAGCTACCAACAAGTTGCGGTTGCGGATAAAATTTTCACCGAAATTTCATTTGGAAGTTGCCCACGGCTTTACCTTTTATAGAACTGTTTTCGAATAATGCAAAGTTTCGTTTTTTTTACTGTACTTTATGTATGTAGGTAATTCTTATAAGAGAAGATGAACTTTCATATTTTTTAACGCTGTATTCCGCATGTAACAGGGTAGACAGAGAGAGCATAGTGTTAAGTCACTCTCTTCCCCACTTTCCGTTGATTTTTTAAAGCATTGCGTGTTGAGTGACGGAACTCAACACGGTGTTTTACCTTATTACCAGAACGGATAAATGAATATGCTCAATATTTCATTTCTTCGAATGGGAATCAATCTCAGCACCTATCGTGATTACTGTCACACGCTTGTACCACTGCGCCACGATGGGTCTCTATGCATATTTATTGCTTAAATAAAATACTTATCATATTTATTTTATTATTTCATTAATAACTCATACACATATTATATTTTTAATCCACAAACAATTTAAAAATTCAGATTTTTATAACTGTTATGTAAAAAAAATAATAATATCATTTATAAATACTCACGAAAGGCACAACTAGTTACAACTCATGTTTAATTAGTTAAAAGCGTTTGCCTAAAATTGAACAACACAAATACAAGGGACAACGCGAGCCAAGTTCAAATTGAAAAATTCGTTATTTTGACAAAAACCAAGGCCTTCGTTCGAAACCGGTCACCTACTTGTGTAAACCTATCTATATAAATATATGTATATATTTACAATGTGAACATAATATTATATGAATGGTAACCTAAAGGCGCCTGTTGACGGCCCAGCTCGTTAATATAATTTTTTTTTCAGCTTCACACTGTATCCCACGCACAGTGTAGGCAGAGGGAACCTAGTGTTAAAGCACTCCGTTCTCCACTTTCCGCCATATTCTGGAGGCATTGCATGTTGAGTGCAGAAACTAAACGCCGCGCTTTCCCCTCGACAACAGAGCGAAGAAATGGAAATATAAATGTAAACAAACATTTCATCAGTTCGAGTGGGGATCGAACCCACAACCAGTCGATTTACAAGCACACTTTGTGCCCCTGCGCCAGGACTGGGCTCAAATAATAATATGATAATATAATAACGAATCTAATAACAGCAGGTGTATAACAAAAATATATTTAATAATAAACCACTTCCTCGCGGTGATCGCGAGTTCAATTCCAATTTAAATACATATATTTTTTTTGTTACGCATCTGGATAATAAAGATGGGCATATATAATAGAAGAATATAGAGTTATGAAATTCCGTTCTTCGTTTTCTGCCTTATTTAAGAGCCAATATACAAACATTCCAACCGATTGAAGCTGTCGTGGCGCAGGGGCACAAGGGTGTGTCTGTAACACGTCAGCTGTGAGTTCGCTTCCCACTCGGAGGAATGAATCAACATTAATATTTTCATTTTGCTTTGGTAATGCATGCCAGGCTGCTTATGCCCGGCGTTGAGCTCCGCCACTCAATACGCAGTGCCCCAAAAAATTAAGTGGAAAGTGAGGAACGGAGTTTCTTAACCCTGCTATATGCGGGATATAGCGTGAAGCTTCCTTTTCCTTCCTTTTTACATACAAAATCACGGACACGGTATACATATATTTAATAAAATTCCACAAGTGATTCCAGACTTGCCACTTGGACAATTTTAAGTAAAATTAAAACATATATTATTAATTAAAACTTACTATTCAATCCAAGACTATAATTATATTATGTATATGAATATTGATTTAATTTAGTACTCCACCCTGTATTTATATATTAGTGACTACCTACAACATTATATTTAGTTCAACGAAAAGGGAACATCGAATTTCATATAATATAAAATATATATTATATGTTTACTTTAACGTTATTAGGGCCTAAGTAAGTCCTCGAGAAAATTGTACGACTCTTTTTATTACCTCTCTTGCTTGCTATATTTATTTATTTTTCTTAACAAGCCTTGTATGTGATTTGCTTTGCTTCATTGTTTGTGAAATTGCTTCTTGTGTGTTCATTTCTTATTATCAAATAATCATAATAGTATTTTTACTTTTACTATGTGATTTAGAAGCAGTCGTGGCCGCAGCAGTCGTGGCAGCAGCAGTGACTGTAAACGCGACGTCCGTGGATTCGATTCTCACTCGGGACAATAAAGACATTACCTCACTCTGCTAACAAGGCAAAGAACAGCATTTAGTACAGCCACTCCATATGCAATATCTCAAAGATTGGTCAGAAATTGAGGAGCGGAATATCCTAACACTAGGTTTTCCCTGCCGACTATCGCTACTGTACTACTGAAATCGCGACGGTTGTGGGTTCAAATCCCAATCGGCAAAATAAATATTTAATATTTTCATTTTCTCGCTCTGGCAATAAGATTTCTGTTAAGTTCCGACACCACGCAATGCCTAGAAAATCCGGCGAAAAGCGAGGAACGGAAGTATCATAATGGGAACGGAGTGTTTCAACATTACTTTCCCCTACCTACACTGCCACATGCGGGATACAGCTTAAAGCTAAAAAAAAAGATTTTTATATAAAATTATTACACAAATTAAATTATAGTGTATTTGCTTTTTATCAACTAAGGCATATAAAACGGGCGAGAGCCACCGCAGTGGGACGTACAAATAATAGAATATCATATGAAACATGTCTATAAATGCACATAATATTTTCCTTGTCGTGTATTCGTTTCTGGTACAGTAGATACGAGCCTGACTGTCAAACGACGAGCGTGCATTCCACTCTATGCATGAATTCCACTTTGAGTGTTTGTAAATATTTTTTTATTATTTTTTTATCAGCTTCACGCTGTATCCCGCATGTTTTTAAGTGGCGGAACACCAGACACCAGAGTGAAGAAATGAAAACATTAAATATTTAATTTCCTCGAGTGGAAATCGAATCTACAACCTGTCGCGTTTACTGTCATACGCTTGTGCCCCTGCACCACGACTGGCCTTATTAAAATTTTTTTGATACTCAAAGAAAAAGTATTTGAAACACGAAGTGTTGCATTACATTTTTGAGTAAGACATAAAATGCAATTATGTTTCGTTAGGTTCTCTATGTAATAAGAAAATATTGAAATAAATCAGCTTCACGCTGTATCCCGCACACAGCAGGGTAGGCAGAGGAAATCTAGTGTTAAGACACTGCGTTCCCCACTTACCGCCGAGTTCTGGAGGCATTGCGTGTTGAGTGGCGGAACTCAGCGCCACGCTTTGCCTCGACACCAGAGCAAAGAAATGAAAATATATATTTAAATAAATATTTCACTTCCTCGAGTGGGAATTGAACCCACAACACACAGTCACACTTTGTACCTCTTCGTCACGACGGGCCTTAGAAAATATTGAAAATAAAAAAATAAATACATTTTTTTTATATATATAATTAATATTATGAAACTTAAATTAAAAATATATACTGTCTTGAATAGACACCTTTACCGTCTCGAAATCAATTTTATTGGTAATATTTTGCTTTAATTTAACATAATTATTCAAATCTGTTAAACCGGTATAACAGATGCCATACTTAAACTAATGTACATATATAAGCAATTTCTCTTTCATTTAAATAAAAATACATACCCAAATTAAATATCTTCTTAATGCAATTTGGTTTTTTAAAAGTAATGTTTTTACAGGCTGAGGTTGCAGCCGTAGCGTAGGCTCACAAGCGTGCGACTGTAACTAGACGGTCGTGGGTTCGATTTTCACTTTGAGAAATGAAATTTTCATTTCCTCGTGGCGTTGAGTTCCGCCACATAACCCGCAATTCCGCGGAAAGTGGAAAACGGGAGTATTTTTATGTGAAACTGAAAGTTTGTTAAAACTTAGCTAAAGCTAGTGTAGTAGCAGTGTAGTGTACGTAGTTAAAGCTAGTGTTAACTAGCTTCCCAGATTCCCTCTGCCTATCCTGCTATGTAAGTGATGCAGCGGGAAAGTATAAAAAAATATTACAAATATCAAAAACGGATTGAGTGAGTGAGATAGCAATGACTGTAAACACGATTGTTACGGGTTCGATTCTCACTCTGGAAAACTATTAATAACTACTCAGGTAAAACACCGCGACTTTCAAATTGGCAGCTCAAAATACACTTTCTTGATTTTAGATAAAACGTGGGGAACTGAGGATCTTAAGAGAAAACCTAGTCACTTTGCCTATCCTGCTACATGCGGGATAAAGCGTGAAGCTGGAAAAAAATACCCTTACACAATCATTCGAGCTATTAAACATTCCATATATATATATTAAGTCCGAGTACGATAAAGGCTACATACAAACTTGAGAAATGGGTCACAATCGGTCATACTTTATTTATACTAGGAAATAAACTGTAAGGCCGTTAAGGCTTTATCTTATCAAAACACGTTATGTCGATTGTAATTGAGGTTACGTTATAAAATAATACAATTATTTCATATTAGATTTTGTATTTTACGTACAAATCGCCTATTAGAATAAAAATCGATCAAGTGCGAGTCGGACTCATTCACCAAGGGTTCCACAAAAATCCTTGATTGTGTGTCTGAATGGGAATTACTACATATAAAAGTTGACAACTTTAGTTTGTGGGCATATGCGTTTATTTTGTATAAAATGAACTCCAAATATAAGTTTGTAATGTTCTTTTTTCTATTAAATACCTAAAAAAAAACACTTTTCAGATTTTTTTTCCTGTAAATACTCTCACTTCGTGCCAAATTTTACAACTGTAGGTCCACGGGAAGTGCAATATAGGTTTTGATTATGCGGCGAATTTCATACGAAATGAAGCAAACACGATGCATAAACGCTCGTATCACTGAGACTTGAATGCTTGATTTTTTATTTGCTTCATAGTCCTGAAAATTTTATATTCTTTTCAGCTATATATCTCAACGAGATCTCTAGATAAATAGTCTTGATAGATCAACAAACGCACAACAAAGGGATCCTATAAGGGTTCCGTATTTTCAGTTTGAGGTATTAAACAATAAAAATATAAGTATTTATAAAACTGCATTTAATGTTAATTAAATGCAGTTTTATAAATAAAAAATATTTTTAATTTTGATTGATCTTGATTGATTTATTGATTAAGATTTTTCATTTTGATGATTTTCAAAATATTTTACGGTAGGTATGTATATTATAATGACATTTCTTCAAATACATAATTTAAACGTTTATTTGAATGCGTATGTACCTACGTATGTATGTGCCGCCGAGACGAATACGAAAAACAATAGCGGCAAAATTGAGCATGACCTTATAAGGATTGCAAAATGCGTTGCAAACATCTACTTCATACAATTTGATCAGTACTTTGCATACAATACTAAATTGCTAAGATTAATGGAGTTCTTGTTGTCATATTCTGTAAATATAATCTAAAAAAATCGAACGGTGGTTCTGTACCACTCATTTTACATGAAATGTATTACAAATATAAATAAATAAAATAAATTAGCTTCACGCTGTATCCCACACACAGCAGGGTAGGCAGAGGGAACCTAGTGTTAAGACACTCCGTTCCCCACTTTCTGCCGAATTCTGGAGACATTGCGTATTAAATGGCAGAACTCAACGCCGCGCTTAACCTCTACACCAGAGCGAAGAAATGGAAATATAAATTTAAGTAAATATTTCATCTCCTCGAGTGGGGATCGAACCCACAACCAGTCGGTTTTGCAGTCACACCTCGTGCCGCTGCGCCACCACCGGCCTCAAGTACAAATATAAGTTTGTAATATTTTAATTTCGCAATTTCTATATATATATATATTAAAAGGATAGAAAAGTCGATTCTGTACATAAACGATATAAAACAAATAAAAGTTAGGTCAGTTAAATATAAATCGGTGAGGGGTGTTTCTAAGATTAGCGTGAACAAACCTATAGACAAACCGACCCAGTACTATAAGATTGTTAAATGTCACCCAAAATAATTTTTCAATATATTTTCCGTGTAGAGACACCGATGAGTTATGATTTTATAGTAAATATACTTTCTTTTTCATAACAATTAAATATTCTTATCACATAAGGAAAACTACGAAAATACAATCTAAGATTTTAAAAGCGCTACAAACATATATTATATATCAAAAAGGCAACGTAATTCAGTGTATTAAGTAAATAATTGTCACCGATGACGTTTATACCATAGCCACGTAGTGTTCATGCTTGAATGTATCAATTTGTGTACAAGAAATCATTTCACTTTTTCCGTCTAAACAATGTTTTTATCCAACTATAAAGAAAAGGATATGTATTTCGCGCTTCTTGTGTGTAATATTCTTTGCTACCTTACATCTCCAGAACCGCTGAACGGATTTACATAATTGAGGTCTAGTTAAATTTGTTTTAATTAGCAATTAATTAACAATGTGAATAAAACATTAGAAATTTATGTACAGAGAGTACATATATTTCTCACTGCATTATCCATAAATATAACATCGACTATATTTTTTATTATATTAAAAAGTACATAAAACATATTTCTTTTCTAACGAAAAGACTGTTTGATGAGACAAAAATTATATTTTTTTATTGGTTTTAACTTTTGTCTACTTCTAAGATATTTTATTTCAAAATCTTGAACAATAAAAATACAATGTATTATCAAATAAATCATAAATTTAAATTGCTTTTAAATATACATTACAGTGTGTACATGATAGTGTATATTTAAAATTAATATTATTTTTTTTTACATAAAAGCTGTCATTTAAGGAATATAAAATACATTTTATATTACTTTATTTGTCACTAAAAAAAATAATAAAAAATATACTTACTTTGAAATGATAGCTTTTAAGTAGACGATTTTTTTTTAATTTCGGCCCAGATATAATTATTAAAAGTAAATCCCCGATTGTCTTTTTTAAACGTACATCCAAATATAATAAATACAGCCTATATATATATATATATATATATATATATATATATATATATATATATATATATATATATATATATATATATATATATATATATACGTAATTTTAACTTAACTTGATGTTTCCGACATTTTTCTACTTTAACATATTCGACGTTTACTCGTTGAAATCAT
Source organism: Heliconius himera (assembly GCA_021202915.1). Taxonomy (NCBI): domain Eukaryota; kingdom Metazoa; phylum Arthropoda; class Insecta; order Lepidoptera; family Nymphalidae; genus Heliconius; species Heliconius himera. The sequence goes on from JAJHJA010000352.1 coordinate 1,476,261, forward strand.
CCTCTAGGCTTCGTGTCAAGTTGAGTGATGCGACACTCAAAAAAGCTTTAAAGCTTTTATCACCTTGGTGAAGCAAAGCTGGTGAAAATGTACCAGACGGGAAACTTATAAAGATAAAGTGAAATTTAAATTGAAAATTCCTTAATAATGTTAAGACGGATGCAAAAAGTTAAACAGCAAATAGTTTTAAACGTTGGAACTCCTCGTTGACAACTTGTAAAAAAATGTTTTAAAAGCAATTAAAAGATCAATGTAACTATATCTTAAAGATAAGAAACGAAGATCACCGTCGCTTCCGTAGCTTTTAACGTGGTATTTCATTTTAACTTTACAAATAGAACATTTTATTCTATTTTTATCGTTCGTTTCAGCAACTACAAGGCGGCAACTAGAGGCCAGCGCAGGTGACTGGTTGTGGGTTCGATCCCCACTCCAAGAAATAAAATATTTATTTAAATTTATATTTTTCTATTGAGATTTCTTTGCTCTGGTGTCGAGACAAAGAGGCGTTGAGTTCCACTATTCAACACGCAATGCCTCCATTCGACGGACCCCTCTGTCCACCGTACTCTGTGCAAGATAAAGCGTGAAGCATTTTTTTAATAATCTACAATTTATAATGGAGACAGATGTGTTGCTAACATCTCTATATATAACTAGAGGGCGCGCGCGGCTTCGCCCGCTTATTAGGAGTGAATTCTGAAAAAACCACGAAACACGTGTTCAATAAAATATTTTTAACAGTCTGAATTTAAATTTTTATAAAAATCGGTGGCAATTTAAAGATTTTTCCATATAAACTTTCAACCCCTTATTTGAACCCTTAGGGGGTGAATTCTTAAAAACCATGAAACATGTATTCAATGAAATATTGTTAAGAGTCTAAATTTCAAATTTTATAAAAATCGGTACAGATTAAATTTTTTTTCCATACAAACTTTCAATCCCTATTTCATCCCTTTAGGGTTAAAATTTTTCAAATTCCCTTCTTAGTGGACGTCCAGAATATGAAAATAAACATCTGCCCAAATTTCACGTTTCTACCATCAGCGGTTAAGGCTCTGCGTGCGTCTTACCTCAGTCAGTCAGCACAAGTCCTTTTATATATATAGACTAGAGGGCGCGCGCGGCTTCGCCCGCTTATTAGGAGTGAATTCTAAAAAAAACACGTAACACGTGTTCAATAAAATATTTTTAACAGTCTGAATTTAATTTTTTTTAAAAATCGGTGGCAGTTTAAAGATTTTTCCATATAAACTTTCAACCCCTTATTTGAACCCTTAAGGGGTGAATTCTTAAAAACCATGAAACACGTGTTCAATGAAATATTTTTAAGAGTCTGAATTTCAAATTTTATAAAAATCGGTACAGATTAAAAAAAAAATCCATACAAACTTTCAACCCTTATTTCATCCCTTTAGGATTAAAATTTTTCAAATTCCCTTCTTAGTGGATGTCCAGAATGTGAAAATAAACATCTGCCCAAATTTCACGTTTCTACCATCAGCGGTTACGGCTCTGCGTGCGTCTTACTTCAGTCAGTCAGCACAAGTCCTTTTATATATATAGATAAGACAGTAAAAATATTTTATCTGTACATTTAGTAATTTTGACTGAAATGGATAGAGGGACACTTAAAAAGAATAATAGAAAGCAAAAAGATTTTTTTTGAATTTCTTGTCTGTCTGTCGACATATTTTTGTCCGCATTTTTCTCTGAAAGTACTGAACCGATATACTTGAAAATTTCACCATTGCTTTGTTTTAACTCAACTTAACTACTAAAGTCTTTAGTTCATCAAAATCGGTTCTTTAAAAAAAAAGTTATCGTCATTTGAAAGAAGTCGTAATTAATTTAACACAGAGATAAACAACGATCTTGAAAGAAATATCAAGTAAATACAAAGATTTTTTGGTTGGTTCGTTCATATAATATATAACTAATTTAAAAACTGTACAGGAGTTAATATGCAATTATTAAAGTTATTTTACAAAGAATATTATGAATCCTTCAAATCAATAATTTTAACATTTAAGGCTGTTTTTGAATGAGTAAATTAAATTATTCACTGACATCAGCACATTTAACAGAGTATATTATATAGGTAAAAAGAACATAAAGTTACAAAAATATATACATGTAATAAATAATTAGCTTTATGTATATTTTATAAATATCAAATTTATATATATATATATATATATATATATATATATATATATATATATATATATATATATATATATATATATATATATGTTATTTAGCTTTCTGAGTTATACTTTTATTATTCGTATTAGTTACTATCTCACGTTAGTGTTTGAAATCCCACTGTATCTCGAATATAGCAAAAAAGGCAAAGGGAACCCGGGAAACTATTGTTAAAAGACTCAGTTTCCATTTATACACTTACAATTTAGCGCAAATTCTCGGGGCATTTTGTGTTTATTCTGGCATTGTCACCTGAGTTACGTATGCCAAGTTTCCCAACGATACTGGTATTATAAAAGCATCAATTTCGTTTTTTTAAATAGATCTACCTTATTAGATGTTTCTAGAGTTCATATAAATCTTTATTTCTTTTTCGCTAAAACAAAAATCTTTTTTATTAGTAAACACGAAGGATTATAAAAATCCTATTAAGCATAAAATATTGAGTGATAGTGGAGTAAACCCGCTTTACTCAGAACTTTGGATTAAAAGTACGTAGTCCGAATACAGACAAGCGTCCATATTGAAATGAAGATTTAATCGATTTTGAGGATTATTTGTTATTATTGCTATCCCCTTTGAAGGTGAGTTTGAAGGTGAGATTTTTTCTACAGCATTCATTCATTTTTACTTATTTTTTCTTTTTTTATTCTTTTTTCTTTTTTTTTATAAGCTATTTTGTGGTTTTTACTTAACTATGTTTTTTGCGTTGTTATTGTTATTTTTTATATTTCATAGAGATCTATTTCATATTGTAGATGTCAGTGACATTGAATAAACTTAGGTGGTATGGGCACATCGAGGGAATTAGTGACCAAAGAATGACATAAATATTTATGAAGCAAGAGTGGTAAAAGACTTCAATTGGTCGTCATGACACAGTATCTGTGATATTAGAGGAAGGTCATGTAAAGCATGAGTACCCCCCGGAGGGCATGTCCATGTATAGAAAAATCGATGACTGTAGACGAGGCGAAAATAATAAGGATAAGCCGTAGCGTTTGGCACTCCGTTTTCTCTGGATATCCCAATAAGGACAACTCATGAACTAAAAAAATGTACTTACTACCTAAATGATTTTTACTATATAAAACATCGCGTAAAGTTTGAAACGTATGTTCAACTATCGAGTAATATCATACTGTCTGACATTACTCGACAGTTGAATTGAGTAAATTGACATAGACATTTGCGGAATTGCAGCTTTAATATAAAAGAATGTCAATTATAGTCAAAGTGCAGAATAATTATGATTTCTTTCTTTTCATTTAATTATATAAATGCATGCATTATTAAAAAGATATTAAAGTTCTTCAAAAATCGACTATTTAAAATTGGAAATGATTTTGTTCCAAATTTTTTGTGCAAACTAAATAATTTCAAGTTGAATTTCCACCATACTTATAATAGCCTAGTTAAAAGTTCATCAAGATAGCTTCCGATTTCATATAATTTTTACTTTCCGTCTCTACTAATCCTCTTTGAGTATTGGAGATAGGAAATGGATCAGATATTAAAAGGATTATATGGAAGTATGTATAAGCTTTATGGACGTGGGCTCTGAGAGCTTAGAATGATTACCGTGTGCTGATATTGATTGAAACCAGCAATCAGGACTTGTGGTTCGATATGTTTGTAGGCATCGAGTCGTCATAATACGTGTTCTAGGGAATGAATAGGTGCTCCGAGCGTTTAATAGTTTTTCATTTCATTAATTCTATAAACGATATCTTATTTACTGTTTTTACTAGAGGCCAGTCGTGGCGCAGCGGCACGAAGTGCAAGGCAAGGCAAGTGTAAAACCGACTGGTTGTGGCTTCGATTCCCACTCGAAGAGATGAAATATTTACCTAAATTTATATTTTCATTTCTTCGCTCTGGTGTCGAGGTTAAGCGCTGCGTTGAGTTCTGCCACTCAACACGCAATGCCTCCAGAATTCGGCAGAAAGTGGAGAACGGAGTGTCTTAACACTAGGTTCCCTCTGCCTACCATGCTGTGTGCGGGATACAGCGTGAAGCTGATTGTTTTAACTATTCAAAAGTTTATATAGTATATATTTCATAAGCCAACGCAATTTTACTACACTGTACAATTACAAGAGTGCAATTTTATTAGACCTGTTTAAAGGAGATGACATTTTCTTTGTTAAACGTAATACAAAGTTAATTTAAACGCCTTATTAAATATTATATAATTAGCGAAGCAAAAATAATTTACAAAGGGCTTTTTTGAGTCGAAAATAATAAATTCTATGAAGCATACTGTTACAAATCACATCTTAAAATCTTAAAAATACTTAAGTCCAAAAAAAAATCAAATCAAATCAGCTTCACGCTGTATCCCGTGAAAAGTGAAGTAGGGTAGGCAGAGGGAACCTAGTGTTAAGACACTCAGTTCCCCACTTTGTGCCGAATTCTGGAGGCATTGCGTGTTGACTGACAAAACTCAACGCCGCGCTTAACCTCGACACCAAAGCGAAGAAATGAAAATATAAATTTAAGTATATATTTCATCTCCTCGAGTAGAGATTGAACCCACAACCAGTCGGTTTTACAGTCACACCTCGTGCCGCTGCGCCACGACTGGCCCCAAAATACTTAAGTTATTTACGTCTTATAATAACTTTAAATGACAAATATCGATCTTGTGATTTTGCTATTAATAATACAACAGGCGTTATAAGAATTGTTAGTGAGATGAGAAAAGGCACTTATATAACATAGGAGTAAAATATCTTTATATGCAATAGTATAGCATAGGCATACTTTTCAGGTGGTTCAGTGAAACCGTGATAGGATATTTTAGTATTAAATGTATACAGCGTGTTTATTATCAGGTATTTTTCTAATTAAAATTAAGCAAATAAAATATAAAACACTTATATTTTTATATTTTTGTTAGCTTTCAGCTGACCTTTATTTGTGGATGTTTTTCTTAAATTTACAAAAAAATTTTTTTTTTTAGGTAAAAATTCTAGAGAGATCACCGGAATAATCTTTGATTGACACAGATAATATTTGCATAGTTCTATCTCCACCTTTCCCTTCGTCGTTCGTTTAGATCTAAAATCAAAGTCAAATTCAAATAATTTTATTTACAACAACGTACATGCTTCATTTTTGAAAATCAAATAATATACCACCATTTCACTAATAGAGAGATAGCCAAGAGTAGTCAGAGAAGTCGAAAGCTGCTGAGCTAAGTCTATTCACCAATCCATCAATATACACAAAATTATGGATTTATTTAGAGTATGTAAAACAGAAAAAATATTATTTGTGACTACTGCATGTGGTGTACGTCGCGTACGGTGTTGATATGTGTAAAATTTGTGTTTGTATCGAGTTTTACAATTTTGTGTCATTGGTTTATAGTTCACAAACACAGCGTGTACCAGTAACTTGCCAAGTACGGTAGAAGAGTTAAGGGCTGTTTGTTTTTGTATTATATTGTTTTGAAACATAACTAACTAAGCTCTACATTAAACACAACTTATGCCTCTTGAGGTGCTAATATCTCACTAGTATTAATTTAATGAAATTTGCCTAATTTATTTATATATATTCTGGTGTAGAATACAAATGCAAAATATTTATTAAATAGCTGTTTTTCCTTCTTTTATGTATATAAATAAATAAAACAGGTCACCGTGGCACAGTTGCACAGGGTGTGACTGTAACGCGATGGTTGTGAGTTCTATCCTCCATCGAGGCAATGAATTATTTTTTCTTCACTCTGGCACCAAAGCAATGGCCCGGCATCGAATTTCATCACTCAACACGCAAAACCTCTAAACATTCGGCAGAAAATGGAGAACGAAGTGTATTAACACTAAATTTCCTCTGCCCACCCTGCCGTGTGCAGCGTGAAGCTGATTTGCATATTTCTTTAATTTATTTTATAAAACAAATCTAGCTTATTAATTCTACATGATTTTGACTAGCTTGGCTATGATTGATAGAAGCACTAACACAGGTAAATGAAACACAGGTTAGTGCCTTTTCTATATTAAATTATATTATAGTTATTTATGTAAAAATATAGTGTTGTTGTTGAGTGGACTGGATGTAGAAATATTGAATATTTTGCAAATGATCATCGTTTGACAAAAAGCATATTTACATTGTTCAAATATATATATATATATATATATATACGATTCCCACTCGAGGAAATGAAATATTTCCTCGAGTGGGAATATTTTTTCGCTTTAGTGTCGGGGCAAAGGCTCAACACGCAATACCCCCAGAATTTTATATTTTCACTTTCAGTTTACTAAGACTAAAGGCGGCGTTGAGTTTCGCCACTGAACACGCAATGTCTTGTATTTATTTCGGAAGCTGAGAACGAAGTGTCTTGACACTACGTTTCTCAGTCTAATTTCAACATATATCTTATCTTTCATTTTTCATCTTTAGATATATACCTTTAGGAATAGGAAGAACAAAACTATAAAATAAAAATGTTCAAGATTTTTCTACTTTAATTAAGACTGTATAAGTAAATACATAAGCTTCCTCAAGAATAGCTTGTAAATAAAATATTGAAGATGACTCTTGAAAATACTTATCGCGCCTTCCGCTCTTCATCCCACACGTATTTAATATACTTGCAAAATAAAAGCTTTATTAGATACAATTTAGATTCTTTTTTGTCTTCACAGCATGATTGTATCCTACACATAAAAAGGTATATATAGCGCAGGGAACCTGGGAACCTAGTGTTAAAACGATCCAGTCTTCTATAAGACGTCCCTTTCTATTTTCCGCTGAATTCATACCCCAATGTGAATCGAACCCATTACTGTCACTTTTGCAGTTAGATTCTATGCCGCTGCGCTGCTATGGCCTAGTACGAGAATTAATTACATATTTCTACGTTCTCTATTTCTTGCTACAAACACACCATTTTATGCCAAAGATCCATCAAGTGGTAGAGAATTTATTTTGATTGTCAAAATGGAAGAATACTAAAAAATATAACATTTTTGTTATCGTTATTAAGCACTCAACAGCAATTTCATGAGTGCTCGCTTAACGCATCACAGAACAAAATAAAGTAAAGACAAAGTATATATCATGCAATATAAAAAGATAATTATATCTTGATAGGTATAGCTTCACGCTGTATCCCGCACACAGTACCCTACTGTATGCAGAGGGAACTTAGTGTTAAGACTCCGTTCCCCACTTTCTGGCAAATTCTGGAAGCATTGCATCTTGAGTGGCAGAACAGAAGTTTTGCCTCGACACCAGAGCTGAAAATGAAATGGAAATATAAATTTTAAGTAAATATTTCATTTCCTCGAGTGGGGATCGAACCCACAACCAGTCGGTTTTACAGTTACACTTCGTGCCGCTGCGCCATGACTGGCCTCAATCTATCCTTTTTTGTAAAACAAACTATGATTTTGTATACAAGCTCATGGCAGCGTTAAGTTCCGCCGGTTTATAAAAAAAAAAGTAGTAATTTTGATTTCCTGTCGCCCACAAACGTGTGACAGTACGCGGAGACCATTGGACGCTGGTACGTCGAGTCATTTTTTAACACTAAAAAGTAAGTATTTTACTTCATTTTAGTTGTTTTTTTTGCCATTTTGTAGTAAACTAATATAGATTGGGTTTGGGTTTGACGTAGGAACGTGGAATTTGAACAGATGTTTATTTTCATAATGTGAACATCCTCTAAGAAGGGACTTTGAAAAATTTTATCCCTAAAGGGATGAAATAGGAGTTGAAAGTTTGAATGGTTTTTTTTTAAATCGGCACCGATTTTTATAAAATTTAAAATTCAAACCCCTTACAAATATTACATTAAACATGTGTTTCATGGTTTATAGAATTCATACACTAAGGATTCAAATAAGGAGTTAAAAGTTTATATGGAAAAATCTTTAAATCGCCACCGATTTTTATAAAAATTTAAATTCAGACTATTAAATATATTTTATTGAACATGTGTTTCGTGTTTTTTTTAGAATTCACCCCTAAGGGTGCAAATAGGCGGGCGAAGCTGCGCGCGCCCACTAGTATAAAGTATAAAATTTAATACAAAGTTTTGATATTGCTGTTGTCCTACAGGTTATATTATTTTAAAGATTAAATTATGAAAGAACTGTGTGAATAGACCTTGAAAAAGCTGCTTATCGTTATCGTATATTTGAGTATACTGACACTGCAGAAAAGAAAATCATTCAAGAGAGTAATGCTAAAAACTAAAAACTGTTATTGACAAAAAGACTAAAAAAAATCTAGAAAATTGCAAGATGATTCGTTTGACGCTTTCTTATTAGCTGTTGTAAAAAAAGGGTGTTCGAAGCCAATAAAGTTGTGATGATTGCGTAGTTTGTTGTAAAATAAGAATTAGTATCAAGATTGGCTTCAATGCATAATTTGTTGTAGTCCAACTACAACGGCTGTATATAGGATATACGTTCAAAGTTCAGATATCAAAATAAAATATCATAAAATATCAACTACAAATAGTAAAAAGGAATAAGCTATGCGCTAGGTTCCCACAGCCCACTACCGTGTTGTGTGCGGGACGTAACGGGAAGCTTAAAAAAATATGCTAGGTAAAATTTCCTGGCTCTCCTGGTCTACCCGCTAAGGACATCAGGTGCTTACTATGAAAGTATCGTATTGTTGTTGTCGGATTCGAACGCGTGTGCAAACTTTTTGTAATAAACTAGTTTGTAGTAAATTAAGAATTAGTATCAAGATTGGTTGCAGTATATAATTTGTTGTAGTTGGGCTTATGAATTCTATGACATTCAGGCTAAATTAAATTACTATTGCAAGAAATGTTTCTAACTTTAAGAAAATTACATTATATTTTTAGTGAAGATTTTGAAGAGTGTGTATTGTTTTAGTTATTAATTTTGAATTCTGTTTAATTTTCAAGATTGTTATTAATAAAATATATTTGTGTAATATTTTATAATAATAATAAGAAGCCGGTCGTGGCGCAGCGGCACGAGGTGTGACTGCAAAACCGACTGGTTGTGGGTTCGATCCCCACTCGAGGAGATGAAATATTTACGTAAATTTATATTTCCATTTCTTCGCTCTGGTGTCGAGGTTAAGCGCGGCGTTGAGTTCTGCCACTCAACACGCAATGCCTCCAGAATTCGGCAGAAAGTGGTGAACGGAGTGTCTTAACACTAGGTTCCCTCTGCCTACCCTGCTGTGTGCGGGATACAGCGTGAAGCTAATTTAATTTTATTTTTTTTTATTTTTTTTTATATAATAATAAGTGTGACTAAGTAACATGTTAATAAGATTAAGCCGTGATAAAATAAAAATATCATAAAAAAACCATTACTTTCAAATTTTTATTTCAATTCTTTTTAGTTTTTTCTTAATGATGCAATGTCAGAATTTAGCGGCAAGAGGAGAGCAGAGTTTTTTAACACTGGGCTTCTTCTGTCTCTCCCTCCCTGTTTGTTACACGAGGGATACAGCGTGAAATATATAGAAAAAAAGAATCTGTCCGTTTTACCAAATAAACATTAAACATCCATAATAAAAACTTTCACATACTTTCAATATTTTACTAAAAAAAATCAACCTATTCAACTAATACCAACCAATAATATATCAACAATAATTTGCAATACCATTAGTCATACGAACCAAAATTTCATCTGCTAAATCAGTCATACCTACAAAACTGCCCCCCCTTTATAGCTTCATCGTCTGTAAGAGGTTTCGAGCCAGTCCTCGTTTGTCTTTGTAGGGGGAACATCAAGTGCATAATATTTTTTGCCAAATCGACCATTCCATTGAAGATAGCGGTACCGGTGTTACGTATAGATATCGAGTGAAAGCTTGTTCTTTAAGGTAATTTTGTTGTATTATTATTGTTTCTTTATATAATGTTGTTGTGAATGTTTATTTTGTTTCCTATTTATATGTATTTATCATTATTTTTATTACGTTTACAAATGCAATGCGAACTAATTTCTCTTTATTGGACATTTTTTGTTTTGTTTATTTTATGAGTGTTTTTGTTTTGTTAGTTACAGTACCATGTACTATTAAATTATTCCAAATAACTAAGCTAAATTATTAACAAAAATAACGTCATATATACTTTTATAATCAATATTTATATCGATATGTGTTTTTTTTATTATTTATCTTTTTCTTATAGAAAAAGTAATATAATTCTCTATTCTACATATTTGTTTAAAATATTATATTGAACAAACTGTAAATAATTTTAAATGAATCAATATCGATGAACAAAACGGATTTCATACGAATTGCGGTAACAATATAACCAACGATTCATTTATCTAAATGCAACGGACCGACAAGTGATCGCACGAATACACACGATATAATATACGTAGTACGTTCTGTTAAATTATTTATTCACAAATTTATAAAAATATATCTGTGTTAATATGTCGTACGTAGCGTGTGGCGATATTTTATATTACAATAAAAATCCAGTCAAGGAAGAGTCGGAGGCGTTGGTTCCGTACCAATTTCGGTATTGTAGATCAACGGTAGACATCATTTAAATGTTGATAAATATAAGTTTGCACTCCATTTGTATGAAATGTATTTGTATGAACTACAAGGACGCATAATTGCTCGCATCTTTTGATTGCGATTGATTGTAAGACATTTCGTCCTCCGCTTATTAAATTTTAATTTTTCTGGTATTTTTTGTTTGTATGGTAAGTTCTTACTTTTTGTCAAATTTCATAATTTTTGATCCGCGGAGGTACCCTAGTACCAGTAGTAGTAGGTTTTGATTACTGTAATTAACTAATCACACACAAACATCAGCAAAAACGATACATATACACAATCCTATCTTTTGATTGCATTGATTTAGAAATGTACTTTTTCCGTGTTCAAGGGAAGGGTAGAGTAAAATGCTTGATACCTCTACGCAATCTTGAGACAACTCGTCTTGACATATAGACAGATATACAGATAGACAGATAACAAAGCGATCACATAATCATTACATTTCTTTTCTTTGGAGGTACAGAACCCAAAAAAAGAGATATTATATAATGAGTCGCGTAACTTAACGACGGGTCCTGGGAAAACCGGGGGAAACGTAAATAAATTATTTCACTGAGTGGGAATCGATTCCATAACGCTGTCACAATGTAACACGGTGCTATCAACTATACTAATAATATTATATAACTATCTAAATTACAAAAGGCATATTATGCGTCTTCCTGTTCATAATATTTAAATATCTACATACGGCATATCTACGAGGGCAGTTGTGAGTTCAATCTCCGCTCGAGGAAATGAAATATTTATTTAAATGAATATTTTCACTGTGTGTCGAAGCAAAGCACGGCGTTGAGTTCTGCCACTCAACAAGCAATGCTTCCAGAATTCGGCGGAAAGTGAGGAAAGGAGTGTCTTAACACTAGTTTCCGCCTGCCCACCCTGCTGTGTGCGGGATACAGCGTGAAGCTGATTTTATTTTTTTATCTACATTAGGAAATTCATTTATTTATTCAGTTTACATTTTGTTTCGCTGTGCTCCTCTTTATTGCTGTATTTTTTATTCTCAAATTTAAAAATATAATTTATTTCTTTTTTAACATTCTTAGATAACAAATTCTCGAACAAATTATGTTATTCTTCTTTTGTTGTTGTTGTGTGTCATCTAACTCTACATCACATATAAAAAAAAATAATTAAATAAAATTTGTTAAACATTTTGTTATAAAAAAATACTGCTGGCTTTCAGAAGATTATTAGAAAAGAATTATTTCCTTTTTTTTGAAATGTACGTTTTTGATTAATAGTTAATAATCTAGAATTGCGGTCAGAAGCGTAATTCGTAATTATCATCATTTTAAAAAACTTAGTAATAATTTAAAAAAAACTTTTATTATTCACAAATTTCTCTAGTCACTATACCTATGTATATACAATAGATTTTTAAGTAACATTATTACAATACAGAATATCATTATGTTAAAGCCATATGTAGGATATACCTACATTCAAAGTTCAGATACCGAAATAAAATATCATAAAATATCAACTACAAATAATGAATATATATATATATATATATATATATATATATATATATATATATATATATATATATATATATATATATATATATATATATATATATACGCTAGGTTCCCACTACCTACCCAGCTGTGTGCGGGATATAACGGGAAGTTAAAAAAAAAAATAAGTTAATAAAATTTGTATATTTTTTAACCCCTGACACAAAATGGATGGTGTTATAAGTTTGACGTATCTATCTCTCTGTATGTCTGTTTGTGGCACCGTAGCTCTTAAATTAATGAGCCGATTTGAGTGCGGTTTTTGTAATCAAAAGTTTATCATGCTGGTTCTTATAGCTATGTTTTCTGAAAATCTGGATAAAACTATCTGCGGGAATAACAGGGAAGACAAAGGAAATGTAATAAATGATCCTTAGATCCTTACTCTCCATAATTTTTTTTGAGATAAGATGAAAATATGAAATATTTCATTTTACCCAGTGGAAATCAAACCTACAACTGTAGCGCTCACAATCAGTCGCTCTGTTGTAATTTTATCGCATTTATATGTGCGTACTGAGTGTATGTAAGAATAGTAACATAATAAAAGAAATTCTAGCATTAATTTTGATGTATATATATGACCGACATAGTAAAAGATTTTATCTGAGTTTTTGATTTCTGAAATAAAATAATTGCCAATACACTCGGGGCAGCTGGCGGCGTGGCGCAAAGGGGTAGGATGATTATTACTCAGTAAAATGGATTATTTTTATTTTCTTGCCTCTGATAATGATGCAAATGCGCGGCGTTGAGTTCCGCCACTCCACAAGCAATGTCTCGTAAATTAGGCGGAAGTGATATGAGTGTTGTTGTTGTTGTTAGGGATACAAAAGTAATACTTGTATGATTGATGTTAGAACATGTTTATTTTTTAATGTTTTTATAATAGGTAATTTAATTAAAACTCCTCCAGTTTATAAAGAGTAATTGTGGTCGTGCAACGAGCGCTTAAAATGTGAATTTTATATATATCACGAATTTCATAACAATAGAGAGGCCGTTGCGGCGCAGGTGCACAAGGTGTGAATGTATCGCAATGGTTGTGGGTTCAATCCCCACTCGGGGGAATGAATTATTTATATTACTAGTCAATATTTTCATTTCTGCGCTCTGGCACCAAGGCAAAAGCCTGCCGTGGAGTTCCGCCACTCAACCCGCAATGCCTCCAAAAACATCGGCCGCAAGTGGCAAGAACGAAATGTTAAACTTAACACTAGGTTCCTTCTGAGTACAATATGCATATACAGCGTGAAGCTGTATTTAGTTTTCCTGTTACTTGGAAATTTTATTCATTATTAAAATAAATATAACAAAATCAGTTTCACGCTGTATATGCATATTATTTTAATAATGAATGAAATTTCCAAGTAACAGGAAATATCAAGCCACGATTATCTTTTATACTTATTCGATTTATTAATGATGAGAATATATATCGAGAAGTAATATATAGTCGTATGTATTTTATAAAATATTTTATTAAAGTTACATAAAATTAAATAAAATAAAATAAATATATAAAAAAACTAAGTTCATAATCTTCAACTTCAAGAAATAAAATAACAGAATAAAGATTTAATTTAGAATATTTCTTATACAAACTTAACTACCTTTAAAGTCAATAAATACAATAGTATTGTATTGAAATATTATTTGTATAACCTACTGATAGGTTTGAAGTCGATGCCAAGACCTTCGCTAAAAGAAAATGAAATTAAATATTATAAACAGCTTAAAATACTAGCAAATAACTTCTAGCTTAAAATACTAACAAATAGAAATCTTATATTCTTATTTGTACTTTTCAATCTCCATCTAAAGACAAAGACAGTGTTAGTGTAAGCGAAGCAGCTTATCGCCTTTGCCATGTGCCTCTAATTTATGTTATATTACGAAAATAGATAATTTCATTAAAAAAACAGTAAGATTTTTCTAGATTTGTGTCAGGTGGGTTATGTTAAAAGTTGTTGTGGGTAGCTACAAACGGTAATATAAAATATACAGACAAACAGCCTAAGATCTACTTGTGAGGGCCACAGTTAATAAATGACGTCAACCTAAATGAAAACATCTAAAAAGAACCATATACAAAGTATCGCAAAAATTAAGTAAGAAAGTCAATTAAATTTTTAGAGGACGAAATGACAAGAAGTTCCCATCGAGCAAAACAAGCATCACGCAAATCAATTAAAAACTCTGTAAGTAAAAGTATAATATATATTGCATCGTCCAAGTGAGCAAAAATGCTCATAAAATAAAAACTGCTGGTCCAAACTTAATAAAACTTTTATAAGACCAAATGACAATTATTTCACATCGAATAAAAACAAATCACGTTGATCAATTCAGAAATCTCGTCGTAACTGGTGTACATACAAAAAAAATATACAAATGAATTGACAATCGCCTCCTTTTTAAAGTCGGTCAAAAGTAATATTTAAGTAATTACTCTAACAAAATATGATTGACGAAATATTATATAAATACATGTATATTGTACGAGAATGTAGGTATTATGATTAATCATATAATATTGAGTATTGCTAAAATATGTATATCATTTATTTTATACATTTAACATATTTTTTATAATCCGTTGTAATCCGTTTTGAAAATTTGTTATTTTAACGTAGATTTAAAATGTAATCCGTTAAAATAATTAATATTATATAATAAACAGAGAGAGGCCGTTGTCGCGCAGGGCACGAGCGTGCGACTGTAAGCGCGGTGATTGTGGGTTCGATTCACTCTAAAGGAAATTAAATATTACATTTTTGTTTCCTCGTTCTGGTAATTAGGTTAAGGCCGTTATTATTAAGACGAAATATTTTAATTTTACCTTATTTTTTTACCATATCCAATATTATATATATTCATGTAAGAGAGAGAGAGAGAGAGAGAAAGAAAGAGACTCGTCTGAAGCTTTTCTCATATAGCAAGGTAGGCAGAGGGAACCGAGTGCTAAGTGAGTGGCGTAGCTCAACGCCGCACTATACTTAACAGAGCGCGGAAATGAAAATAATTAAATTATTACTTTAGAGAGAGTAAATAGTGTATAGACACTCTGTTCTTTACTTTACGCCTATGCTAAGTCGGAGAACTTAACGTCGCGCTTTATTTTACTAGATGGGAAATATAAAAATATTAAAAAAAAGGATTTTTCATAAGCAGTAAATTTAAAAGTTGAAATTTTTGAAGGTTTTATTTTCGGAAATCGTTCGGATAAGGCTCACTTTTCGCATGTTAAAGTTCTGACATATGGTCGAGCTATGCATTTATGAGTCTGTCTACAACTTCCGCTTACATATTCTCATATAGAAAGAACATTTCTATTGAGTAGTGAAATTTAAGAATTTCGAAGTAGAATAATATCAGTTTTATTAAGTCGAGCTGTAACAACTTATGTAATAAATTCTAAGAATCTGCATAACACCGTATAGTTCTTATATCATGATAAAAATTAACAATTATATTTAGATTACCATTTATTAGTACCATCGAACTGGTCTGATGATGGACTTGGACGATGGCTGATGGAATCTTTGACTGCCTATTAATAAATGTATTGAGTCTGTGATTATTTCAGTCGTTTTCTTTATTGTGTAAAAGCGAGTTAATTTTTTAAACTATTAATAATTACATTTATTGCCAAGAAAAAAATGTAAAAGCTTGTTCGTTCGACAAAAATGTTATTTTAAATGTTAGGACTAGAAAGTATAGCGACCTAATTCATTTACAGACAAAATAATTTTGTTGGTTATCAAGAAGAAGTCTTTTATAGGACTGTTTAAATGACAAAACTTTCTTTCTCTCTTACGAAGATAGCTTTAGATTTTTACATTTGATTTAATTTGAATTGTGTATAAATATCGGGTAGTACAGTAGGCAATTTGTAGGGGTAACTAGGGTCATCGGACAGGGCAAGGGTACGATCGCTACCCTTTTATAAAGCATCCGCCCGAGCTCTCCCTAGTGTCTGTCATAATTACAGGTCTGTACCTGCAGCTAGTAATTATATTTTAAATAACTTCGTTCTTTATATTTTCATTGATGAATATAAAAAAAAGAATTTTTTAGCAAATTCTTTATTTTTTGGTTGATCTTAATTAGGTTTTAAAATATAAAAAAATATAAACTAAGAGATTAGAATAAACCTTCTACTTATTAAGAAAACGTATTAAAAAATTGAACGCAGCGGGGTATGAATGAACCCGCGCCTTTTTGGAAACCGTTTAAATAAACTTGTTTTCACCCACAACTTGCCGAATAAACTTGTTTTCGCCCACAACTTCCTTTGCATATACTTAAAAAACTAAAATAAGAAGTTTTTTTCTTTTCTTAGTGCCCCTATATCGTTTACCTACCTTTATGTAAATTTGAGCAAATTTCAACTCTCTTACCTTTTTCTCGTAGTATATTCATATGTGCATTGTCAGTTACTTAGTAACCCAAAAAGTTTAGATATATTGTTAGCGAACTCGTGTAAAAGAGAGTAGATTTAGGTGAAAATAACTATAAAAGCAGCGGAATTGTGTCAATCGGGAGTAGTCGCTTGTAGGCAATGGCCCCTATTGGAAGGAAACTAGTGTGAAGTATTTTTATTAGGTGATACATATCACTTATTGCAATTACACGGTATCCCTTCCTAAATAGTTTAGAAACATTTAGACATTTTTTTAAAAAAACGTTAACAGCTTCCGATTTCTAACAATAGATTTTAGCTACAAATTTTATCTACATATATCTATTCAATATTTTGCAACACAAAGAAGAAAGCGCACAGTTTTGCTTGATTTGCGTTTCTTAATACATTCTATAGACCGTGGCTTTCCCGACGAAACCGGTTAGACGCTTGCGTTAGTGTGCCCACTCTGTTATACAATTTACTCAATAATTACATAAACAACGAGTTCGGCCACTTCGCGCATAACTGAACCTGGGCTCGGGCCTTATTAGATTGAGGTCAAATAATATTAATTTTAACCTAAATACAATAGTTTTGTTCTCAAATTTAGGTTTGTTTTATTTTAAGTTAAAACTAGTGGGCGCGCGCAGCTTCGCCCGCTTATTTGCACCCTTAGAGGTGACTTCTAAAAAAACCACGAAACACGTGTTCAATTAAATATTTTTAACAGTCTAAATTTATTTTTTTATAAAAATCGGTAGCGATTTAAAGATTTTTCCATATAAACTTTCAACCCCTTATTTGAATTTGATTTTAAAAAAAATCCATACAAACTTTCTACCCCTATTTCATCCCTTTAGGCTTAACATTTTTCAACTTCTTAGTGGATGTCCAGATTATGAAAATAAACATATGTCCAAATTTCACGTTTCTACGCACAGCGGTTACGGCTGTGTGTGCGTCTTACCTCAGTCAGTCAGGTACAAGTCCTTTTATATATATAGATTAGTATTCATTTGCGGCTAATAAAAAATAAAGTAGAGTTGTATCCGATACATGTCACGTTCTGAGGGTCTCAAGGTAACTTTGATCGCAGGTTCATTGGGCTACGAAACGATTAAAATATCTGTATTCTTCCTCTATATGTGGAACATCCAATACAAAATTATCAACGATCGATCGATCAACCAAACATTCTATTCAGCTTTATAATAATAATAAAGATTGAACTAAATTGACTCATTCATAGTGGATTCCATAGTAAAATATCTAAGATGAGAGTATTAAGTTTATGTTATGTAAAATTAAGAAAATATTTTGCATAATGATCTTTCAAGATGCAAAGTAAGCACATTTAGCATCTATATCAATACAGAGATCATAACTTTGGAGATAATAATAATAAATATATTTTATTGTACCTTAAAAAAAATAAAATAATTTAAAAGCTTAAAAATAATAAAAAAGTACAATAAAGCGGCCTTATCGCTTAAAGCGATAATTATTATGTATATTTAAATAATTATGTAGTACTATAATTATATTAAATACATAAAATAGAAAAATATAAATATATATTTATTAAGATTTATTAATTACTAGAGGGCGCGCGCGGCTTCGCCCGCTTATTAGGAGTGAATTCTAAAAACACCACGAAACACGTGTTACAATAAAATATTTTTAACAGTCTGAATTTAAATTTTTATAAAAATCGGTGGCAATTTAAAGATTTTTCCATATAAACTTTCAACCCCTTATTTGAACCCATAGGGGGTGAATCCTTAAAAACCATGAAACACGTGTTCAATAAAATATTTTTAAGAGTCTAAATTTCAAATTTTATAAAAATCGGTGCAGATAATTTTTTTTTTTCATACAAACTTTCAACCCCTATTTCATCCCTTTAGGGTTAAAATTTTTGAAATTCCCTTCTTAGTGGATGTCCAGAATATAAAAATAAACATCTGCCCAAGTTTCACGTTTCTACCATCAGCGGTTACGGCTCTGCGTGCGTCTTACCTCAGTCAGTCAGCACAAGTCCTTTTATATATATAGATTAACATTACTAAGATTTATATTATTTACATCAGCTTCACGCTGTATCCCTCACACAGCAGGGTAGGCAGAGGGAACCTAGTGTTAAGATAAACCGTTCCCCACTTTCTGCCGAATTCTGGAGGCATTGCGTGTTGAGTGGCAGAACTCAACGCCGCGCTTAACTTCGACACCAGAGCGAAGAAATGGAAATATAAATTTAAGTAAATATTTCATTTCCTCGAGTGGGATCGAACCCACAACCAGTCGGTTTTACAGTCACACTTCGTGCCGCTGCGCCACGACTGGCCTTATTTACATATTATATTATATATTATATTACATAAATATTACATACACACATACATACATACATATATTATATGTAAACATAAAATATAAAAAACACAATAAAAAAAACTACCAGTTTAGTATTGTAACAATGTTATATATTAAAATAATGATATTTTAGTTTTTTTTTTAAATATCTAGACTTTTGGCACGTCTGATATCTATATCCTAAGGATAGTTCCCTAGCTATATTTTCCCAACACCTAATATTAAATTAATTGTCAATTGTCAGATTTACTCAGTACCTACTAACTGATATAACACTTCTCGACAGGTTTCGTATTCGAAACTTTTCGCTGAACTCTGGAGTCATTTCTCGTTGAATCGCGGAACTTAATGGCTCGTTTTGCCTCTTTGCCAAAGCGAAGAGATGAGAATATTAATTATTTAATTTCCTCGGCTGGGAACCGAATTTACAACCCGTCGCGTGTACCGCGGTACGCTTGTGCTCCTGCGCCACGACTGGCCTCTTAGTTAAATAACTTCTTAGATAAAATAAAGTATTTTATTTCTTCTTCAGCTTCACGCTGTATCCCGCACACAGCAAGGTAGGCAGAGGGAACCTAGTGTTAAGACACTCCGTTCCCCACTTTCCGCGGAGTTCTGGAGGCGTTGCGTATTGAGTGGTGGAACTCAACGCCGCACTTTGCCTCGACACCAGAGCAAAGAAATGAAAATATAAATGTAATTAAATATTTCATCTCCTCGAGCGGGGATCGAACCCACAACAAGTCGATTTTACAGTCACACTTTGTGCTCCCGCGCCACGACTGGCCTCAAGTATTACATTTATTTGTAAAAAAATCATTTTGTTGCATAGAAAATATTTAATAAGTAGTCGTTGTAACGAATTTAATTGGAAATCTGAGTCTAACTATAACGAGCCTTCCATATTAAAAAAAAAACCTCTCCACGCCTATATGTAACCAGTAGAAACTAATAAAATTAATAAACCTTACATTCATCAGTTTTAACGTATATTTTATAAAAATGAAGATACCTGACCTAAGTTGACCTTCGAAAACACAGTATCGAAGATACTGGAGGAAGGTCACGTAAAAAGCATGAGGATCCCCCGGAGGGCATGCATGAAGAGGTTGATGACAGTGGACGAGGCGACAGAGGTATGTAGAGACCGTAGCGCTTGGCGCTGCGTTCTCTCTGACGGGCTAGGGATAAAGCGTGAAACTAAGTTAAGTTAAGTTTTTCATGAAGATAGCTTATAACATTTTATAATTACTACTTTAATGGGTTTAAAGTATTTATCATCTATCTTCTATAATAAGATATAATAATCATTTACTGTCAGGAGACCCGTACGCTCGTTTGCTGCGTATTTTCCATAAAAAAAATTGACATAATAGAACAAAATTATTTGCGCTTTGCAAACGCTTGTTAGCCTTACCAGATAGATCAAAATAATGTACTATGGAATTGGATATCAAAAGAAGACCTAGGTAAATAGAAAGTATCTGTGTCTGTGATGTTGTAAAATGATGATCAGCCACATAGTAAGAAAAAATCATGTTGCAAAATATACCTGGAGGGCTATTTATTTTCTTATTTCGAGGCGCATAATATAATTCCGTATGCAATTAAATTCTTTTCTAGGAATCACTTGCGTTCCCCAATTTTCACCAAATTCTGGAGGCATTGGGTGTTGAGTTGCGGTAAACAACACAATTAGTATTAAATATTTCATTTCCACGAGTAGAATTCCAACCCACAAGGTGTCACGTTTTCTAGGTCTTGTGCCTCCACGCCACAACTGGAATTTTAATTAAATCATAGTATACATCTTGTATTTATTGCAGATCATAATTGCACTTTACAGTATATAATTTAAAGGAATACCTTAGAATATATAAGACATTTTAAATACAGGCGCAGAACCACTATCGCCACACTCGAGAGTAACCTCTCAAGAATATACTTATATTTATATTTTCTCATGAAAAAACAGCTTTAAACATTTTATATAAAGAAATATTGTAGTAATATGGTAACATTTTATCAATTACTAGCGACCCACCCCGGTATCAGATAGCTGCAACATGATACTTCATCAAAATTTAATTTATCAGCCTTCAGAATATTGATACTCATACATAAGGTGTAAAAGCTGCTAATAAATGTAACTTATTCGGGTACTTAGTTAGTGCTTATAGTAAAATATACAAATACGTTACATATTAAACATTCATTCCCACACACAGCAGGGCAAGCAGGATGAACGTAGTGTTAAGACACTCCGTTTCCGATTTTACGTTGAATACAGGGGGCATTGGGAGTTGAGTGACGGAACTCAGCGCTTCGCTTTGAATTGACGCCAGAGCGAAGAAATGAAAATATCATTTTAAATAAATATCTTATTTCCTCAAGTGTGGATTGAACCGACAACTTAAAATATAAACATATGTAATATATGTTTTATCAATTTTGAATCAAGGCGAGTTAGAATAAGTTTCTCTCTGTTTCTCATTACTCTCTACACTTTTGAAATCACAGTAGTACAAGAATGTAAGGAAAAGAGGAAACAACTTGCTCATATCGCCTTAAGCTTCATCGTCGTCAAAGCCTTCATCCTCACGTACTTCTTTTATACGTAAAATTGAGAAAATGTTCACCTTAAGTATTTTTCAGTTTCAAATTTGCTAAGAGAATTGAAAAAGGCCAGTCGTGGCGAAGGGGCACAAAGTGCAACAATACAGGGTTCGATTTCCACTCGACGAAATAAAGTATTTAATATTTTTATTTCGCTCTGTTCTCGCAGCAAACTGCGACGTTGAGTTCCGCCACTCAAAACATAATGCCTTCTTGAAACATAATTCAGTGGAAAATGGGAAACGGAGTGTTTTAGCACAAGCTTACCTCCGCCTACCCCGCTGTGGGCGGGATACAGCTAAAAAAAAACAGAATTCTATAACAACATCCACTATACCGGATACGCCCACAGATATTTTCCAGGTAGAAAATACGTTGTATCAATATTGCTAACAAATTCAATTAATCTCTTCAAACTCAATCGTCGGGTTTAATCGCTGACATCGGCACGCGCACCAAGTTAAACTAAATTCCGCCATCCTCAACCACTAACAATAATGTGCCCTTTAAAATGCATTTAACTATTACGTAGTTTCAATTAGTTTAACATTTTATTTGTAACATTGTATTTGTAACATTAAACTCGTTTAAACAAAATTAATTAATTAAAAATTTAAATATAATCAAATAGATCAGGTTCACGCTGTATCCCGCACACAGCAGGGTAAGCAGAGGGAACCTAGTGTAAGACACTCCGTTCCCCACTTTCTGCCGAATTCTAGAGGCATTGCGTGTTGAGTGGTAGAACTCAACGACGCCGCCGCAAAGACAACGCCGCGCTTTGCCTCGACATCAGAGCGAAAAAATGGAAATATAAATTTAAGTAAATTTTTCATCTCCTGGAGTGGGGATCGAACCCACAACCAGTCGCGTTTACAGTCTCACTTTGTGCCGCTGCGCCACGACTGGCCTCAAAAAATAATATTTGGTTATCCTTTTTTATTATTTAGCATCACGTTGTATATCACATTTGGTGCTTTGCCTCGATACCATAGCGAGGTAATTAAAATATTAAATATAGGATTCCCCGGAGCGGGATTCGAACCCTGTCGATTCCGAAGTAAGTACACTATATCGGTCGCTTCCCCTACAACGTTTTAAGACTTATTTATACCTCAGTTAACAATGTTAAAGATTTGCTTGAATAACGTTTGTAATTAAAATTTGAATGTAATATAACTGCAATGTTTTTATCAAAGAGGAATTCTCGACATTAGGTTGCTTTCAAACATTATAGTTTCAAAACTCTCTACAGGATTTTGTGCTATGAGATAAAATCATCTGTAAACTGCTTAACTGAGTATGTAGGAAATGAAATTAAGCGAAACACGAATTTGGGAATTTCGTGTTTTGCATTACGTTCAAAATTGCGAAATGTTTGACAGTATAGGACCGGTTATACCGCCATAAATGGTTTATTTTGGTCAAATTTACTCTAACATTATCGTTCGTATCGTATTTATATCGTTATTATATTGGGATGTATTGTATGCGTCTTCTAAAATCAAACCTAAGGTAGAGTTTAAATAAAATTATACTCCAATAGAAATATGAAGTTTAAAAAAATCAGCTTTATGCTGTATCCCGCACACAGCAATTTAGGCAGAGGGAACCTAGTGTTAAGACACTCCTTTCCCCAATTTCTGCCGAATTCTGGAGGCATTGCGTGTTGAGTGGCAGAACTCAACGCCGCGCTTAACCTCGACACCAGAGCGAAGAAAGGGAAATATAAATTTAAGTAAATATTTCATCTCCTCGAGTGGGGATCGAACCCACAACCAGTCGCGTTTACAATCACAGCTTGTGCACCTGCGCCACGACCGGCCTCAGTTAAGCAAGTTGCTTAATGGCAGTTATTCTTCAGAACAAGCCTGTTGAGATTCTCTTTTGGCTGGTTTTCTGTGAAGTGTATCCATTTCTTCGCTCTAGTGTCAAGGCAAAGCGCGGCGTAGACTTGCGCCACTCAACACGCAATGCCTCCAAATTTCGGCGATAAGTGTAGAACGGAGTGTCATAACACTAGGTTCCCTCTGTTTACCCATCTGTGTGCAGGATACAGCGTGAAGCTTATTTAATTTATTTGATTTATTTAAGCAACTTTTATTAATTTTCTAAATAAACTTAACTGGTTATGAACTTGCTACTAACCGAAACTAACTTAACGTCCTACAACTACTTCGAAAGAGCCTTCAGTAAACAACACAAGGGGACTCGGCATCTTAATTGAATTAGTTACTTATAACTACGAAGAAACTGTAATATCTGTATGGATATTCTATATATATTTTTTTAAAAATGAATCTAAAATAAAATATTTAATATATATCATTAATTAACTTTAAATTTATACTTTTAACATAGAATTAATATTTATAATAAAGTTTAACCAAAAAAAAAAAAATAACTTAGTATTTAAGCTTATATTAAAAACATTTTTTATTTTAAAAATCGAGACGAGGTTTCCGCTGCGCTGCAAAATATATACACGCCACAAAGAGAACAAAGAATTATTAAATAAAACCCGATTAAATCGTCGACATGGGGCGCGGGCTAAGGTTGCTGGGGTAGCTTTTGATGTCGCTCCTTTGAAACTAGCTTCCCTTCATTTTTATAAATTGTTTAATATACTTATAAGTATATAATGAAATTATATTAAGTATAATTATATATTTATATTAAGTTATTTTTGCCAATTTTAATATTTGATTACTTATTTATATATATAAACTGAATTACGTTTGTGTATTTTGTGTACATATTAAGTTAGTAGAGAACATTTTAATATCTTTAATTTCACTTAGATTTATTACTAAGATCAATTCATACATAATACAAGTGTCCCGATCGCGGCTTCGCCCGCGAAATCACGAAACTATTCGTGTTTTTATATGTGTAGTGTACTTATAAAGAGTATTAATATAAAAGTTTTAGTACCCTGGGTTACGTTATCGTTACTTCCATAAGAATTTTAGATTGTTTTTTAAATAAAAAAGTATAACTTAAGTCACTTTACATTAAGATACTTCCGTTATCCACTTTCCAGAAGAAAGGATTAAGTAGAATCTGGAGGCATTGTGTGTTGAGAGGCGGAACTCAACGCTGCGCTTTGCCTTGTTACCGGAGCAAGGAAATGAAAATAATTCATATTTAAGCTTGGATTATATTATTGAAATTTTAGTAGGGATCCCTAAACTAATTAATTTCTAGAAATAAATATAACCTATGTTACTAAGTGATAATATAGCAATTTATACTTTACAATAGTTTTTATACACATCTCTATCTATCTGTTTCTAAATTATCTTTTTTTAAACCATAGAATGGATTTTGATGCAGTTTTCATCATTATTTAGTAAATTTATTTCCGAAGGTTTATACTAACAAAATATTCTTTAAATCTTAAATATTTTTATAATAGTGATGTTTTACCTGAAATTGGACCTTGTATTAAACATACTTACCTTAATCGAAGCCTACTTAATGAGAGTAGGGTTTATTTCCCGTTTTGTCGCTTACTACGTCTTAAGAGGCGCTCCTGTAGTTCCTTCACAGCACTGTTCCAGCGACACTAGCGCCACCACATAGCCGGTGAGTTTCCAAGCTCTATTTCTTTATTAAATCTGTTTACCCCCAGGAAATATAAACTTAGGTTTTAATTAAGATAAGTATGTTTAATACACATTTTAATTTCAGTTAAAACATCTATTTTAAACAGTACTGTACCGTTAATAGAAGCCTATTAAATGAGAAACGTGTTTATTATCGCTTAGTGGCGCTAGAAAATGCCAATATGATAGCTATGTCAATTCTGAAGTAAGAAAGTACTACGTTGTTACTGAAATGGATAAAATGTGATCAACACTAACCAATAACAAGTAGAAATTTTTGCCGTAATAAATATATAATAATAGTGACGCAAAATAAACAAATTTTAATCAATGTTAATTAATATAAAATTATACATGAATGATCTTAAGCTATTAACAATTTAAGATAATACGCTAACAGAAAGAAAAAAAAGCTACTTGTAATATAATCGATTTCTTTCCAATAAAAAAAAATATAAAAAAAGTTTTGGTCATTTCTTTCCAATAAAAAAATTATAAAAAAAGTTTTGGTCAAATTTCAATTTAACGTGGTTGACTAACAATATTATCAAACCATCGGTTATAGAGAGAGCAGGTCTAGCTTTTTCTGTAAATGTTAATGATAAATAATTTGCTTGGCCTGTTTCTTGCCTAAGCTACGATAGATTTAGTAAA
The DNA here is from genome assembly GCA_021202915.1 of Heliconius himera. Taxonomy (NCBI): domain Eukaryota; kingdom Metazoa; phylum Arthropoda; class Insecta; order Lepidoptera; family Nymphalidae; genus Heliconius; species Heliconius himera. The sequence continues at coordinate 1,502,204 of JAJHJA010000352.1, forward strand.
TGTCTGTGTGCCTTTAATATTTAGACTATATTTTATTTCTTTTTTTGCTGATTTTTATTTCTCTTTTTACCTCTCTCCTAAAAATTTACAACAAATAAAGGTTTATTTATGAAACTATATACACTACACATGTGCTGACGTAAGATCTCTTATGTGGACATGAAATCACATAACGTGAGATTTTAAAGCTTTATAATTACGTTACATTGTTTTAGTAACATAGAATGAAGTATTGTTGATTCATAGTGCTATTATTTCGCCAGGATATTCGAGATTTACTGTTTCATTTTAATTTTTAACTTCTTTTTAACCTATTTATTTTTTTTGTTTCATATTTATTTTTTTAATTTACAGATGTTGCTGACAGTTTTTGTTATATTATTTATAATTGGAATGTTACTGTATATGGATACAAAAAAGCCAAAAAAATTTCCACCAGGCCCTAACTGGCTACCCATAATTGGAAGCGCGTTGGAAGTTAACAAAATACGTGAAAAGACTGGATATTTATATAAAAGCTTTAAAGAATTATCTAGGCTTTATAGTCCAGATAATCATTTGCTTGGTATCAGAATAGGGAAAGACCGAATTGTGATGGTTAATTCTGTTGAAGCGAACAAAGAAATGCTTTATAATGAAGATATTGACGGGCGACCTAAAGGTATATTTTATCAAACACGAACATGGGGTGAACGTATAGGAGTTTTGCTAACCGACGGCGAGACTTGGAAAGAACAGAGAAAATTTCTTATAAAACATCTAAAAGAATTTGGATTTGGCAGAAGCGGAATGGGCGAAATAGCTTTCACTGAAGCTAGTCACATGGTAGAAGATATATCAAATCATATGGTCAATAACAATAGCACCACTATCCAAATGCATAATTTTTTCAGTACTTACATTTTAAACACACTGTGGACGATGATGGCTGGAATACGATACCAGCGAGACGATCCTGAGATGATTCTTTTGCAAAATATCTTATTTGATTTATTTGCGGCTATTGATATGGTTGGATGCAGCTTCAGTCACTTTCCAGTACTGTCGGTGTTAGCTCCAAAATCTTCTGGTTATACAGATTTTGTGAAAACTCACAAACGAATTTGGAAATTCCTACGCGACGAAATTGCAAAACACAAGGAAAGGTTTGACCCTAATAATGAGGACAAAGATTTTATGGATGTTTATTTAAGAGTTTTGAAAGAGCACGGTGAAATTGATACGTATTCGGAAGGGCAATTGGTGGCTACTTGCATGGATATGTTTATGGCTGGAACAGAAACAACAAGCAAAACTATGAGTTTTTGCTTCAGCTACCTTGTAAGAGAACAAGAAGTCCAAAAGAAAGCACAAGAAGAAATAGATAGAGTTGTAGGGAAAGATCGTATGCCGTGTATTGATGATCGACCAAAGTAAGTTAAAATGTTAAATAAAAAATTATATACAATGTTCTCACAATATGTTTATTAATATAACTAGTATTGTAATATATTATTGTTATTTTTAGTATGCCGTACTGTGAAGCAGTAATCCATGAAAGTGTCCGTCATTTTATGGGTAGGACGTTTGGAGTACCACACCGAGCTTTACGTGATACTACTTTAGCAGGATATTATATACCTAAAGTAAGTTGGTTTAATTGATCATATAAAATTAATCGTTTGGATTATAAGTATAAAAATAAGTAAAAAAAAATCGACTCTCAAATTTATAGTATATTTTAAAAACGCACTGTTTGGGTTCAAAATCAATGTTACATGTAAAGATGTTAAAGGCATGTAGCCTTTAAATAATAAGAATATGTAAGTTTGAGGTTGAAGCCGGTGGTGGCATAGGGGCACAAATTGTATGTAAAACCGATTGGTTGTGGGTTCGATCCCCACTCGAGGAGATGAAATATTTACTTAAATTTATATTTCCATTTCTTCACTCTGGTGTTGAGGCAAAGCGCGTCGTTGAGTTTTGCCACTCGACAAGCAATGCTCCAGAATTCGGCAGAAAGTGGAGAACGGAGTGACTTAACACTAGGTTACTTCTGCCTACCCTACTGTGTGCGGGATACAGCGTGAAGCTGATTTGATTTAACTTTATTCTATATTTAATAAAAATATAATAACTGTATATAACAAAGCATTGAAATGTATCACAGTTTAATAATAAGTTATTATTTATGTGTGAACTAACGAGCAATGGTAAAATTTTTTTAGGACACGATGGTGGTCAGCAATTTCCCCAATATATTGATGGACGAGCAGCTATTTCCCGAACCGTACGGATTTAAGCCCGAGAGATTTTTGAGTAAAGACAAGGTCTGTCTTCCAGATAACTTTTTCCCCTTCGGTTTGTCGAAACACCGTTGTATGGGAGATATTCTAGCGAAATGTAATATATTTGTATTTACAACAAATATGCTGCAGAAATTTAATTTTTTACCAGTACCTGGAGAGTCACTGCCTTCGTTAGACCACGTGGATGGTGCCACGCCCTCTGCCGCTCCTTTTAGTGCTCTAATTGTACCTAGGATGTAATTCATACATCACTAAAATGTAAATATATTTAAGCAAATAATATAAACATAAAAAAAAATGAACATTTTATTCTTTATTTATTATGTATTTATCCCACTTCCATCTTCCTCGGAGTGAACAGAATATTAAAAAGATTCATAGTTTCGTCATTTTCATCATTTACCTTTTATAAAAAAAGTCTTTAATAATAGGATTTCTTTTACTCAGTTTAGATATACTCTGGTATCCACATAATGATAATATTTAACAACTGTTGGTATCTTGACTCTGTAGTCGTTGAAAAATAATTAGGTACTATTTACCCATTCAAATGTTAAAATAATTTTAATATCAGTTAACGAGGTACTACTACTACGGCAATCTAGATTGAATTTTAATAAAATTCATTTAGTGATATATTGAAGTTTTATTTTCCTTTGAAACTTTTTACTAACTATAATATAAAAAAAAAAAATTAAATCAGATTCACGCTGTATCCCGCACACAGCACGGTAGGCAGAGGGAACTTAGTGTTAAGACACTCCGTTCCCCACTTTCTGCCGAATTCTGGAGGCATTGCATGTTGAGGGGCAGAACTCAACGCCGCGCTTAACCTCGACACCAGAGCGAAGAAATGGAAATATAAATTTAAGTAAATATTTCATCTCCTCGAGTGGGGATCGAACCCACAACCAGTCGATTTTGCAGTCACACCTCGTGCCGCTGCGCCACGACTGGCCTCATATATCTCAACTATAATATATATAATATATAAAAATAGAATTCAATAACTTTAAAATATTATTTTCCAGTAATGTCATCTATCTATAGCTTTCATATTAGAAAAAAAAAAAATTTACACCTTATGTGTTTTTGAATGTATATAACATAAGTCCCAGGTGATGCTACCAGCACAGATGTCACCACTGGAGTAGGTGGCAGCACTACTGACGGGTCCTAGAGATCCCCATAAATAATTTTAGAAATGACAATATAAATGATTACTGAAAATCCAAAAAAACAGGAAATGTAATATTTTTTAGACATTATATATGTTTAGAATGCTTTATTAAACAGAACTACTCAAATCATTTATTTGCTTACTGTAATACATGCTAGCACTCTATTTTGAATATTTATCCCAGTTTTTCTAATTGAATATATTTTTTTACAAATTTTAGCTTAGGATACATCCTAACAGCTAAGCACCAGCTATAATCTACAGGCTTACTTATAATAATCTCCATCTTCATTCTTAGCGTAGTCACACCTAGATGTCGCTGGTATTAGTAAATGTATATACAAACTCAACCCTTTTCGTCTTCGTTGTAAGTAGTTCCACAAGAGATATACTTTAAGTTTTTTTAAGTTATTATTTTTAATATTTAGAGGGCAGTATACATATTATAGAAAAAGGCTTGACACTTTGACTTTGCGTATAGACGTTTTGCGTCTCTGCCGCATTTATCAAGAAAAGTGATATCAGCCGTCGAATTTTCTAACCGCACGGTACGTCACAGATTTAAATATCATCCTCTCCAGCTGGATACGTGACAATTTACTACTGTGCGGTGTACTACGCGCCACACTACGATAGATGAATATATATATAATTGGTTTCCCATTAATTTGATAACATACAGCTTGCTTTCACGATAACAATGCCATGGATCTTCACCTATCTGAAATGGATCATGATGATGACTTGAAGGACTAGAAGAGCCATTCCAAAGGTTATTTCCTATGTCTACTGCTCTCTTCCGTGTCAATGATGGGGTTGGCCAATGGTGTTCATCAACTGTGTTGATTATGGTGCAATTACATTTGGTTTTAGCTATTTAGCTCGTGCGACGTCGTCCTACATACACTGTGCATGTCAAGGCGTACATTTAGATTCTTACAGTTGATTTATAGCTTATTACTTACTGTATTTCAGAATATCATAGCTTCCGCTCTAAAATGAGTCAATCGGAAGTTTTAAGTGTATGTGTGCAGATACAATGGTCGTGGTTTCACTCGCTACTTGGGCGTGCGGTGATATTTTATATTAATGTTTATCATTATATATATATCATTATTCGTTTTATTTTACCTGCACACGTAGCTGCATGTTATTAATTAAAAATAAAATATATTTAATTCACATACAATTTTACTACGACTTAACATAGGAGAAGTAGGGTCATATGCAATAAAACTCGAATGCTTTTGATTTATTTACTACCAGAGAGAGTATAATGACCTTAAAATTACGATATAATATTTAAAATACAGATTAATAGTAATAGGTATAAGTTTATAGAAATATACTGACTGACATTAGGGCCAGATCTGCTCAATAAGAATTTAAATGGCGTCACAGGCTTTGTTGAGCATGGTCGAAATTTAACTTGATATTAAAATGATACAGGCGAAGATATTGCAATATTTTCGACTTTTTAATAAATATTAGCTTACGACCAGTGTGAAAACACACTAGCTATATACGTTTATAAACTAACGACAACATAAACAACACATAGTATTAACATTTACTAATACATCATATTAAAGCCTGGATACCAATACCCTCAACTAATCAAAATTGATCGCTGGGCCTCTAAATAGAAAATAATAGTTTAAAAATCAGTTTTAAAATAGTAAATTATATTTATCGTTATCTTACACCCTAAATGTCAGACGTCATCGAATGGCATACCGCGAGATAGAATCTCAAGCGATGTAAAATTTGTAGTATAATATCTTAGTTGATTATATAAAGGAATTATAATAAACCCTTACGAGCTATAAAATAATAGGTATTTAATAAATATTAATTGATTTATAACAGAAAATTGTTAAAAGAAAAAAGCATCAAAAAGAGTACAGTTCGAGAGGCGTAAGCTGAGCTTTGCATTTGTGTGACTGATTACCATAGGTAGTGCCCGAATAAAATTTTAAAAATAAAATTTTTTTTTTCTTCATTTTCACGATATATACCGCTTGTAGCAGGGTAGGCAGAGGGAGCCTAGTGCTTTTATCTCCGCTTCCTACTTTCCACTAAATTCTGGTAGCATTGCGTTGAGTGGCGGAACTCAATAACGCGCTTTGCCTCCACCATAGCGAAGAAATGAAAATATTAAATATTTAATTTCCGCGAGTGTGAACGCTACGTCTGGCCTGTGTTGTGTTGATTGTGTTAATAATTATTTTTTCATGATATTAGAAGAACAGCGGTATGACTACGAATTTTCTTCTTTTACTGTTTGGTCACATCAAGGAATCACACCCACACTATTTGGCCGTCGTCACACCTACACTATTTGTATACACTCACACAAATGCAAAAGCTCAGCTTACGCCTCGCGACCTGTATAATTGATTGACACTTATTCCTTCTGTTCATATAACTACAGAAAAAAAACCATTAAAGTATAATGTGCCAGCCAGAATCAATACTAATAAAACTTAAACTAACGAAACTAAAATTATCTTAAACGAGAGTGGAGATGGAGATTGATGTTTTAAAGCTTGTTAAGTGAATAAATTTTTGCTTCTTATTTTTTGCCAACATATTTTAAATAAGATATGGATCGCATACATTATTACACTAAAGTTTGTGAGCACGCTAAAGCACAAAATGTGTTAGGTCGTGCAGAAAAACACTCGCAAATCGTTAGTGTGATAGTCTATGATATTCTTTGTGTAAGGTGTTTCCCGTCGAATTATTAAATAATGTGACATTATTGTCCCAATCTAAAGCCATAGTAAACTTGAAATGAGATCATTTCGATAGCAATATTTAGAATTATTATATTTACTAGACGTCAGCTATTTAAGAGTTAAAATTACAAAAAAAAAATGCTTACTTATAATTATTTTTGGATAAACAAGGAGATCTTTGAAAGATAAAAACAGTCCCCGTCCCTAACCTTAATTTAGTAAACCTAAGATTACAAACTATAATATATAATATAGTATGCAAGTAAAGTCAAATAATTGCATGAACTTTAAAAATCCGATCCTAGAATATCATCACACACAACCCTGTAGCCTTTTCCGCTTTACTTTTAAGCAAGCCCCCTTTTTTAACCCTTCCTAACCATAATTTTGAAACTAAATATATGGTATAAAAATAAATAATGAAAAAGGGGTTAATTTAGAGGGAATTAAATTAATTATTTTAAATAAAATTTACTAAAAATATCGAAGAAGATGAAGAGATTAACACAAAGTATTGAAAATCCTAATACAATCTACAAGACCAATTGAATACTCCTGTCTATCTTCAGATTATCTTATAACTAAAGATTATTTTGTATAACTTGTAAATGTCCTTTAAATACCTTATCAATTAAATCTTATACTAACAACATATAATAGACACAAAAACATAATCACAATCTATATTTTTTTGTATTTTATCCAATTAATTTAATCGTAAAATAACATTAAAATAATGTAAATCATCTAAAACTAACATATAAACACTGAAATTTAGATCTAAAAATTAAACCGAAGTTTAAATAAGATTTTCTATTTCTATAGATAGTAACCTGCCTCCGTAGTTTCGACGACTCATTATCAAAAGACGTTTTCTGTGAAGAAAATATTAATTGGATGGGGTCTTCTCGATTTAGTCGAATACCAGTTTGCTGCTGGGAGGACAGTTTCAATGCGACTGCTATTAATTCTAAAAGGTTATATTATGTTCTTAATAACTACAGTATTTTTTGATGATCAAAAACTTCCATATCCCATAACCAGTCGAAGGTTTACACCATTAAATGTGTAATACGTGGATGGCTCTGATTCTTTATTTTCTTCTCAGCACGATGTTCCAACTGCCCTGCTTATTTGATTGATTATCATAAATATCTTCTATAAAGAAAATATTTATGTGGATACCTATATATTTAAATGGATGGACATATTATATGGTCTTCTCGTTATTTTCTCGATTTAGTCGACGATAGATAGTATCGTAGCTTGCTGTTGAGGACAGCATTATTGTTACTAATTCTAAAAGGTTACTACTGTCATATTGACTGTTCCTAATTACTTATTTGAATATTCTTAATTATTAGAGAAAAATGTTGATCATTAAAAGGAAAATTTATGTTATGTCCCCTTAAAAATTAAGCTTTAGATGATGTCAAACGAATACTCCGTGCCTTTCTGTATGATTTACGACGAGGGACATCTTGTTGCCTTATTTTCTTTACAGGGCGGTTCGCAATATCATCTGGTAACGTCAGTTTCATATCCGTCTTGATTTCAATCTATAACAGTAAAATTATTATTAGTCAATAAAAAAGTAATGTTTAATTCTAATATTGCAAATTGCTAAACTGATAGTCCAGTTGTTTTGTTATTTTTTATTTAAAAAACCATAAAGTCTACAGTAAAGGTTGCGGGAAAAATATTAGCGTTCTACACTTCATTTACATATAAACTATAAAATAAATCAATTTCACGCTGTATCCCGCACATAGCATTGTAGATAGAGGGGACCTAGTGTTCAGACATTCTGTTCCCCACTTTCTGCCGAATTCTGGAGGCATTGCGTGTTGAGTGGCAGAACTCAACGCTGCGCTTTACCTCGACACCAGAGCGAACATATGGAAATATAAATTTAAGTAAATATTTCACCTTCTCGAGTGGGGATCGAACCCACAACTAGTCAGTTTTACACTTTGTGCCATAGACCTCCGTCCACGTAATTTTCATAAAAAGGGATCTAGATTTTTTGCTTCACGTTTTAGCTTCACATTAATATATGTATACTCGTATGTACAAATCTTCCGGTACTAAGAGTCACTGACAGACAATGCGTGTAAGAACTACTTTTAAGTTAGAGAATGATGAATTGAGCGCAGCGTATTTTAAGGAGATAGAAACTCTCTACCTCCTTCAGGATTTTAGACCTAAGCGAAATAATGCTACCGTCATCAGTCGTAGCTTAGTTAGTTAGCTTTAGAATCGTATTAAATCGACGAAGGTAGCATGTTAATGACTGAGCCTATTTCGCCATCTTTAACGGCATCCTCCAAATCCTGTAGCCTCATCTCTCGTCTCTGTTCCACAAGTTGGATTGACTCGTCGGAGAGCGTCTTCATTCTGGCATGGTGAGCTTTAAAGTATTTGGACTCTACCGTACGAACTATATCGATCACCTTGTTGCTTAGATCATCCACATCCAAGCTGTTTTCAAGGGTTTTGAAACGGTTTTGGAGTTCGAGATGAGTTTGGATTTGTGCAGGTATTGGTCGGAGCGTAGACTCCATCAGTCGAGACCATTCGAAGGTGATGCTAATATTCAATGTGCCTCGTACAAGAACGTCATCGCTGCCTGTTGATGGCATTGATCACAGAGGAGACATCATTGAATATTTGCTCCTTCATCGATATGATAAAATCTATCTCATTTTTGACTTTACTATCTAGACTCATCCAGGTCCACTGCTGCTTTTGAGATTTCGTGAAGAAAGAGTTCATCATACAAAGGCCCTTCTTCTCCATAAAATCAACCATCATTTGACCTCTGGCGTTTTGTTGCCCAAATCCAAATTGCCCCATTCTCAACTTATCGCTTCTTGGGGAAACGTATTTCCCCAATCTTGCATTTACGTTGACCCCATTACTCCATTGTAGTGATTTTTTTAGCTATACATGGCTTTAAGTATATCCTCATCCATAGCATTCAATTCGTCGACACTGCATGTGTCGAGATCGGAGTATAAACCTGAATAACATTCAACAAATATCGTTTAGAAATTCTGAATATCAGGTACGCTACCCTGTTCGACCTACTACTTAATATATAGATATATATTAATGTAGTATCTAAATGAGTAAAAAGGTGCCTTACATATGCTTAAATAACTATTAACAAAAAGTACTATAACTAATATTTTTTATTTTTTTTAAAGTGTTTTAAAAAATTTAATTAGAAAACGTTTGAAAAATGCAGAATTTGAACCCTCGCCTCTTGGAAACCGTCCAAATCAAATCCGTAAACATAAAAAAATGCGTATTGTTTTCTAAATCAGTATTATAACTAATAATAAAAAAATACTTACTTCACTGAGCAGTGTCCAGTAAAAACTATCTTTGATGAACCGGAAGCGTATGGACTGAAACGGTCCAAGGTTCTTTTTGACAGTTCCGTCAGCTAATCCAAATTCATCGAAGGAGTCCAAAAATGTATAATTCTGTGTTTTTACAAGGTAAGCTTCCACAATAGTGTCATAGAGTTTATCTGACGGATGCTTTACGTTTCCGCTCCGGAAAGTGTAGCTGTTGGTAACAATTACAAAGTATTACAAAATATATTTTTTTCAAATCGTATCCATTTTCTCACTTTACAAAGATTGTATTAAAAACATTAATGTAACTGCTATTTTTTAGTGTTATGGACATGTCATTATATATAGGCAATCCAATAAAGTAAACGTGAAAATTATATCAACACTCAAATATGAGGCTATCGCACAGTATATTGTGACATTCTTATAAGGAATAATTCTTATTTCCACAATCAATAAATTTAAATACTTGCGCTCTATCCTCACACCAGATGCAAGTATAAATGCTGACGTGCGTAATAGAGTTAATGCCGCATAGTTGAAGTGGGGATGATTTGCAAGAGTATTTTGCAACCCAATTAGTTCTATAAAAACGAAAAGAAGCGTCTACAAAACTGCATCCTTGTATGATTCAGAGTGTTGGACAATAAAAAAAACGCATGAATAAAGGCTCCATACCAACGAAATGAAGATGTTTAGTTCTTCAGGAGAGGTAAAGAAGCAGGGGCAGCTTTAAAAAATACATGCGTCTGTCCAATTACAGACAAAATAACTATAAATCGCTTAAGATTGTGATGGAGATGTAAGCATATTAAAAGTCACGACGCAGTTCATGTGGTGTGGCTCTTAATTTACCAGAGCAAACAAGGAGCATGGGCGATACGCCTTCGACCTGATTTTCTAACATCACAAAAAACCTAAAAAGAACAAATTGTCTGACCTGACTACCCAAGACGGTGCTTCTTGTCGCAGAAGACTGCGGGGATCTGAGCCCGAATGACGCGATCAGAGACGGGAGAAGAAGAAGATAATAATTAACAAACACTTATACGTATCAAAACAATTAAATTTCATGTATAATATACTGACCTGATGACATTGGTAGGTTTCGCAAACCAGAATTCAATAGTATCGCCCACCTTTGGCTTCGATCCCCAGAAGTAAGATTTCCCCTCGTAAGCGTCTTTTAAAGTATGGCCCGGGTGTTCCTTGATACTTGAGCGTATATATTTCAAGGGAGGGTTACTATGTGGATAGAAAGTTGGTAGCATACTAAATTGAGGATCCTAAAATAAACATGAATAAATCGACTTTAATTATATAAAAAAATATTCTACATATTTTTTTAAATACCCGTACGTACGTACCTTAACCCGTTGAATTTTTCCCTTTAAAGAAGAATACAAGCCAATGTGTTGAAATAAGATAGATTTATACTTGGGTCAGATTTGCAACTTACTCTTACCACATGCGGTCTGTGAAAAAATACATAAATATATTTCAAACAACATTCCATAGATAATATAGTAAATTAGACCACTCTACTAATATTATTAATATAAAAGTTTGTGATGATGGATGTTTGTTCCATATTCACGCTAAAACTACTAAGTGAATTTAAATGAAACTTTACAATAATATAGCTTATATATTAGATTAACACATTGGCTACAAATTATGTAATAATTTTGAATTGGCTTCACGCTTTATCCCGCACATAGCAGGATAGGCAGAGGGAACCTACTATTAAGACACTCCGTTCCCCACTTTTAGTGTTAAGTGGCGGACCTAACCCCGCGCTTTGCCTCGACGCCAGAGCGACGAAATAGAAATAGTAATTTAAATAAATATTTCATTTCCTCGGGTGGGAATCTAAACCCACAACACACACAGTGGCCTCACCGACTGGCCTAATAATTTCTAATTTGGCTATAACATATATCTGATAATATACTATCACTTACCGAAGTCTTGTCAATAGTACAGACTCGATCAGCCAAAAAGCTCTCCATGAGCCAATCAATCGGCATATTACCATAAAATAATTGAACATAAATGATAAAATCAATGACTTTGGCCGACTTAAATAGCTTTCCAATACCACCGACGCGACAGAATTCTATAATGTACCAATTAGGAGTAGCAATGGACGCGGAAGCCGTAAACTGTTTGATCTCCTGAAAAGAATACATATTGCTGTGACCAATTCACTAAATATTTTCGCAGATTATTTCAGCAGTAAATATATAATTCCGCAATCGTCATGTAAAATTAGATATATACTTAATTATAACTTTCTTTATTCTATATACAAACAAACTAAGCATTCGCATTGCTTAATATACAAGCCATCAATCATGTTTATTATATTAATCTTAAGTACATAAATATAATTAAAATATATCTTAAAATCAATTATATATTTTATTTATTTATTTTTTTTATTTTTCGGTTAAATTTTCAAATGACGTTGGCTTAATAACGATATCGTTTTTTAAACTGCAGCCGAGAAACAGACAATTAATACGAAACAGTAAGTAATTGCTCTTTTGACGTTAAAAGTTAACGAGCGAATTTAAAAAAAAAATCATCAAATTTTAACAACGCCAATTTATGCAGTCGCGTGTCTGTTCATGTCTGTGACATGTGTTGTGACATGTTTGTCACAGAGAGGATGTGATAAGAGCAAGTTGCGAACCTGATCCTAGTATAAGATAGATAGGTAATAAGATAGATTTTATCTTATTTCAACAGGTTGCCTTGTATTCGTCGTTAAATGGAAAAAATCAACAGGTAAGGTACGTAATTTTATGTATAAATTATATTATTTAAAAAAAAATGTAGAATATATATTTTTTATCTTTAGAATGAAAATAATAAATAATTTAATTTTACTCGTAAAATACAAAATTTTGTTATATTTTCCGGTGTCGATTCGATAGTTCGTCGCTTGGCTAGTGCAGATTTTATCAATAATTAAATTTGTGCATCCACAAAAGGGCATGTGACACCTTTGTTTTTACACTTTGACGCGCCTGTTAATGATGTACGGGGGACTCCCCGTAATTACGCGCTACAATTGTTGTATTGATTGACAAAACAAAACCTTTATAAGGTTTTGTTTTGTTTTAATGGCGTCGAATTTTCACATAGAATATTGTTACATATTATTTATCTCACCTGCATGTAGTTGCTGGATGATATAACGTCGTCCTCGAGCATCAGGTAATACGTCCCTTTGGACTGGGCGTACGACATCAGGTATATAGAGTCCAGATTTTGCTTGGAACGCCACTTGACACGTTTCTGAGAATCACCCAGGGTTTGCGGTAAATTGTCAAAATCTGGATAGTAGGCAGGCGAAGGAGACATCACCTCTATCAAACCGTCATGCACTTGCTGTGGAAACCTGACAAACCAATATTCCTATGTATTGTTTATTGTATAACTTGTAGCTTTCTATTGGACTGACAGTAACGATTTAATATAGTATTTTTTTTTAAATAATATTTCTCAATACATACGTGAGTTCAATTTTCTGTGCGGTTTCCAGTACGTATATCAGATCCGTCTCGCCGACAAATACCACAATGAGGGTAGTTTCGATATCTTTTTCACTCATGCCGTCGATTAAATACTAAAATATTAAATTAAAATATATTACTGTGAACACCATCACCGCATTGTTTCATTTCGTCTAGCTATCCGTTACTTGCGGCCGTAATGGGGTCTCGTTGTAAGTATTTTTTTTCTTTTTTTTTAGCCTCACGCTGTATCCTGCACACAGCAGGATAGGCAGAGGGAACCTAGTGTTAAGACACTCCGTTCCCCACTTTCTCCGAATTCTGGTGTCATTGCGTGTTGAGTGGCAGAAGTCAACGCCGCGCTTGTCGTTGATACCAGAACGAAGAAATGGAAATATAAATTTAAGTAAATATTTCAACTCCTCGAGTGGGGATTGAACCCACAACCAGTCGGTTTTACAGTCGCACTTTGTGCCCTTGCGCCACGACTGGCCTTAAGTAAGTATAATTTTGTTTGTTGTGTCCGTAGTTTATTTCTGATAATGAAATGAAAATATCAAATATGTTTGGGAATCGAATCCACAACCACTCGCGTTTATATTCACGCTGGAAAACTGAGTGACGTAAAAGAACAACATACCTTAAGAGTAACCATAAGGTAACTCTCCTTATCACGTTTGACAGTTGGTATTCCGATAACAATATCACTGTACTTCCGGTCAGATTGCATGTGGTAAGCAGGACGCAAGGCGGAGGCGTCGTTCATCAGATGAGGCATAATTTTTAAAACGAATGAGGTCCGCATCACAGGCGGCGAACGCGTACGCACACCCATGGCAGCTCGCATGCCTGTACGAAATTTTATATTTCATCATGTATATGTTTTATTTCTATAAGATTACACATTTATATTTATCTATCTACATTGGATAAATAAAAAACAACAACATCAAAGCATGTTCGATCTTCTTTGAATTACAATTCGCATAGCTGTGTAACAGTCGCAAAATGCATTTTGTAACGAGATTTTGTATTAGAACTTTGGCATGTAATATTTCAGTAGTAAATATAATATCAATGCAGTGATTTTTTTCTTCCTTGTATGTTTAATTTGTAATAAAGATTAGGGTTAATTGTCTTTTTCTCGGCCTTATTTAGTTCCAGAAAGTAATCGTGTAAAAAAGGAAACTTCTGTCTTGGACACGTAAGTAAGAGATAAAATAGTCAGGAGAATGTATGTAAATGAATGTATGTAAATATAGTATACCTGACCTTAATGAATAATGGACACAAACAGACTTTCAAAGCTAATATAAAGTAATTTTTTTTTTTTCGATTTAATAGAGATACAATATGTATATGATATGATAGATATAATATGTAATTAATATAAATTATGACCACTGGATGGATTTGAATAAATTCTTTCGTTATATCTTCTTTATTCTATATTTGATTTTGATGAATCCATATCCGATGTGCAACCATAGTGGATTAGCTAAGCAATAAAAAATTATTAATTGCCCCCTTATAAAGTTATTGAATGTAATGATTATTTTCCATTTATATATGACAATTGAAGATCTGGAACATCTGATTAACAAGCATAATAGTCTAGATCAACTATAAAAAAATATGAGATGCCGCTTTAGTGAAAGTGAACTTTTACTAGAAAGTTGTTAAGCTACATATCTTCCATTGATATATAAAAATCTGAGATCTGGAACATCTGATGAACCATATTCTATAACTATAGTCTAATTTCATTATAAGAAACAATGAAATATCGCTATATAAATGTTGATAAAAATTTAAGATCTGGAATATGTGATGAAGAACTGTGATAGCCGAACTAAAGTATAAGAAATAATAAAATATCGCCTTAGCAAAAGTTATTCTTTAAGGTGGGCAATTTTAATTGCAATAAAAATCATTTAGTCTCCCGTGTCATAATAGTATAGCATTTATCAGTCAGGGAAATAATTAACAAAACTTAGCTTCACACTGTATACCTATAGGAGTAGCCAAAGAGAACGAAGCATATTTTTTACGTGATCTTCCTCTAGTATCTGTGAAACCCCTACTTCTCTTACTGCTCACTTTTCGTTCATAAATATTTTTTGCCATTTTTTCATCACTTATTCATTCGATGTGGCCAAATCGTCTAAGCAAGCTCTTCATCATTCTCACCGTGACACCTCGCTAGTACCTGTCATTCTGTGTATCTTTTCATTGCAAATTCGAGGTGTGTTGACGTTT
Organism: Heliconius himera; assembly: GCA_021202915.1. Taxonomy (NCBI): domain Eukaryota; kingdom Metazoa; phylum Arthropoda; class Insecta; order Lepidoptera; family Nymphalidae; genus Heliconius; species Heliconius himera. The sequence continues at coordinate 1,517,561 of JAJHJA010000352.1, forward strand.
CAACGTCTCATCAATGCAGCGAAGGCACCATTAATCCTATCACCGGCAGCAATAAACCTTTCCATTTACTGAACATACTTCTACGATATACTACTTCATTCACTTGTTCAAATATCTAACCATTTACACTGATCTTATATTCCGTCCTTTCTATATTCCTTACTTTTCTTTTTTCAAATACCAGAACATTTTGTCTTACACGCATTCAGGCTTAAGCTATTATTTTCACACCCTTCTTCCAAAGTGGTAACTAACGCCTGCAACTCGCATTCTAATGATACAATGATCTGTCAATTTACCTCCAAGTCCCCTACTTTCTCTCCTATCCTTGCTTAGAACGAAGAACAACGGATATCAACCAAGAACTTTACAGCCTCCAGCAAGGGTCCGCTCACATTATATTTGGGTAGTATATCCCATAATTTCGTTCTCACAACTCTGTCAAACGCCTTTTCCAAGTCCAAAAAAGCACAGATTTTTTTTTCATTAACTGCCAAGAACTTCTCCGTGACCATGTGGAGGGAAAAGCCTTGCCACATTACATACTTTATATTGCACTCACAACTTCTTTTATACTGATTTCATTTTATTTACACCAAGACTCAGACCTCAAAGCTTTCGCTGTTACTTGAGACAGAGGCGTCATCACATTCATACATCTTATTATATAATTCCGCCACGCCACGCCACGCTATAAAACATGTGGTGGTTCTATAAGTTAGCGAGCACTCTCAAGAAACACTAACTTCTTACTAGTAAAGCTTCGTACTTTGCAGCAACTTGAAATTGTGCGTTAACTTTGGTGCTTTGCAGCTTACACTCTTCTTTCTTTATCACTTTCATACTTTTATAATTACTTGAGGCAAATCCTGTCATGCTTTATTCTTTCTTTTTAAAGCATCTTTCACATCATCAACCCATCATTCATCGCGCAATTTGTGAAAACTTATTTTTCCTTTACCACATATTTCTATCACAGCCTCCTTCATACACTTCCTAAGCTTTTGATTATAGTGGTGGATGATATATGGAAGCAGCCACGAATTTATTATAAGACGTATAAGTGAGTTGTATTTCAATAACCGAAGTGTCATTAAATAAAATCAACAATGAAAATTTAACAGCAAAAAAATTGGAACTCGTTCAGGCACGATTATTACATCAACATTTTTAATTCAAAGAGATTTTTAAATATTGAGGTTCTCGAAACTGTCACACAGTTTCGAAAACCTCAGTGTTTAAAAATTTCTACCTCAAAAATTATAATGTGTGGCCGAAAAATGCTAGTTTATGTTTAATATAACTTTGCAATGTAATAATCGTTCTGTATAGAGTTCATTCGGCGGAAAATGGGGAACGGAGTGTCTTAACACTAGGCTCTCTCTACCTACCCTGCTGTGTGCAGGATACAGTGTGAACAAAAAAAAAATAAAGTGCATAACGTTAATTTAAAAAAAGACAAACGCCAAATTAGAAAACATAAAATAAGCATCGCTAAGAATTGCAATACGCGTAACACTTTTATTTTATATATTAAAGCGTACCGGTCATATTTCTTAACTTCGCTATTATTTCAGGTTTTAAGATGGCGCTTTTTTCATTGACCCTAATTAGTCCGATAAACTTGGATACGTTGAGAGTCATTTGGGTACTTTCCTGAAAATAATCTATATTTAACATTTTGGCTAATATATGAGTATTCCATCCATATATAATTGAAATCGCAAGTAATATGTTTTTTAAATAACTAGTCCGTCAAACAAAACTTTAATTAAGATTCTCTCCTCACGCTACCGGACTAGTTAAGTCTTACTTGCAAATCAATAATTTCCTCATGACGGACCAAATAGAGACTCTCCAAGAAGTCCATCCTGGCTTCGACCCTGGTGAGGTCCTGACGCGTCAGGATGTTTCTCGTCAATCCGCCTGCAAACAAATATTACTCTAAAGATTTATGCTATTACAAGTGACAAAATAATTTTAGCTGTTTTTGTAAAAACTCCAGCATAAACTAGAGTCATCTAGGCTAAACAAATCAAGAATATAGTTTACACATAAAATAAAAATATAAAATAAACCTACGTTCGTGCCTGAACTCAAATCACTAACAATGGTATTCTTTTTAATAAATAAAAATATATCTTTAAAAAACTATATTGGCAAAAATAATAATTTTAATAAATTACTGTATATGGTTGATAGTCGGTGAAATGAATGGATATTCAGAATTGGAATATCTGAATAAGATTAATATGCAGAATAATGTAAAATTGGTTTCGTACTCCAATTACAAAAACCACAAATTAAAGTTTACCTTTCCATAAAAGTACAATTGTCTTATTTTTTTTCACCTTACACATTTCACCGTTGGCACATATACCGGGTTAGACAGAGAGACATTCCGTGTTGAGTGACCAAACTGCGCTTTTTGCCTTACCAGAGCGAAGAAGTTAAAATAATTAAAATTTAAATAAATAATTAGCTTCACGCTGTATCCCGCACACAGCAGGGTAGGCAGAGGGAACCTAGTGTTAAGACACTCCGTTCCCCACTTTCCGCCGAATTCTGGAGGCATTGCGTGTTGAGTGGCAGAACTCAACGCCGCGCTTAACCTCGACACCAGAGCGAAGAAATGGAAATATAAATTTAAGTAAATAATTCATCTCCTCGAGTGGGGATCGAACCCACAACCAGTCGGTTTTGCAGTCACACCTCGTGCCGCTGCGCCACGACCGGCCTCAATTTTTTTATTAATTATTAAATAAATAATTCTTCGGAGTGTGGTTCGAACCCACTATTTTCAAACACTACACAGAGTACGCGAGGCGTAAGCTGAGCCTGAGAGCTTTGCATTTGTGTGAATATACACAGATAGTGATGGTACACTGGTAGCAATATCAATTGTTTATATCTTAATATTTACTTATTTTATGTTCGATTTAATAAAAGTAAAGGAAAAGTTGGCACGACCACTGTATAAGAATAGAAAAATGTATGTGAGAAAAAAAATAGCACAACGCTGTTCTTGTTGATACAATAGCACAATTAATTATTAACTCAATTAAAACAGAGTGTAAATGATGAGAATGTAATGGCTGGTGTAGAATAATTAATTTTGGTAATTTTGGTAAAAACACTTTTGGTAATCACTCACACAAATACAAAGTTCAACTTACGCTTCGCGGACTGTACCTATATATTTTTATTAAATAAAATAATTCATGTTGTCACGTGCCCTCACGTGACAACATCGATCATTAAGTGATTCCAGCGTTCAAATTCAACGGAAACTAAAATGTATTAAGAGGTGACAACGACTTGCTACAATATTATTATGAGTGAGAATGCTACATCCACAGGATATGCAATGGTCACATCCAATTTTCAATGATAGCTCGATCTCCTCTCCACAGCGGTCGGCTTCGAGCAACGCCTCTGAATAAATAAATTGCAAACAATCATTTACATCCGTTTAATAAGATATGAATGTTAATTTCTGTGTGAAATAGTTTCGTCTTCGCTTCTGCTTTTATATACAGTGATACAATTTTGCAATATATATTTCGCAACGCACGCAGCTAATGTTAGATAGCGATCCTATGTATTTTTTTCCCTCGAGTCGTAATCGAACTCACAACCTTCGACGATAGCCTCCTGTATGTTTACAAATATAAATGGGTATCACCCACATATGAAGTACCATTAACAGCTCAGCCATATAACTACAGGTCGCTAGTTCTATTTCTTCGATCTAAATGGTGTAAATCTCGTATAGCTTTTAGCTTAAATAAAAGTCATAATAACAATGGATATGCGTAGGTTTGTCGAATTCTTCAAAGGACTTAGGATTGCATTGACATTTTTAAAACGAAGACTATTTTGAAATTTTATTTCTAATTTAAATAATGGAGCCAGTGAGTCACAACTGTGTGTGTGTGCGTGTGTGTGTTTTTTAAATAAATAAGCTTCACGTTGTACCCTGCACACACCATTGTAGGCAGATGGAACCAAGTGTTAAGACACTCCATTCTCCACTTTCTGCCAAATACTGGAGGCAATGAGTGTTGAGTGGCGGAACTCAAGGCCGTGCCTTGCTTCGACACCAGAGCGAAGAAATGGTAATATAAATTTAAATTAATATTATATTGCCTCGAGTGGGAATCGAACTCCCAACACGACTTTACAGTCACACTTTTGTGCGCTCGCGCCACGACTGGCCACATCATGTTTTTTTTATTTATGACATTTAATCAACACGGAAGTGTTACCTAATTGAAGCTCCAACAAGCTGACAGAAAGCATTCGTAATATTCGTATTACATATAAGAGAAGAGTCCAGCTTAAATTTATTTTAGACTATTTTTGTAATGCATCTCATATCGTAATGGGTATTGACGAGAGATGTCTTTTTTTACAATTTCGCTAATTAAAGGAGAGTTCTGAGTGGTATAACTTTGTTCCGTACATTCTTTGTTTTGTATAAATGAATGTACATCAAACTTACCGTTCGTTTGACGGTAGACTGTAATTACGAAATAAATGTTTGTGATATCAAATCTCAGTTTTTTTCTCAGTTCTTTTGCTAATTTTGTTAACGATATTAAATTAAATTAATTAAGTAACAATCACATCCTTAAATATTGGTATATGTAAGCGCAAATCAGGTCACCCACCTGCTATATGATATCTATACAGCGCGGTCGCTATCCTACAGACATTGTCAATAGATAGACAATCCGCTAACCTTGTTGTTTTAACTTAAAAAATACAAAATATTTAATGTCATCTGTGGGCTGTCTTGAGGCCGTCGTGGCGCATGAGTGTGACTGTAACGGTGACGGTTGTAGGTTCGATCCCCACTCGGAGGAATTAATTATTATTTATTAATATTTTAATTTCCTCGCTCTGGTAACAAAGCGAATCGCGGCGTTGAGTTCCATCTCTCAATACACAATGCCTCATCCACTAGGTTCCTTCTAACTACCCAGCTATATGTGGGATCTAAAAATCACTTTAAAATGATCGATAAAAGCAAAGAAAGATAAATAAATAAATAACAATAATCTCGTAATATGAAACAACTACAGACCTCGACTACCTAATTTAACGTTTCTACTTTAATTACCGAGCAACGTTCACCTTCTCTTTTGTATTAAATAAAATTCAATGTATGTTCGGTGGAAGCCTTTGACAAAATGCTAGTAAATAACCCTTTGTGGAGTGCATGGTCAGGACAAAGCGACTGTGACGGTGTGAGTCCTTCCACTCGTTTATTTTGGGTGTGGTCGAAAAATCACTTTCAGTTAATTAAAAACGTATATTGAAAAGGTTGGTATCGATTATATTAATATTGAAATATTTTTTTTCCAGTATCCTGCATATAGATGGGTAGGTAGAGGGAAGCTAGAGTTTTCGTTTCTGATCCCCATTTTTCGCCGAATGAGACATTGCGTGTCGTCGAGGAAATGAAAATATTAATAAAAAATAATTAATTCCCCCGAGTGGGAAGTGAACCCACAATCGTCGCGTTACATTTACACGCTTGTGCCACTATGTACTAAATGCACGATTCATATAAATCACATATTTATTTATATAAGGATATTGAAAATAGAAAATAAATAATATCTGAACGCAATCAAAGTACCGTACATTATATTATTATTTAATTGCAATGTACAAAAATTTAGAAATTGTTAGGTGCGTCTCAGGTACATTAAATTATTAAAAAATAATGTTTTTTTTTCTAAATATATATTTACTATCAATTTTAAGAGCCATATTTTAATCAGATTAAAAAAAAGAAAAGGTTATAATCCACAATTCATAACCTATTTCTATAAAAATATGTATGAATGATTTTTTTTTATAGTTATATTTGACATACTTTGATGACAGTGAGAGACTGTGGCGACTAGAGACGCTTTTTCATATTTTCAGATAAACAGACACATCTTATTATTTCGACCTAATAATCAAAATCCAATTATAAAAATGATTATTAAGTAAATGACAGTAGGCCAGTCGTGGTGCAGGGGCATAGAGTGGTTGTGGGTTCGATCCCCACTCCCCAATCAACTTTTGTCGTTTGTCATCTATTTTGAAGTGCTAGAATATACATTCAAATTCGTGCCTAATGTTATTTTCTTAATTTTCTTGTTCTAAATGAGTGCGAAATTGATTTTACTCAATACGCAATGCCACCGAAATTTGGCGGAAAGTGGAAAACGGAGTGTCTTACGCTAGGTTCCCTCTGGCTACCCTGCTGTGGGCGGGATACAGCGTGAAGCTGATAAAAAATAAAAAAAGTACAACACAACTATATAAATACTTTTTGTTATTGTAGATATTTAATTGAAATTTATTTTATTTTCTTGCTAAGTTTATTTAATAAGATAAAGCTCATTAGTGTCTTAAACGGGGGAGGGGGTGTCTTGACGGCAAGGGTCCCCTTGTTGTTTTAAGGATTAATCAGCTTTGAAACTCGTGAAACTTAAGGTTAAGACAATCCTTTCCTCAGATTTCGCCAAAACTAGACATTAGGTGTGACAGGCGAAACTCAACACCGAGCTCTGTCTATCAGAGCGGAATTCTTTTTTCACCATCAGTCTTCGTTTTGTTACCAGAGCGAAGAAATAAAAATATTGAATAATTAATTTCCTCGAGTGGTAATCGAATCCACAACCGTCGCGGCTCACAGTTACACGTTTGTACTCCGAGGCCACGACGGCCTCTAAAAAATTAAATATGCCTCTTATTATTTACAAAATAATCTTTAAAAGAGATTAACAGGTATTTCGAGCGAAAATAATATCGATAATACGCGTCTAGCTTTCCACCCACCTTCTGTTGTCTTTACAATCTGCTAATTGCAGAAATCTAACTATTTTTAGATTTTATAATCAAATATATTATTATAATCTATATATGAGTAAATGTACCTACATAAACATATAAAGCAAGGACTAAAATACTCGACTTAAAATTTCTATGTAGGTTAGGTAGAGCTAAGTGAAATTTCTAACGGAACGGGAAATTTTATTAACTAAAAACAAGTGTCCTCTAATATAATATACGTGTAATTCGTATAAACCTTCCTTTTGAATAATGTTGATATTAGTAAAAATTACATTTAAATCTGTTACGTAGCTTCAATAGGAAGCGACTTTGTTTTAATTATATAAATATTTACAGCCATTGCAAAAAAGCGAACTACAACTCTATACTCATTACATTCCTTTAAGTCAGGGGTTCTCAACCTTTTCTTGATCAAGGACCATTTTTATATCATTCTTGGTAACAGGGGCCACTATGCATGTAGGTATAAGCAAAATTATCTATGATAATCAAACAGAAACTTCGCCTCACCATCCCCAGTTATAAAATTAAAATCATTCTTGGACCATATTTAGCGGTTCTGCGGACCACTGATGTCCGTGGACCAGTGGTTGGGAACCAGTGCTTTAAGTGTATATATCAGGAAAAAATCGTGGCCGTAAAGCAAAATGCGTCAGTTTATGGACTTGGAAAGAGCGTCTATTAGGGTTGAAAGAAAAAAAATTGTGGAGATACTGCTGTCACTAACTGCTCCTTAGACCTCCTTAGCAGAGATGAAAAGGATGTAGAAAGGCGTATTGCTGGCAGTAACAGAATTGACGGTGCCTTAGTTACTTTGATGACACAGCGAGGTTCCAGCATTCTTTTTTTTCGACTTGGCTTTATTGCTGTTGGTCTGGACTGGTCTTGACAGCGTCACCGGGCGTGAAATTCAGCATTCCTAAGTTGTCGCTTCCGACGCTGCTGAACCAACAGTGAATTACGGCAGCTGCGAGCCACGAAACGTGGATAATAAGGTAATGATAAGGTAGAATGAAAGAAAGATGAATGCTGTGGAGATGCGATCCCCTCGTAGAGTATGCAGAATCAGCTGACCGAATCGCCATGACGAGATAAACAGAATTACACACAGAACGTATTAGTGAGAGAAAAAATGAACGAAAACGTGCTCAATGTGATTTGGTTAATTTGGAAAAGAGGAAACTGCTCTACTAACTTCACTTTATTTATTATTAGACTACCCTCTGTATAGGCCTATAAAATATTATATTAAGACTCATAACCGATCTAAGAATAGAAATTATATATAGTTGAGAGTTGAGTAAATTTTTTCTTGTTTACGTGCTGAAATATAGTATACATAATTATATAATAGAAAACAAAGTAATCTAGATCTTTTAAACTACACTACGGATTTAACTAACAGACAAGACGGTCCAAGACGAATGTTTATATGTGAAATACCTGTATATTATATATTGGAGGAATAACGAGAAGAGTCTAGCCCACGCGGTTGAATGTAAATATTAGTTAATAAAATTATTCTTCCAGCCTTCCAACTGCATTGATATGGAAACAGGACTTCAAAAAATCTCTTACAGGAAATAATATACTTAGACTCGGCATTCGGATCAAAAACTTATTTGTACACGAGTCGCATATACTCGTATAGGAAATCAAATTTGTATGGAGTAAAATAATTATTTTTTTTCTGTACATTTCTTAATTCGAAATATATTCGAGTTCGAATATAGCGCTAATTTAATCAATAAAAATGAAGATATTGCTGACATTTTTATGATTCTCGTTTGTTTATGTATACATAGATTAAATATATTTATTAAATAGAGTTTATTTACGTATATGTATCTATTTATGCATTAGGAAATTTGTTTCATCTTTATTGTTATTATTATTATTTTTAATGTCTTAGTTATTTTTCTCTTTATTCATAACTGCACTGTACTCTCTGTACGCTGTTTGACAGTCATCCACTTCCATTGGTTGACTAACCCTTTAATTTGTGTGTTTCTTATATGTTTTTAAGTGCAATAAAAGAATATATAATTAGGATCAATTACTCTCGTAATAGAAATGTGAAAATATTTTATTAATAAAAAAACAAATAATACTTGATGATAGTGGAACTCTATACTACGACATTAATATAAGCAACACAATGGGTATTGTATCAGTTGTAGTTTGCTTGACATTTTCACTCGCCGTATTGCTCTCATTCAAAGCGGTTGAGGTATCGGCAACCTATTGAAAAATGTAAGTACGTTGCGGTTACTAGGTTTCGGTGTTTTATATTTTTCGCTGGATTTCGCACATATCAACAGAGTGAACTTTTGAACTTAGTGTTAAGTCACTCTGATTAAGATTATTACGACATTAAGACGATTTTGTTCCCAATTTTTTAATACCGCTGTTTGCCTCGACAGTAATAAAAATATGGAATATTTCATTTCCTCGAGTGGAAATGGAACCCGAAACCAATCGTGTTTTCAGTCACAAGTTTGCGCTACGACTGGCCTCAAGTATTTTATATAATTAAAAATTATATATTATTTTATATTTAGAGGTAGAGACTACAATGTTGGTACCGATGCAGAATATTAAATACCTACTCTCTAACTTCTAAGACATTATAAGCCGCATCGAGCTGCTCACGTTAAGAAGCTTTGTGAATATCCGTATTGATCTGCTTGTTATAGCAAAAATGAAAACCGAAGTTGCCCCACATAATGTGAACACAGATTTCATAGAAATATACATATTTATCAATATACTATTATTATTTTAAAATCTATATTTCGATGGACCTTAGGTAAAGTATCGAAAGTGAAAATTACATATTAATTTTGTTGCTGTTTTGAACTACTAAAAAGGATGATTTTGGATTATATACACGTTTAAAAAATCACATAAATGACTATTTTTTTTATGTTTTGAAAAAATCTCATTAAAACTACACATCTTAGTAGTTCAAAAGAGGAATAAAAACATTTGTTATTTTTCACGTACTTAACCTAGGTACCATCAATTTGACAATGTATTTTTCAAATCATATAAAATGATTTTTAATCAAAACTACAACAAGATATATATCGAATCTAATCGAAAAAGTAAGTGAAACGTCCACAATCTCAATAACTTTTATATTAAGAGTGCGAAAATTTGATTACTTGCGTTTGTACTTGTATCTTGAATTTTTTTTTCAGCTCCATGCCGGGTTTAATAGAGTAATCAGGGAGAAACTAATGTCAAAACATTTTGTTTTTCGATTTCTGTTCGAGTTCAAGACATTGGTGGAACTAAACACCGCATTATGTCTTTCTAGAGCGAGGACATAGCCATATTTCATGCCCACGACAGCATCGTGTTTCAATGACGTCATCTCAATGCACCAAGATATGACTATATAGCCTTTATTATATTCGACAATGGAAGAAGCCCTCAGCTTTTTGTTAACATCTAACAACTCGTGAATACAGCGACGGCTTATTTAAATACATTTTAAATCAACCTGCCGTATGGGTCTTGCAGTCAATAAGTCTTATTTACTCTTCTACTTTGTTTTGTTAAGATTTAATAAGATTGTTTATGTTGTATCTATATTTTTCTTTATTATCTTGTTAGTAATTATTTGTATGATTACGGAAATAAAATGTGAAATTTTGCCTTATGTTTTCTGCTTAAATATTTGTAGGTCGCAACTTCGCTTGCGTTTTTCCCCGTTACTTTGGAATTTAAGGAAATCTATTCCATCCCCTACATTCTCCAAGGAGCATTCATGTCAAATTTCAGCTATTTGTGCCGCGTTCCGTCTGTGCATTGTCTACCAGCCATTAAGAGAGGGAGGAGTTGTAGATGAACCAAAAATACCGCCGCCGTTATTATTTATATAATCACAATTTATTTATTTTTAGGAAATTAAATTTAATTTTAATTTCTTAAAACTTTGTCACATTTTTGCTTATTTTTTATTAGTGAATAAATGATGTATGTAAGGTTTTACTAAAAAAAAGTTCATATGTGACACTCGGGGCTTTGTCCGCTTAAAATTATTGTTACATTAAAGCCAAATAGAAAAAACAAAACAAAATATAGCCTATGTTGTTATCCTGATGTTTAGGCTGTTATTGTAAAGTTTCATCTAAATCCCTTCAGTATTTTTGGTTCTTATGTTAAACATCCCCCCTCACAAATTTTCACATTTATAATATGAGTACATTTAATTTTGCGCACATTTTTTCCTTTGGATTTTCAGGACACTTCCTAAAGGACTAGCTGCCATAAGAACTATCTGCATAGATGCCTAGGTTTCCTGTCCTTTCGGGCGAAAATGACTTAAAAAAAACTTCGAAGGAAAAGTAGTAAAAATGTCTTATCACTAGGTTTCCAGGTTATCTCTGCCTATCCTAATATATACGGTAAGTTAAAAAAATAGAATAGCATACTTGTTTCCATGATCATATATTCTAATAATATACAACTCATGGAATTTTTTTTTCAAAATCGGCTTAGTAATTGTTGAGATATGGATTTCTGGACATTTCACGCGTTTCTGGACATGTGTCATATAGATACCCAAATAATTGCCACTTATTTATAGACAGCTTAATATTTAAAAATTATTTATTTTTATTAAATAGAACGAGGGCACTTGCTGCTGTAGATTATAGCTGAAAGTAGCTACTACCTAGTCTAAAGTAGTCTAAAGTATTCTTTCATTTACATTTATTGTAATTATAAAAGCAATTTCATTCAGAATTAACATTAACAGGAAGCTACTTGTTACTTATAAAGACTTTTCTCACTTTTAAATGACTTCCTTCTTATGAAATAAAAATGTTGAATCTCTTTCTTTCTCGTTTTGCTAAAGTTTATATATAGTAGGTTCTTTATTAATATTTTGCTACAGTATATAGATTATCTAAACTTGTGTTTTAATTAGCCTTCGGTCAACTTTGAATTATAATAGGTCGTGGCAAAAGTATTTTCGTATTTTGAATGTATTATTAGTAATCAAACTTCTTCGGCTGTATTGAATGTAACTGACTGGTTACTATTAAATGTGACATTCTGAAGATGCAATAAATAAAAAAAATAATTCCCGCCATTTTTCAACTGTTTTTCAGGCAAGCAAAATCACACCCTGTCACAGAAAAAATCTGTGCCATCTTTGAGAAAGTGGAGCAAGATCAACGTATTAGTAGCTACGACATTGCTGAAGAACTAGATGTTGATCATAAAACAGTTTTACGTCATTTACGAAAGTCTGGGTACAAGAAAAAACTTGACATTAGGGTACCACTACGCAACGTGTTTTCATTTGCGATTCTTTGTTAAAACATATCAATTCCGAACCATTTCTTCAACAGTTCATTACGGGTAATGGAAAATGAGTGCCTTACGATAAGAATGTACGAAAAAGATCATGGTCGGAGCATGGACAAGCTCCATCCCAAGTGGGATTGGAAAGGAATCGTCCACTATGAGCTTTTGCTGCCGGTTCAAACTATCGATTCTGACCTCTACTGTCAACAACTGATGAGGTTAAAAAAAGCCATTGACAAAAACCGGGCGAAGCTGGTGAATAGGAAGAGCGTGGTGTTCCGCTATGACAACGCCAGACTGTATTCATATATAGCCACGCAGCAAAAATTGAGAAAGCTTGGCTGGTATGTGTTGACGCATCCTCCATATAGCTTTGACCTTGATCCATCAGATTTTGGCCTGTTTCGGTTATTGCATAACTCTTTAGGAAGTATAAACCTCACCTCAAAAGAACACTGTGAACACTACCTGTCAGATTTTTTAAATCAAAAATCTCAAAATTCTATAGGAATGGGATCGTGGCACTACCCATAAGATGCCAGCAAGTCATCAATTAAAACGGCACATACATATTATAAATAAATAAAAAATTATACCTAAAAAAATGCTTCCTTTGTATGAACAATACGAAAATACTTTTGCCCCGACCGTATATAATGTCAAATTTGAAGTGTAACATTTGTATTGAATTTAGCTCATAATAAATTTATGAGAACCTAAACGAAATAAATATCACAATTTTCGAATATCCTTCGTGATTTGGGATCAAAATTTGTGTTATTTTACTAACAGACTTATGGAATGTTATAATGTTTATGCTGCCCAGTAAAATTTTTTTACTAGTAGCTCACGCTAGAGATCATTTCGTCTCTTAAATAATAAGTCAAGTAAAGATATCAACGCAAAGTAAATTAAATTGAAATTAAAAAAATAGTAAAAACATAAGGTGAATAACATTTAAATAATACTTACTGATGGTGATCAAGGACATGGTCAAAGCCACTACTGCGCTGAGGAGCACTACTATAATATAACCGGTGCATCGTCTCGGTATGCTGTGGCAGCGACAGATTCTAACAATCCTAATCGCCGCGTCCAACATTCTGGATCTGTAAATAATATATTTGTTAAATTATGATTCCCTTGATATCAGGTGGCACGATTAGTAGTCGAAAATTTAAATATCTTTTTTATAGCTTCACGCTGTATCAGTAGCAGATTCACGTAGTAGGGTAGACAAGGGGAACCTGGGAACCTAGTTAAGATATTCCATTCCCATTAAGATGCCTACGTTCCGTACTTTCTGCCGAATTCTGGAGATGTTGCGAGGTAAGTGGTGGAACAAAAAAATTGCGCTTTGACTGTTAAGCCACCTAACCAGAGCGAAGAAATTAAAATATTACATGTATATATAACAATTTAAATGTCTAGAATTTCTACTTCCTTATACATTTAAACCTTCTCTTGGTTATTCACACAAAGTACAGGGTTTAGAATACCCCATTTATAATGTCTATAAATGGTATGCAAATCTAAGCAAGTCTCCCTAAAATATTTTTGCTAAATCAGTAATTACATATATGCCGTGGTCGTTTCATCAGTTGTCTTTATCTCTTACTTCCATAAAATCTGATTAAGCGTAAAGAAATCTTTCATTATTAATATATTTTTTTAGCTTTACCTATTGTAACTGATTCCCCGAACACCTTTAAAACTCTCTCCGGGACGTTTGCGTGTGATCTTTCTAAAGATACTTGTTACGCTTGTTTATATTAAGATTGTCTTAGAATGAAGATTCGTGATGTTGATTGATTTGTGAGATCAATATAAGTCGTTGAATCGAACGCACTATCACAAGGCGGCCGATATGTTAAATAAACGCACGGCACACACCCCACAGTCGTGTCTCATTTGTTTTCTACATTAAAACAAGTTGTTAGACTCATAGGCGGACACTACTACATACACCCGAGTTCCAGGACATAAAATAGCACCACACACGCGTACGAGAAGGGCGGACACTACTACATACACCAGAGCTGGGACATAAAATAGAATCGCACACCTACTTATTATACAACGCGTTATAGAACAACTGTAGAAGCAGTTATTATAAGTCAAATAAAATCAAATCAGCTTCACGCTGTATCCCGCACACAGCAGGGAAGGCAGAGGGAACCTGGTATTAAGACACTCCGTTCCACACTTTCTGACGAATTTTGGAGGCATTGCGTGATGAGTGGCAGAACTCAACGCCGCGCTTAACCTCGACACCACAGCGAAGAAATTTTAAGTAAATATTTTATCTCCTCGAGTGGGGATCGAACCCACAACCGGTCGGTTTTACAGTCACACTTCGTGCCGCTGCACCACGACTGGTCTCAGTTATTATAAGTATAACAATAAAAGCATCGCTTACCCTTCGTAAGTGCACCGCGAGACTGAATCGAACACTATATAATACCTCAACGCTACCTTTAATAGTAAATTTAGGCTAAAAGTATCAACTTTAACGGCACTAAGTAAAGCTGCATAATGTGACTGATATCAGTTATCAGGGATCTGTAGCTCACCAAATCTTGACATTCATTATTCACATTATGCTCTCTACGATAAACAAAGTATTGAACAAATACGTGATACATCACCGCCTTAGGCCTATAGTGTAGTATCAATAGTGTTCATCGTACACTAAGTCCCAGGTTGAAGCTAAAGTAGAAACCGCCACGTCTATATCCAACTCCATACAAGCATCGCTAACGAACCACAAGCGCTCCGCGAGACGAAATCGAACACGATAATATATAACAAGCCAACGCTGCCTTCATTATTGCACCCAAGGTACATACTGTTGCTATTTGAATATATAAATGTGATTCCAAGTCATTTTTAAGAAGCAATATCAAATTGAAATTTTATTTGTATACTTTCTTTCTTGAGATACAATCATGTGATGTTATCTTTATTTAGAAAAGCTGAAGGACGTAAGCTGAAATCCGAGTGCTGTAAATTCGATATGACAAATAATAGAGATAGATCGAGAGAGGCTTTTTTTACCATCAAAAAGATCCATCACTTTTTGAAATAAAAAGAAAATAAAAAAATAATAGAGGCCAGTCGAAGCGCAGCGGCACAAAGTGTGACTGTAAAACCGACTGGTTGTGGGTTCGATCCCCACTTGAGGAGATGAAATATTTACTTAAATTTATATTTACATTTCTTCGCTCTGGTATCGAGACAAAGCGCAGCGTTGAGTTCTGCCACTCAACACGCAATACCTCCAGAATTCGGCAGAAAGTGGGTAACGGAGTTTCTTAACACTAGGTTCGCTCTGCCTACCCTGCTGTGTGCGGGATGCGAGATTTATTTATTTTTGTTTAAAATAAAAATTGAAAAAAAATATATATATAAAACTTTGGTTGTATTGATATACAATGTGACAGTGCATGTAGAGTTTCTAAGCAGCCACTAATATAAAGAGTGTAAAATTACAAACTGAAATTCTATCATATTGTTTTTCCTTTATAGGTATGAAATAAAGCGTACATTTTGCTAGCATAATACAAGATTGACTTTTCTATAAGAAAATAATGCTTCTCTTAACATTGGAAACTAACAAAGAACTCATCATCTTGACATTTTACAGAGTACTAGTATCAGGTTTTCAGTCTGGGGCACATTAGTTACTAAATATGATAACCATTACACGCCATTTTCTTTTGTGTTTTTCTATACAAAAAAAAATTACTTACGATAAGTTTTAGTTTATTTACAGACGGTATAATTTTTTATTAGCTTCACGCTGTATTTCAAACATAGCAGGGAACCTTCCATTTCCTACTGTCCGCCTGTCTGGAGGCGTTGCGTATTGAGAGACGAAACTCAACGACGCGCTTCGCTTCATTACCAGATTAAGTTAACGAAAATATTAAATAATCAATTTCCTCGAATGAGAATCAACACCAATGACTCGCTTGTGCCACTTTAACATTAGAGTATTACTTTTTTTTTTTATAGAAAAGACAAGGCAAACGAGCGTTCGGGTCACCTGATGGTAAGTGATTACCGCCGCCCACGGCCCCGTGCAACACCAGAGGAACTACAGGTGCGTTGCCTGCCTTTAAGGTGTGTTGGGCGCTGGAGCCGGGCATTACCTGATGCGAAACGCAGTGGCATAAAGCCTCTGCTTCACGCCGGTTTTAAATGCCGGGGATGGTAATGATCCGGTCGAGTCTGCCCATGTGTGTTTCCATTGCTGGCGACGTGACTCTACCACACGTACTTTAGTCGGCTCTTACGACACCACCAGTACCAGGATGATCCGTTTTCTAGGCCGGGATCACACGGTCAACTCTAATAACACTTTGTTATTAGAGTTCAACTGGCATTATCCGTACAGTGATTTAATGTTATTTAAACGTTAATTGACGTCTTTCAGTGCTATTGTAAAATATTTAAACGATGCATATAAAATGTTATGGGAAAGTCATACGTATTAAAGGTGAAGAACAAAATGGTCTATCATTTGTAATATAAAAGCATAATTGATTGACAAATCCTCTACTGTTCTATATAAAATGAAATAAAAAATCAGCTTCACGCTGTATCCCGCACACAGCAGGGTAGGCAGAGGGAACCTAGTGTTAAGACACTCTGTTCCCCACTTTCTGCCGAATTTTGGAGGCATTGCGTGTTGAGTGGCAGAACTCAACGCCGCGCTTAACCTCGACACCAGAGCGAAGAAATGGAAATATAAATTTAAGTAAATATTTCATCTCTTCGAGTGGGGATCGAACCCACAACCAGTCGGTTTTACAGTCACACCTCGTGTCACTGCGCCACGACTGGCCTCTACTGTTCTATATAAAATGCTGTTCGATTATATAATCATTGAATTATAAATTACAACTTCATATCAGAACTGAACTGGATTCAAAGGTCGTGTTTTAAATTAATGTGAAATATTTATTCCGTAATTTGCTTCAACCTTTACGATATAAGTAACTAACTAAAACTTCAAAAAGATTATTTCGTTCCTTTTAAAAAAATATTTTCTACCGATTTGTTATTTTACGATAATTATTAATTATCATAACATCATTAAAATAAGGCTAGTCGTGGTGAGTGTAAGCTTGACAGGTTGTGAGTTCGATTCCCACTCGAGGAAATTAAATATTTAATATTTTCATTTTCATTTCTTCGCTCTGGTGTCGAGGCAAAGTGCGGCGTTGAGTGTCGCCACTCAACACGCAATGCCTCCCTAATTCAGCGGAAAATGGAGAATGGAGTGTCTTGAAACTAGGTTCCCTCGTGAAACTAAAAAAAAATTATAACATATACTTTCATGTTCAATTTTCTATAAAATAAAAAGTTAAGCTTATTATATGACGAATGAATGAATGTAATATGACTACTATCAGAATAAATTACTTTTGTACTAGATTAAAAGAGCTTAAATTGAAAGCTTTAATATCGTTTATTATTTAATACTTTTAAAATATATATTTTGTGGAATATTACAAATCCCTGCTAAGTAAACTTGTGGTTGCAAATGTTAAAATGTCCTTTTAATTTTTAGTATTATTTAGGTAAGTGACTTTTTTTACATTAAATGATCTAAACTATATTTTATATTATATACTTTTATATATATTATTCTAACAGTTTTCTGTAGAAATTTAACTCATATTAGTGTGTTGAATGGCGGTATCTCATGCTGAATTCAATTTCTTATTTTAACTTAAGGAGGCCAGGTCAGGTTGGGCCAGTCGTGGCCCAAGGGCACAAAGTGTGACTACAAAATCGACTAGTTTTGGGTTCGATCCCCACTCGAGAAGATAAGATATTTATTTAAATTTATACTTCCATTTCTTCGTTCTGGTGTTGAGGCAAAGCGCGGCCTTGAGTTCCACCATTCAACACGCAATGCCTCCAGAATTCGGCGGAAATTAGGGGATATTAGGTTCCCTCAATTACCCTACTGTGTGCGGGTTACAGTGTGAAGATGATTTTAACTTAACGCTGTTGTATATACAATAGAAGAGCCCAAATATATAAACTGACGAACTCGACGTTGCCTATATTCCTCTCTTCGATGAAGATGATAAGATTATCAGAAAATCATCAGATTAAGGGATAGTACGTCCAGGGCGCAAAGATAAACCATATATATCTTAACTTGACACGCGAAATACTCAATATTTCAAAATTACGATTTTTTTTGCACATTCTAACAATGGCTGCGAACTTGCGTCACATCCAAATCGATATATGCTTCGCAACCCATTGGAGTTAATCTCAATTTACTGGGCTCCCCTACTAATAGGCTAACTTAATGTCAAAACACTATCATCTTCGATTTTCACTTAAATTCAAACGAATTATCCCGTAGCTTACATCCAAAAATATCAAAAAAATTATAAAGTACAACATCTCTACTTTGCCATTTTTTTTTGCGCACAAACAATGTTTACAAGCTGTCGTAAGGAATGCTGTAAATGTAAAAATGGGAAAACTATGAGAAATTTACGTTTACTTTTAGCAATAAAATAACTCCAAAATATTAAGCCTTAAACCTGCTGTAGGGAAACGGTGTGTTGGGAACGGAGTGTCTTAACACTAGGTTCCCTCTGCCTACCCTGCTGTGTGCGGGATATATCGTGAAGCTGATTTGATTTGATGTGAAACCTGCTCTATAACTTGAATATAATGGTGCGTTGCTATTATTTTTTTTTTTTTCATTTTTAAGACCTAAATTTATAAACAATGAAAATACACTTTCGTTCCTAAAAGCCATGGATGAAATGGAACTCGTGTCGAGGCGTGATCAGAATGTGTTTATTTTTTTTGAATATATTAAAAGTTAATAGACAAATTGAAATATTAGAACTATCCTGGCTTAAAGTAAAAATTAAAATAAATAACATTATAGAAAATATATTAAACAAATAAACTATTTATATCTGTGGTATCACTGAATACGATACAAGCGGGAATCCCTTCAACGACGTAAACGTCAAAGGATCAATCTAGTCATTGAAAACACTCTAATTTCAATTAGTTTCATGCTATTCAAAGGAAGTCCTCCTTCCTATGGAGAACGTTAGTGTGGAAAATCTTTATTTATTAAGAATTATATCAAATTATGATTAGAACGTCAGAAGTAGAATATTTAGCTTTGATAGATTTCAATTTAATTAATGAAAAATTATATATTATGTATTAATTTGCCGAATACCAGATACCGCATACTTTTGTAAAGAGGGCACCTAGTGCTTAGACACTCCGTTCCCCACTTTTTTTGAGTCAAGAACATAGCGTGTTGAGTGGCGAAACTAAACGACGCACTTTGTTTTGTTACCAGAGCGAGATAATGAAAATAATCCATTTCCTTAAGTGGAAATCGAACTCATAACCGTCACGGTGGTGTCAGACGGCTTTATTATAAGATTATTTGATTACATATAATAATTATATACGTTTTATAATTTTAAAGGCCAACACAGGCCGAGGCCAGTCGTGGCGAAGCGGCACAAAGTGTGACTGTAAAACCGACTGGTAATGGGTTCGCTTCCCTACTCGAGGAGATGAAATGTTTACTTAATTTATATTTCCATTTCTTCGCTCTGGTGTTGAGGCTAAGCGCGGCGTTGAGTCCTGCTACTCAACACATAATGCCTCCAGAATTCGGCAGAAAGTGGGGAACGGAGTGTCTTAACACTAGGTTCCCTCTGCCTACGATGCTGTGTACGGGATATAGCGTGAAGCTGATTGTTATAATTTTACAACAAAAAGACACAATAAACAATAATTTAACTATTCATATATACATACAACAACGATTACACATTAATATTTATGGTTAAGTAGATAGGTATAGCGTTTCTAGTTAAAAAACCTCTTAGTACTATGTAGGTAGTATTAATTAATAAAACACTAAAAGCTTTTAACGTGCATATGATGGTTTTAATTAATTATTGCACTAATTTCTCCATACAATATTTATGGCTCAAAGTAAAGCGGTCAATAAAAGGTACTTTTTCATGGACGTGTCAATATAAACAAGGAGTTTTCTGATGATAAATATCACCATTTTTTCTAAATATAATATCAAAATTTTATAACATTTTTAAAAGAATGTACTTCGTCTATCTGTATATTAGTCTTCTATTAGTTCTTACATTTTAACTGGACAGCTAAGGTTCTAGATTAGGTATGCCAATCTGCATATTAAATTTTAGCCTAAATCCTGCCGAGGGTTAATAATAATATAATAGCTATATACAAAATACATACATTTATGTAAATAAAATTTATAAAATTACATAAATTGCATAGATGTTCAAAAAATCCTTTTAATCAAATATAATATTAGTATATGGCAAAAATTGACTGGAAATGCTTGTGATTGAAACAACTTCTTAGACCGAAATCGGCAATTAAACTAGCAATCCCCGCTTACAGCGGACTGTGTTGGTTTCCAATTTTTATACTTTTAAAATGATTGTTTTTAAACTTTTTTTTAGCTTCACGCTATATCCCGCGTGTAGCGGGAAGGGCAGAAGGAGCTTAGTGTTAAGACACTCCGCTGTGATGAGTGGCGGAAATGTATACTAAATATTTCATAGACTCGAGTGGAAATCGAACCTACCACCTGTAGCGTATATAGTCACACGCCTGTGCTCCATGACTGGCCATGTGTGGCATGACTGGCCTCAACTGATTTTAAAAGAAAATTATCATTTCTAAATGGATAAATTATATCATTTAATAAAACAAACCCATTTTTTTTTCAATTCGGACAACTAGTTCCTGATATAAGCGCGCTCAGCCAAACAAACTGTTCAGCTTTATAATGTTAATATAGAGAACTAAATGTCGTTCAGATGTGAAGTGATACTCCTTGAATGTGTGGTTTCAATTTTATGTGCAAATTATTTTATAAAATTATATTACAGCGTTAAACTACAGCGATAAACGCTGGTAGCGTTGTAGAGGACAAAGTAAATTCGACTAAGTACATTATTATTTTTTATTTTGACTATTCACTATAATATTACAGTACAAAAGTTATTATAATATAAATTCAATAAATTACGGTCTTAGAAGCCATTCGGTGGAAATACTCAACGTTGATATAATTTTTTATAGAATATCAAAGAGAAATTACGAATTAATTTCCAACGATCGCCTTTAGTTACAAAGAAAATTCCAATAGTTCACGTTTCCAAGTGAAATATGTTTCGATTAAGCATTTTTTACTTATATTTGAACACAATAACTAGAGACGGTGAGTTTTTTAATGGTTTCAATTTAATTTATATTTAGAAAACACGGGGTATAGAAAATCTTCCATAGCGACGTTTATTTCATTTTAGTACATTTCTTATTATAGGGACTCAAAAATTGTGCTGTACGTTGAAAAAAGAAAATATTTTTTTATGGGTTCAAATAAAAAAAAGAAGAAGATATGTAAACTGAAACTTTTTTGGTGTGGTCTTTAGAAAAAGATATGAGGAGAAAGGCAAGGCCAGGAAATGCCGGCAGTGTATGAGGACAGGATGACGATAATTATTAGTTTTTTTTACATATCTATCTTTTTTACATTAATATACATATCTTAGATAAGACAAATATGTCGGAGACCATACAAAAAGAAAGGTGCTTTTGCAAAATACGACGTTTGGTTACATAACTTCAATTTCATGTATTTTTCGGCGAAAAATATATAGTAAATTAGCACATTTTTTTCTGCTTATGCTGTATCTCGCATATAGGAGGTTAGGCAGAGGGAAACTAGTGTTAAGACACTCCATTTCCCACTTTCCGCTGAATTATCTGACATTGCGTCTTGAGTGGCGGAGCTCATTGCCTTGTTACCAGAGTGAAAAAAAAATTAAAATATTAATACATAATAGTTCATTTTCCAGAGTGGAAATTGAACCCACAACCGTCGTGTTTCTGTAAACACGACTGTGAGTGTGTCACACACTTGTGCCACTGCGCTACGACGAATATGTATAAAAAATGTATGTATGTATATTTATATATGCATGTTTATTTTCTCAAGTTAATTACTTTCGTGATCTTATAATATTATCATGTCGCCAAAATAGAATAGAGAAACTGCATTTAAATCAGCTAAGCCGTTTCAGAGATTAGCGGGAACAACGCACAGACAAATAGACAATTTTTTTTTTAATAATTATTTTATTACACTAACAAATGGCCCTGTAATACTGTTTCTAATTTAACTTCTATGTACAGACACTCATCAGTAAGGATGTCATTATAAGTATAGATTACTAATATACAACTCTCACCTCCACTCGTGGAAGCTTTAAGCTCGTCTAAACAATATCATTTTATAGCTAACAACGTAGTGCAACGAGATAGCCGGAAATGATCTTGCGATAATACAGACTCAATATCCGCCGCCTTTTGAGGTCCTTTGTACCTAGACAGAGCTGTAGTTTATTATTTTTTTATATTGGAAATTTATTATTACTAATTAACTTATAATATATATATATATATATATATATATATATATATATATATATATATATATATATATATATATATATATATATATATATAATCTAATATATATTACCGTCTTTCTGTTTGTCTATCTGTCTTGTTCCAAGTTAAATTAGTTTTTTTAATATAACAAGTGATTACACAATAGGTGCGGTCATTAATTATAGAGTTATATAACTAGAAACATAACCTAACTGGAAAAAAACCGGACAAGCGCGAGTCAGGCTCGCCCACCGACGGTTACGCATAAAATTGGATTCAGTTCATAGTTTAGCCAGAGCCTTTCATCTGATACCTCACTTGAACTAGCTAAGGTTTTAATATCAAATTTTGCCCCCTTTTAAGGCTATTATTTTTTAGGATTTAACCATAAATGTATAGTTTTCGATTTTTCCCTGAACTAATATTACCTGTAGTTGCTAACTGTCAAATTTCATAATTCTAGGTCAACCAGAAGTATTCTATGAATTTTGATTCCTTTAATAATGTCGAAATACGCATTTTCATTTTCGCGATACAAACAATAATAATAATAATAATAATAATAATTTAATCATATCAAAATTACAAACAAAATAATAATTTATAACGATAATAACCGCATTAGTTATAAACTGTGTGACAGTGCGGCCATATCTCTTTTCTAAATACATATAGAAATATGTTTCTCATGGGAAATCATGGGGCCGTATATTTGCGTATATGGTTTGATGTTCAACTCGATATATCCAAGCATTTCTAAAATAAAGTGTCTTGACACACAGACAGACGGACAACAGAGTGATCTCCTGAGTTTCTTTTTTCCTTAAAAAGTACGGAACCCTAAAAAAGAGAAAATAATTCCCTTATTAACCACAATACTATGTACAAATATATAGAGATCAAGACTATATAAGGGTTATTTACTATTTAAATACTACTAACATTTTGGAAAATTTATTTCAAAGATAAATTTAAAATTATTTTCAATCATAACATTATTAACTTTCAGTATGTTATTTACATATCATATTACGTTAAAAATCTTACGTTTGAAAATCGTTAGCGCTAATATTTCATTTTAGCGACTCAGCCACATTATAACGTTTCATTATTTATTCTCTTTCGGGGACCAATATTTCGTATTTCATATATCACAATGAAGGATGGTGAATGAGGTCGTGATATTGTAGAGTTCCTAAAATTATTTTATCCTTTTGTAAGCGTCAGGACGGGTGAGTACAATTTATTAGAATTGACGAATTTAATTTCTATATACGAGCAGTGGTTCTAAAAGTTTCACCTAGAAATATATATATAGGCCCAAAATATGTATATATAGGCCAGTCGTGGCGCAGCGATACAAAGTGTGACTGTAAAACCGACTGGTTGTGTGTTCGATCGCCACTCGAAGAAATGAAATATTTTCTTAATTTTTTTTTTTACATTTTTTCGCTCTGGTGTCGAGGCAAAGCGCGGTGTTGAGTTCTGCCACTCAACACGCTATGCCTCCAGAATTCCGCAGAAAGTGGGGAACGGAGTATTTTAACACTAGGTTCCCTCTGCCTACCCTGCTGTGTGCGGGATACAGCGTGAAGCTGATTTAAAAAAAAATAAGCTTAAAATATTATATATATATATATATATATATATATATATATATATATATATATATATATATATATATATATATATTTGTTTTTGTATTTTTTGTAGAGACAGTTAAATTACAAGCTGAAACTTGTTCAACTGGCCTGTTGGTGAGCGTTTTGTTTCAAAGAGCGTTTGTTATTCACGGATGAACACCTTATTCAGCTTTGTCGTTTTCAGAATTTAATATTCTATTTTATATAATACCTGGAAATTACAAGTATGTTGTCACAATTATCATGATTTCTAAATGTACTCGAAACAAACATTGAATGTGTTTCATGTGGGATAGATTTTTTTTAGGAAACGTATGAATATTTTAACGCAGCGGGACTCGAACCCGCGCCTTTGGAAACCGTTCAATTTATTGGAGGTCTTCCGAGATATTCGAGTTCTGTTACGTTCAAGTTCTTATATGTTTTTTAAAAATATATTTGTCTCCCTAGTGTGGAATAATATTTTAAATAAATAAATCAAATAAATCAGCTTCACGCTGTATCGCGCACACAGCAGCGTGTTGAGTGGCGGAACTCAACGCTGCGCTTTACCTCGACACCAGAGCGTAGAAATAAAATATTTCATTTTCTAGAGTGGGGATTGAACCCACAACCAGTCCATTTTACTTTTGACTTTCCACACTTATTACTACTTATTTACTTATTTAGTAGTTTGCGTATTTGTATATTGGTAAAGGAGAAACAGATTATCAAAAACCATATATTATTGATTAAAATTTTATAAAAAAAATATTTTTCTTTGTTGTTGTATACAAAAAAATATTGTGTAATATTGTCTTCTAACTTTTCCATTATATATATTTTATTTTATATCTTAATTTTTTACTTATTATATCGGCTAGATATATCTAAATTGTTTTTATAGAAATCATCAAAAGACGTATTCATCCGAATGTATGGCTTTTGATGATGGTAAATATGAAAAAGACTTCTAAAATTTTTATTATATTACCATACAAAATGTTTACTTAATAATTATTCATACTGATTATAATAAAAATTATCAATAGAAAATTCGATACAGAAAGACAACTTTTTATATATTTTGACTTAAACTTAAACTTTTGACTGAATAGTATTATCTGAAATTATGAGAAAATATTTTTCAATTCTATACATTTATCTTGGAGTACAAGACCTGTACTTTTTATATCTGGACAAAACAAGTCACTTTAAATATTTTTATTTGCAGATATATATCTGAATTAAAGATTCTAGCTACTATTGTCTGCACTCATACTAATATTGTAGTTAAAATTAAAATTACAATATAAAAACTTATAATATTAAATGATAACCGTTATAGGTATAGTAGGAAGGACCTAAAATTTGTCTAGAGAACTACAGATTCAAATATTAACCTTTTTTCAGCAGTATACAGAGAGTCGAATATTCGAGACAATGCGTATTAAGTAGCGTAACTCAACACCGCGTTTAATCTTGCCAGAGTGAGAATTAAAAAAATACAAATGAGGATTGAGCCCATGTTAGGTGCAATGTACGAGTACTGTAGATTGATCATGAAGATGTGCTGGTCCTCTAAATAACATATGACGCTTCTTCCAGTAATTATATATTTTTTTAAACAGACAATATATAATTTTATTTTATTTATTTTTATTTTCAATAACAAATTTATTTACAATGGCCGAAAAAAAAAGTTCTAGTCGTAAAATTTTACTGTATACCTTTTAAAAAATTAAATTAGTTACATGCATTGATTAAGGTAAATATTGTTAGAAATAGAGAGACTTTCAATTATTTTAAAATTTCATTAGGTACTTTATCACAAAATATTTGTAAATATTTTTTATGAGCTTTAATATTTGATTTATACTATGGAAATTTTTAATATATTTACGAAAATACATGTATGACCTTCAACCATAAACGCCACCAATTATAAACTATTTAAAAAACTTAAAAATATAGCGCTCGTTCGAATAGATAAAATATATATTTAATTATAACTAAATAAAAAAAAAAAATTTTCATTGTAATAAAAATATAATATACAAAAACATATAGAAATACAAATAAATATAACATAAAATAACGAAAAAAAAACTATTTTTTAAAAATATTTACTTACCCTATACCATGATAACGTATATGAAGCGGCATGAAACTAAAACAATTACCGACAAAGCAACTTAGCGAGATTTTAGCGCTGTACCGGCGGGTACTGTCGCTTGGAGGGACCGACGCGGACGAACTGTACCACGTAGCGTCCAGGCCGAGCTTTATAAAGCTTTTCTCGCGCATGCGCACTTCAAGTGAAAATTTAAGCACTTTAAGCTTAATAAAATTTTAGCTTTTGAGCAGGGCATATAGCAGGGCAAGCGGAAGGAACCTAGTGTTAAAACACTCCGTTCTCGATTTTCTATCGAAATTAATGACATTGCGCGTTGATGTATGCATGTTAACAGTAGAAAATAGATACAAGTATTTTTTTATTTTATTAGGATAGGATCTGTACAATTTGATATGTTTTTTATGCTAAATACGAGATTTTTTTAATATCAAATTTCTATTATTTGTATTTTCATTGAGAAAAGTATTATATTTTTCTATAATTTTTTATTTTATTTCTATCGCTATTAATAACTATAATCGAAAGAATAATCTATAATTTTATAACAAAGCTAATTCTTAAGTTTCATCTTCAGCAATGAAAAGCCATTATCTAGCTACAATATATTTGTGTGAACAGAATTATATATTATATTTATGAGTATGAAAGAAGAAGAAATACCTACACCTCCATTTTTATTTTAGGTATAATTAATATAGAATTAAATCAATTTGAATTTTGGAGGCATTGCGTGTTGACTGTCGGAGCTCAACGCCGCGCTTTGTCTCGACACCAGAGCTCAAATCAAAATATAAATTTAAATAAATATTTATTTTCCTCAAGTGGGGATTCAATCCACAACCAGCCGTGTTTACAGTCACACTTTGTGCCCCTGTGCCACCACTGGGCTCTATCTATATTAATAAATTACAATTATATTAAAACTCTTTACTAATGTTATTATTAGCTTAAAACCTATCTGTTGTTAATTATATCATTGTAAAATAACGAAGTGCATTCGTATATTGGATACAAGAGTGCGCTCGATATAAGGTCCGCTTTTTGTCTTTTTTTCCGTGTTTTGTCGTATCTTTTATTTTCGCTTTATGAAATGGAGCGAATGCACTTATCCGACGTATAGCGCGGCGTAAGCTGAGCTTTGTATTTGTGTGAGTGTACACAGATAGTCTAGGTGTGACAACGGCTTACGCGTGGCTCATCCCTTGCTTGGTTTAGCTTGTAAATATGGCTTTTAGTCGTATTTTTATATTACATTAAAATCATTTACTTTAAACTTTAAAGGTTAAACTCTACTGCGGAACTAACTTACGTATAGATAGTAATAGATCCAGAAAAATATCTGTATCTACACAAGTTTCATTGTCTGTAATATTATCGATATTTTTTATTAACATACCAGTGAACCAATTAAAATTGCTGTCTAAAAATTCAGCTTTATCATCAAGTTGCTAATAAAGAAGCCGAGAGGGTGAAGGCGGATGCTTTAGTTCCCATCGAGCTACTAGTGATGAAACGTCACATGTTTTGTTCCCACAAGGCCACTGAGCTATCTCTCTGTAGCAATCCTCGAATATATGCTAAATATTTCGTTATATTATTCTTAGTTGGTATTGTAATGTATTTTTAAGGATACTACTATGTTATGCTTTTTTCTTAATTTCCTTTCGTCTAATCCTTGTTTCGTAGTCATCACGTTTTCCATTGACTTTTGAAGGCGTTGCCTGTTAAGTGGCGAAACTCAACGCCGGAGCGAAAAAATGAAAATATTAAATATTTAATTTCCTCGAGTGGGAATCGAACTCACAACCTGATTCGTTTAGACTCATACTCTGTGCCGTATTGTCTTTATTTTAGTTAACAATAATTAAAATAAAATATAACAGTCCATATTGATTGATGCAAATTATATTGTGTTCATAATATTGAGGCCGGTCGTGGCGCAGCGGCACGAGGTGTGACTGCAAAACCGACTGGTTGTGGGTTCGATCCCCACTCGAGGAGATGAAATATTTACTTAAATTTATATTTCCATTTCTTCGCTCTGGTGTCGAGGTTAAGCGCGGCGTTGAGTTCTGCCACTCAACACGCAATGCCTCCAGAATTCGGCAGAAAGTGGGGAACGGAGTGTCTTAACACTAGGTTCCCTCTGCCTACCCTGCTGTGTGCGGGATACAGCGTGAAGCTAATTTAATTTAATTTTTTTTTTATAATATTTATAACTTTGAATACCCTTAAAGTGTTACTCAACAAATGAAGAAATTTGAAGGAGTTGAGAAAATTCTAATTGGCGTCCCATCAGGACTGTTATACAATGCTCGAATAGCTCGTGATTGTTTCTTATATTTTTATTTATTTTCAATGAAACACGTAGAAGCTTATAGATTATGAAAGTAAATAATTTTCTACAGCATTCTCTTGTTTACATTTAACATTAAATTCAGTACTTAAATGTATCTGGACAAATAAAATATGAAACAATAATTTTATAGAAAATATCATATTTTTTAAATAAAAATATATTGCATTTTTAAAGGCAGACGCAGAAATATGAATTTGATTAATTATTTATATTTATTTCCATACACCCAAACGTGCTTGGTTATTAAATATAACAATGTAAACAGAGACATGAAGATAACTGGTAACGTTATCAGTTAGAGAAATAACGACGTCAATTTGAAATACCTAGCTAGCCGTGCTAAATTTACTGTAGCTTTCCTAAATACTTAGCAAAAACAAAGAAACATATCGAAATTGTATTGTAATTACAATTGCTCGTTTGATAGTAGATAAAAAGGTGATACCCCGTATCCCCACTCCGGGGAATCGAACTTACAACGATCACGTTTAACGATGTTCAACTGCGCCCAATGGACTTACTTTTGAACATGGATGAAATATATGTTTGAATGTACATTATGTCACTTTATTATATTAATAGAGACTTGTTTACAGTAGTTGGTTATATAATTATTTGAATAGATAATGAAAGAGAATGGTAGTTTCCATATAAAAATTAAACATAGCAATTGAATATCAAGGATGACATGACGTAAATAACCTTTATAAAATGAAATTAAATCAGCTTCACGCTGTATCCCGCACACAGCAGGGTAGGCAGAGGGAACCTAGTATTAAGACACTCCGTTCCCCACTTTCTGCCGAATTCTGGTGGCATTGAACCCACGACCAGTCGTCGTTACAGTCACACTTCGCGCCCCTGCGCCACGACTGGCCTCACATCTAAAATAATTTATTAATATTTTAAAATGAACCCAATTAATAGGTTTCAACGAGCGAGCTGTCACCGTGATGCCAGAAACACGTTGCACCGTCCGTCGTGCACCGTTCAAAACACGCTTGGGCGTAAAATTTCAATTATTCATGCACCTCCCATGTTCCTAACTAACCAGTGCGGCCTTGATAGACGTTATTGTTCTCCAAATTGAACATATATTTCAATTTTTGTGTTTTTTTTTTATTTTTCTTCTTATGTAGTTCTTTATTATAACAATGTCATTAAATGTATCAGCTTCACTGCTGTATGTCACACACAGCAGGGAAGGCAGAAGGAACCTAGTGTTAAGTCACCCCGTACCCCACTTTCCGCCGAATTCTGAAAGTATTGCGTGTTGAGTGGCGGAACTCGGAACGGAAATATAAATTTTAATAAATATTTCATTTCTTCGAGCGGGGATCGAACCCAGCAAAGACAGTTGTGCTCGTGCGCCACGACTAGGCCAGCCGATGCAATCAACTCAACAACTCAACACGCAATGCTTCCAAAATTTAACGGAGAGTTGAGAACGGAGTGTCTTAACATTAGCTTCCCTCTGCCTACCCTGCTGTGTGCGGGATATAGCGTGAAGATAATTTGATTTTATTTTAAAGCTTGAGACCAATAATTTCTAACTTTAATTATTACCCAATAACAGACAGACAATTTAACTTTCCACCATGCGAGTATGAATTCGAAAATTTCAATACACGACAACAACTCTCTAACTCCATAACCAATCGACGGGAAATCTATTAAACTTTGCTGTAGATAATAGTTTGGATGAGAGTATTTGAAATTCCCATAATATTAGTTCATGTCAATAAATAAATATGATAGATTAAGGGCTAATTTTGATTAAAAATATACTCTAACAATCCACACTCGCCCCAAATTGTTGTTTTTCTAGATGTTATAAATGAAGCACTCTATATAATATTAAACTTAACTTCTAAACCAACAAAATAATTTAACTATTAATAACAAACAAACATAAACCAGTAACATTGAGGCCAGTCGTGGCGCAGTGGCACGAAATGTGACTGTAAAACCGACTGGTTGTGGGTTAGATCCCCACTCGAGGAGATGACATATTTATTTAAATTTATATTTCCATTTCTTCGCTCTGGTGTCGAGGCAAAGCGCGGCGTTGAGTTCTGCCACTCAACACACAATGCCTCCAGAATTCGGCAGAAAGTGGGGAACGGAGTGTCTTAACTCTAGGTTCCCTCTGCCTACACTGATGTGTGCGGGATACAGCGTGAAGCTGATTTATTTTTATAAACGTGTCCAATTCAAAAATATTCGAATACAATTTAAAACAACAAAATCGGGTCGAACAAATCGATTATTTAATTTAGACACGCATTTAGCACTATTTGTTTGGTCCTACGGCCTACGTCTAGTAAACTCTAACGTCAAGTCGCCCGTAGCGAAGGGCCGCGGGCTATTGCCATTCGAATCCATGCCTCGTCACTTACTGTCACAAGCCTAGTTTATAGCTGTTGGCTTGTTATTAAATCTATATCGATTATATACTGTTGAAGGATGTTCTTGACGTCTTATCTATAATGATCTCCTTATCTATTATGATAGAGGCTTGAGAGTGCTGCAGGGGAACAAAGTGCGACTGTAAATGCGACAGGTTGGGGGCTCAATTCTCATTCAACGAAATGAAACATTTAATATTTGCAAGGCAAATCTCGAGGCAAAGTGCGGCGTTGAGTTCAGCTGTGTGTTCTTGAGAGTGGAAAATGTTGAAAGGCGTTCACACTAGGTTTCATTAGCCTACCCTGCTGCAAGCTAAAAATCGCGATAGAGACTTGTAAAAGTGTGGCATATTTTAGCATATTTTATAGTAATATCAAGTCAAATGATATAATGCATACATGAGATACTTATTTATAAGAGAACAGAACGTTAATAAATTACTTATAGAATCGTAAAATATAAATATATTTGGATAATAAAGTACATGACCAAAAAATAAATTTACAACCAATCTTCTCCGATATCGACACTCTTTTATCTCTATGCTGATATTCATAATAAAGTAGGGTATTCCTAACTTTAAAACATTAAGAACTCGTAGATTGTTTAAAAAGTCAAGTTTTTAATCAGAAATTCCATAAGTTCAAGAAATATAAGCTATCGAAGACCTACTAAGGTACTACTTCATTATACAATCAATCTTATATTTAACTGTTTGTTACGCAACAGGCTTGCCTTAAGGCGTCTGTTACGCAACAGTCATTTCTGTTAGTGGAAAAAAATCGGTGCAAAGTAAAAGTCCCAGTTATATGCTTAATTTTTTCGTAGCCTTTTTTTACGGGAATAGGATATAGGGTAAAATATTTAAACCCATATCTAAAGAAATTAATCAAGATACCGCCTCGATTTTTTTTCATTTCTCGATGTTTATCCATACCTGTATTTCGTGTGACGCAGTTCCACATAGATACCAATAACATAAACACATACTACTACAAAAATACTACTAAAGGTTAAACAACTTTGAACTTTGCCGCCAATAGCTACGGCTCGATTTCGGAATGAGGTGTATGCGGCGGTTTCCCTTTGAAAGGTTTATGTCTGCATGCGTCGTTATTAACAAATGACGTTTTATCTTACAACAATATTTTTTTTATTTATTTTGTTTGAAACAAAATCACTTTTTCGTTTTTGGGAAAAAAAAATGTATTAGGCTTTTATAGAGCAGTTAAAACTGTGGTTTCATTTTTAAGATGGTGCTGACAAAAACACTGTAATTACAATTCATCATGTTTCTTCTAATTCAAACCGGCTAGGCAACTAGAGTTTTCTCAATTCTTCACTATATATAAACTAACCTAACCATTTCATTTATGCTATATGAACATTTGCCTTCAACATTTCCTGAATTGCACCAAACTTATGTTAATTCGTAGTAATATTTAACTGCATTTCTAAATACGTTCACGCAAAAATTCTAACTACGCCAAACGGATTGATTTTATCAAATATCTATATAGAAACATTTAATTAGACAAGAATTTTATCACATACCAACGGCCGTCCGTCTGTCTGTGTTTAATCCCCGACGGCCGTGTACTAATTATAATTAAGCCCGGAGGTAATTTGATTGACCAGAAAATGTAATAAGCCTTAATAGACGATTAGGAAAATAAATATTTTGTTATTATTTATTTAGATATCATCACTTCGTAACCTGCACTCCACTATACTGCGATTTCGCAGGAACTTACTTATGATTCTTATTTCTGGACTGTGAAATGACATTCTTTCCAGATCGATAAGTCATGAGTGCCTTCAAAATGGTACTCGCTCTTTTGTATTGTCTTTTACAATAAAAACAATAAAAAAGTTATGAAAAATCTAACAATATGTTTGTGTTACTTATTTTATTTGATTGCATTTTAATATTTTTGTCACTCATTTAAAAATCTCTATCATCTAATACAGTTGTAAATTCCACACGCAATTCGGTAAACCTGCTAACTTCAATAGAGTTTTCTCTACAAATAACGAGTAGGTAAAGGCTTCCACGTGCAATGCTTCATTATTATGCATTTATGCTAGATTTATATTGCACAACGATGTGTGATAGAAACTTTTGACACAAAATTATAACATAATATATGAATCAAATGACCAATTGGAAAATTGGTTTTTAAAATTAAATTTGAAATTACTACACCGGATAGAACATTTTTTTCCATTTAATTCTTTCATTTTATATTCAACAATGCACGAACGGGTCGGTTGCAAGGTAAAAAGAACAGCAAGATTTTTTTTGTTAAAGGAGCATCCACGCTACACGTAGCTCGTAGCGGCGTGAAATAAACAATTTCAAACTGCTTTGAACAGATATTTTCATCGCTTTACGCTTTTTGTTCTATACGTTAGTCGAGTAAAAGGAATAGAAGGTCAATTAGAAGTAACAAAAGGAAAAATGTTTCTGCAAAAGACTGAGCATGCTTATTATGAACACGGTAAAAAGGAAATTGAATTACTGTATAAAATTTATCATATTAACTTTATTTAATTTTGATACAATTAATTTTATATTTTTGTTTTTTATTCCAGTACAGGTGTCTGGTTGCCTGGATTAGATATTATGAGGCTTTCCATACTATTTAAATTTACCACTCTGTACTTTGTCCTTTCATACTGCGCCGCAACCACCTCGACTTTCAATGATTTTAATTTATCAACAAATACATCATGACTCATGCATAATTTTCTTATTGATAGTATAAGAAAAATCTCCAAATTTTCTGTTGCTTATTGGAATGTCTAGGGTGTACGCTAGGCAAGCACGCCTGGATCGGGTAGAATCAGGAATTGTCTACTTTCTGAGGCCTTACAAATCGGGATCGGAGATGAGAAGGAAAATGAGGATTATTAAATATCTTAAAAAGTACAGAAAGGACATGCATGTCTCGACGATGTCGTAGTGGTAGCCAATTAAGTTAAGCATGAAAATGAAACATAATACTATATTTTGTAGATCTAACTTTTTAAGTAGCTCCTCAGTTCAGCATCGGTAAGGATGGGCTGGAACAGAGATTGTGCAAACATAATTTTGATTTTGAAGGGAAGAAAATATAGATGGCGTCTTAGAGAATGGTAGCAGAAATACACATGTCTACTAACTTCGATGATGTGAGCTATCCATTATATTACGATTCATAATTAAATCCAAGATTTTAACTTTATCACTAAATGGAATCGGAGCACCTGAATGATGTTGTGTGTGTGTGTTGATTTCCAGTCAATACTAAATCTTAACCTAAAACTAAAATAAAACGTAAAACTAAACTACTATAAAAATAAGAAGCCGCGAAATATTTAATCTTTAACAAAAAAATAAAAACATATCAATATATGTTTTTAACGCTTATATGAAAATAATATTATTATTAAATCTGCTACAATATCAGAAAATCTCACATAAAAGAAATTATCTTCCAATAAACGAACTAATTAATTATCTATAAAACGTTTCAGTTAGCAGCAGAAAGGAAACGATACAAAGCGCATTTCCTAACGCCTACAGTCTACACCCTGAGAGATCTAATTGGTAAAGTTCACGAGACTCTAACAGGTTGTCGGGAAAACGAGCTTAGACTTGAGGTTAACTAAGACAGTCACAATTAGACATGTTCTTTGAGGAACGAAACAAAGTTATTTGAATAAAAGAAAACAGGATAAAAATTAATTTACTCGAGGACATAAAATATTTATTTACATTTATATTTGCATTTCTTCGCTCCGGTGTCGAGGTAAAGGGCGGTGTTGAGTTCCGCCACTCAACACGCAATGCCTGCAGAACTCGGCTGAAAGTGGAGAGCTGAATGTCTTAACACTAGGTTCCTTCTGCCTACCCTTCTGTGTGCGGAATACAGCGTGAAGCTGATTTATTTATTTATTAATTTACCATACATTTCTTAGTAACATTGTTATTACAAATATTTACACTTCTATGCCCGAATAAGCTTGGAGAGCCCAAACTACTCTCTGATGGAATAGCGTTAAGCCGAATTGTTATGGAACAGTCTTAGACTAAAGAAAATAGAAGTGTCATAAATTCAAACAACGCAAGCGGATGTGATATTTTTTTTTACAAAGGGTATTTTTAAGGAATAGTCCATTCAGTTCTGTAATATACATAGTGTTAGCGATTTTCTTTTGTTCGAGGATGTCGATACCCACCGCTATCAATCCCAATCTTATAAATCAAGCACCAACGACGCCGACGGCAACAAGCCTATGATCGAGTCCAGCAAGGGGAGCTCTCAAGCACACATGTAGTGCTTGTATTTTTCAGGGATAGAGTAGCATCTTCTCACCCAACCTCATGTTCGAAAAAGTGTAAAAGTTAGCGGTCTGTCGTCGTTCGGGAAGGTAGTTGGCGTTGATAGTGTAAGTTCGTTCTATTGTACGTGTTGTCTCATTTTATGTTTAAAAGTAAACGATTGTTTGATTATTAGTGATGTTATAATTCTGCTTCATTAAACAATATTTAAGATTAAATAAAATTGCGACAATCCTTACTTTATTTTTTTTTATTTTTTATATTTACCGCTACTGATTTATAACAATAGGTTATACATAGTTCTTCAATGTGAATATAATAATTAAAAAAAAATGGGATATAAATGAGAAATTATGTAGTATAATTTAATTGTTTGTAATTATATTTCGTTTTTGTAAACAAACATCAAAATACCTTTATCTCCAAACCTTTAACCCTTCCATTTGTCTACTCACCTACAATTTACTAAGCTAGCCTCTGGAATAGTTAAGCTGGTCTTAACAGCAGCCAAACTTGCAAATGGGTTCTTAGAAGCACAAAACAAAACTAATATTTATTATACAATAAAAGATTTACCGAAAAATACATGCACGTATTTGAAAAAAAAACTTTAAAATATAAGAAATCGAGTAACATTTACACAGAGTTTTTTTTGTGTTAAAGTGGTGACTTTAAATGAAAGCACAGTTTTTAATATAAAAGCCTAATAATTATAAGGATGAATAAAGCCTAATAATTATTTGAATGAATTTGAATTATAAGGAAAGAGATTTTGCCAAAAATGAGAAAGTGATTTTTTCAAACAAAATAAATAATAAAATTATCGTTGTAAAATAAAAGGCCATTTGTTAATAATGACGCACACAGTCACTCATCTATCAATGCGACAACATCGCACACGCCTCATTCATGAAATAGAGCATTTAGCATTAAGCATTTACCTTACAAAAGGTTCCCTCAACCTACCCGGCTGTGCGGGATACAGCGTGAAGCTGATTTGATTTGATTTTAGGTAAGCGTTTCGTAGTATTTTTGTTGTAGTAGATGTTTACGTTATTGGTATCTATTCGTAACTGCGTCACACGTAATACAGTGTGGATAAAAATCATGAAATGAAAATAATAATCCTAAGTGAAAACTGTTGACGAATTTTGATATTTTTTTTTTGGTATGGGTTTGAATTTTTTTTCCTCATATGCTGCTCCCTTAAAAAGAGCGCAGGCGCTTCCACACTGTATATAGAGAAATAAAAACGAAACAAATATGGGAATCGATCGAACCGAAAGCGTAATAGCGAAAAGGTAGCAAATTTTTCTTTGGTTCACTCACCTTGCATATACTATATAGGATATACATAGGGAAAGTTAAAATAGTGCTATGATTTTCGGGTCTCCACTTTCCGGAAAACTTTGAGTGCTGCAAAGTTTAAATTTTGAGTGGTTGGACCTAATGCTGCTCCTTGATTTGCCAGAGTGAGAAAATATTTCTCAATTATCTTGTGAAGGCATGTATGTGTTGATGTCGTAGTAGCAAAAGTTAAACAATTTATTAATAAAATATTTTTTAATCAACTTTTAATAAATTTAATTACCATATTTTTTTTAAATTACTTAATTTATTTCAGTTCTTATCTAATTGCGAGGACGATTGAATTAGGAACTTATCGAAAAAAAAAATATAAAAAAAGATGCCACGTCATAAATCTCTTTCTATTTTTACCAGAATACGAAAAGTGCACGGCTGGGCTGCTAGCGTACCGATCGAAATGTATCGCCTTTAAAAATTTGGATCGTATTTGAAGTACTATATTATCAATCTGTGATAACATAAATTTTTCCTATATTGAAGTTAAAAATATATATCTGATGAAACATAAAAAATATACTATTCTATTTGTATTATAAATGTAAAAGTTTATAAGGATGGATGTTTGTCTCACAAAAACTACAGAACGGATTAGGTAAAACTTTACAATGATATAGCTCAATTATACTAAATAATATCATTTAAAAAGAAAGTTATTTTTAACATGAATATAAATTTAAATCCACAAAAAAAATCGTATATTTAAAATGTTTGTCATAAACTATTTATGCAGTGTGTTGTAGTAACTAATTTTTATCTTTTTCTTTGTGTGCTGTCAAATTTTGAAATCGTTAAATATGTGCCGCAACAAAAAAAAAGGTTGAGAATCACTGCTCTAGTATGTATAATAATGCATATTATACACATCATGTATAATTTGGTTGTATCGATACATTTGCACCCACGGCTTTTGGTACCCACGGAATATTGTAAATTGTTAGAGTTGTCTACAGTCCATAGAATATTGAAAATTGTTTGTGTCTGAATATTGAAAATTGTTGAGGTCAGTGGTGGCGCAGCGGCACGATGTGTGTCTGTAAACGTGGGTCGTGGGTTTGATCACCACTCGAGGAGATGAAATATTTACTTAAATTTATATTTCCATTTCTTCGCTCTGGTGTCGAGGCTAAGCGCGGCGGTTAGTTCTGCCACTCAACATGCAATGTCTACAGAATTCGGCAGAAAGTGGAGAACGGAGTGTCTTAACACTAGGTTCCCTTTGCCTGCTGTGTGCGGGATAGAGTTGTCTAGCTTGAAATCTATACTGATATTATAAACTGTACCTTCGGTCAGAGTAACCTCCTGTACTTACTTTTTTGGTGTTCGCAGGGAAGTATCTTAGAGCCAGTTTTGTTCTTGTTGCAAATGATTTGCCTAGACTTACCGATCAACTGATAGTAATATGAAAATTATGTTAGGTTATTTACATTAGACAAATCTGGTTAAGACGCAGATAAAAGTTATTGTAATTATATTATCAAATTTCACCCAATATATCTATTAGTAATATTTTTGTTCGTACAATACACTATTTTTCTAATAACTTTTTGAATTTTAATACTTCTTCTTTCTTTTCTTCTACTATATTAAATAACAAACCAGCTTATTGAAGTTTAAAAAGAAATCGCAAAAGATGCAGATTGATTTCAATACGTACACAACTTGGGACTAGACTTAATAATACTTTTCTTGTAATTCATCTGATATCGATATTTACAACTTCGTCCGTGAAGCAATATAATGGATGAAAAAAATATATATCTTTCGCACACCACACTAAGTCGTCTTAGTCTAAGAATGTAAGATGTTGTTGCAGACACCCTCTCTTTGTAAGTTATAAAGAACTTATATACACTTATTGTGTGATTTTTGTTTTTTTATAGTACTAGTTATTCAGCCTCAGCTCCTTGAATGCATAATATGAAAATAGATTTCAAATTATATATATTATCGAGTAATAATAGATTTTTATCTATTAGATTAAAAGTTTTGTTTTAAGCTTGTTGCATTAAATATTCTGAACTTAAAAGCTAATAGTCCGTAAGGAAGAATTATTTTTGTTACAATTATTTTTGTTTTGTTTATTCTTTTATCGACAATAGCTAAAGGTTATACAATATCACGTTAATCGTTCCGATCATAAATTACCCGGCCACCTACAAAATATATTTATATTGAATAATGCTGCACTAATCACGAGCAATTCGAGATCATCACTTTTATCGTTGAGAACGTGAGTGACTCAATATCTTGCAGAGAGAGAGTCAGATGTAACAGTATAATGAAATATTGTTTTGAAACACATAAATTCTTTTAATTAGCCATTAGAAGAAAATGATTCTGATAATATATTTTCCATCAGAAGATTTATTATATAGTAAAAATATAATGAATTCTCGACAATTGTACGTCGATATAGCTTACGAAAAACCTAGCGTCTTCTTATCCATTACACGATGTAACACACTCTAGCTGCGGTCAGAGTTACGTCGAACGGTTTGAATGCACCATACGAAATTCTTAATTACTTTCAAATTTCATTACCGCGGGTGGCAAATAAGAGATGATAGAGATCGATGTAATTCAGTTTGATAAATTATTAGAATAGCACTAGGTAGGTACATTTAAAATGTTGCAAGAAACCAACCAGCAAAAGTTATTCTATGGATAAAGATCCATTTTGATTACTATTTCATAATATATTTTATTTTTATTAGCTTTCTACCTAACTAACTTAAGTGATAAATTTTTGAGACATTGCTCAAAAAGTGTGGAACGGAATGTCTTAATAGCTTAAGCTTCATTTTTTATCTACTTTACATTATGGTTTTATTATTGAATCGTTCACACTACATTAATGTTGGAAATGAAAAACTTATTAATATTAACCAATTGTATTCCGTCGCAACGCAGCCCTTAATTTAAATTGATTTTATTTCTGATTTTGATAAGTAATATTGTAGTTACAAATCAAAGTTCCCCTCTTCGTCGCCCCTATTACAGTCTCTATATATCGTACATCAAAGGCCTCTAGCACTTTGCACCTGACACTACATATTGAGACTGAATGAACTAGTCAAGTTCATACAATCCTAATTTTAAACCCTTTTAGTATAACAGGGTGAAACAAAAATCTCTTAGATATTTTAAATTAGACAAAAACACACAATAAATTTAGTAACGCTGTTAAAATGTTCCTGATTAAATATGCGTCGAGTGTGAGTTCCATCGACATTCTAATATATATATATATATATATATATATATATATATATATATATATATATATATATATATATATATATATATATATATATATATATATTATTATTTTTATTTTTCCGGCCCAATACCGTTTATTTATATGCAAAATACAATATATCAAATGAAGACGGATTGTGGAATGTGTCATGAACCTACAATCATCACGCTTACACGGGTGGTGTCCCACTGCACCATGATGGCTTCACGGTCACTCTCTTATAATTATTTTAAAATTTAAAATAGACAGATAGAAATCACATTATCGTTATACCGTTTTTGTTCATATATACATAATATCTTTGTGTTCATGGATTTATTTTATGGAAAAAACAAATGAGCGTATATGTATATGCCCACGACTCCGCGTAACACCTGAGGAGCTACAGGTGTTACCGGCCTTTGAGGTGAACATAGACGCGCTTTTTGAAAGTACCCAAGTCGTATCGACCTGGAAACACTGCCACAGGTAGGCCATTCCACAGTTGAGACTGTGGCAGCCCTTTCAATATATAAAGGTTAATCAAGTACGTTTAGGTAAAGAAAACAATTGCATATGTATATATTTTTATGTATATCCATTTAACTAATTATTAATCCTTTATTTTTACACATTTAAAACCCAGAAATAAATACTTGGTTTATATTTGCACATTGTATGTAGAATCCGGAAGCTCTAAAGATAGACATGTTTCTGTCAAAGAAACTACTTAATTGGTGTTTTACCCGCAACTTTATGGCTTTTGCATTCATCTTCATTCACATGTCAGAATCGTGTGTCACACGTCTTTTTTGTTCCAGTAAAAATTTTTTTTACCCCTCTACTTTTATTTTTATATATCTATACAAATAGTGTTTGTTTGGTTGAATGCGCTAATGTCAGGAACTTCTGGTTCGAATCGGATAGTTCGTTTATCGAAGAAAGCTATTACATGACATAACCTATTGTATCAGCAGTCCGATTTTATGTCCGAGATCATGTATCATACACAATTCTTAGTTATTTCCATTTTATATTGGCGGCTATTCTGCTGGAAAAACTAGTATATTTATGTTTACTGAATTTTAAATATTTGACCTGACCTTTTAAAACAAATATATCTCAAACAACGTAAAAGTCTGAATGTTCAAAATTACCTATTTGTACACCTCAGCTATATTTTATATATGTTAATTATCTACCTGCGCAGTATTTATTAACCACAATGTATAGAAAACCCTATTAAAAAATAGTATTCATTTGACATTTACTTAAGATCTCTTAAGGGAAAAAAGGAATACATTAAATATTTTATTCCTCTGAGCGGGAATTGAATCCATAACTGTCGTGATTATAGTCGCTTGTGCCTAGGGCACGACGGCTTCAGAGAAAATAGAAAGTTAGAATATTATTCTTATATTTCTTAAGGAAGAAATAAAATGCAGTAATAGAATAGACTATTCTACTTATTTAGAAAACGTATAAAAATTTGAACGGGACTCGAACCCGCGCCTCGGAAGAAACCGACCAGGCGCTCTGACCACTAAGCCATACGTTTTCGCCAAGCTACGTCGAAATTTTTATACGCTTGTTACAACTTATTTATGTTGTTAATATCTCTGTAGGGAGATTTTTACAAATTTCCGCTACCCAATGATAATTACTAAGTATTATCGTTCGGCAAGAGAGAATACTATTTTTAAAATGTTTTTAAACATTTTTAAAGCGTTAAACAGCACGAGGATCCCCGGAGGTCAT
Source organism: Heliconius himera (assembly GCA_021202915.1). Lineage (NCBI taxonomy): Eukaryota > Metazoa > Arthropoda > Insecta > Lepidoptera > Nymphalidae > Heliconius > Heliconius himera. The sequence goes on from JAJHJA010000352.1 coordinate 1,559,483, forward strand.
GTATGAAAATGTTGATCATAGGATCTGTTTCGCCTCGTCCGCTGTGGGCGAACCGAAAGAGAAATGCAGACGCCGTAGTGTTTGGCACTCTGTTCTCTCTTACCCCGCTAGGGATACAGCGTGAAGCGAAGTTTTCACTAAAATCTCTTAAGGAACCAATCCTCTTAAGTAAGATAACGCATAAAAAAATACATTATCAATAATAGCCAATGCTTGCCTAATTAGCATCATCTACAAAATTAAATTAATTCTCGTGTTTGCTGTAACCTAGACGGTTGCTACCTGCAAACAACTACGAAGTTCTTCATTACGAAATGCAATGCAACATCAAAGAGCTGTTGGATCTTCCATCGAGTCTCGATTCCTTTGTTACGAAATACACATGTGTTTTGTACATATTATGTAGGGGAGAAGTGGCACGAAAGAGCCAGTTTACTAAACAAAGCAAATGATAATCATTAAATGAAAGAAATTATGATCTTATTTATCTCTTATTATTATTTATTTATTAAAGCCTTGAAATTGTCATTTTTAAAAAATGTTATTTGGCTCTTTCATAACATTTTTGGTATTAAAAAAACCTCTAAAAGTTGTGAAAAAGCCAGTCTGTATAAGTATAAATGTAAAAATTATGCAAAATAAAAAATTTAACAAAAAGACTATTAAAACATACTTTTATAAAAAATAGGTTTTCTTTAAGATATTTTTCATTTTAATTAATTCATTCTAACAAATTCTTTAATATTAATATACTATTTAGTTATACTTATTACTACATCAGCATCACGCTGTATATGCCTTATTATTATAAAATCTTAAAATATTAGAGAAATATATGTTTTATTAATAACAATCGCGAAAATTAAACAAAATAACAAATAACAAAACAAGCCGGCAAGACCAACACTGAAACCAATCTTCATCACTGTTTACATATATTTTGCGGCTATAATCAGACTGAGTGAGTGAATTAGAGTCACCGTAGGGAATTTTCTTGATTTATTTTTATTAGCATCTTTTATGGAAATTATTTTTTAATAATAAATTTTAGTTCCTCTGCATTTCTACTATTTTTTTCTCTTATAGAGTATCAGTTGCGATGGCAGACGATATTTTTCTATTATTGCGGATCATGTTTTGTCTTGGCCCCGCTTTAAAAACGGTCTAATTTTTTGCTGAGATATGATTAGTTGCATTGGATTCGCAACTGTAAGAGTAGAGTTAAAGCGGCTCTTTCAAGAAATATTCTCACGGCTCTTTCATAATTCATTTCTTCGACCCTTCAACCCTTCAAAATAAAAAAAATATTAAAACTATTTCGACTTAATTTTTCCGTATCTACAGAGCCCAAAATATATGCACAACAGATTCGTTAACATCCAACAGAATCTACCGAAATAATGCAAGTAGCCACTTCAAAACCTGGCTCCTTCATGCCCCTTCTCCCCTAGGTACATGTGAGGTGCGCGTAAAGCTGGACTCGAGTCTAATCTCCCCACGGTCATACTGGCTTAACATCTATGAAAGTGAACAGTGCGTGAATTTGTGTGCTATAATGTATGTTTATATGTATGTGTCTGTGATTGTGTGTTATAATCTACGTTTATATGTATGAATGTGTGCATGTGTGCTATAATCTACGTATATATGCATAACCACAGTGGGTAGTATGAAGGCTAATATTGCTTAGAGGAAAATTTGATTTTATTTTAATAAGAAAGTTTTACGCCAATGCTTAGTTATATTCTAGTTAACTAAAAACTTCAAATATAAACGACAACAACAGGTTGTGGGTTCGATTTCTACTCGTGACAATGAAATAATTAATATTTTAATTTCCTGGCTCTGGTAAAGAGGCAAAGCGCGGCGTTGAGTCAGGAGAAAGCGGGGGAACGGAAGTGTTTCAGCACTAGGTTCCGAGATTCCGTCTGCCTTCCCTGCTTTCTGGGGGAGGGAGATGAAAGAGGGGAGCCTGAAGCGAAAAAAAATATTTTCTGATGCAGTTACAAAATTATCTGAATCGGTTAATAAATATTTTTCCCGTACCGCTTAAACACGATGTGACTTTTTATGTGACTTTCGTTTCTAACCTGACGTAAGTTAAAGACGAAAATACATTTTTCTTTGTTGTAATAATTAAAGAAAAATTATAAAAAATTACATTAATCGTTTCAATTTAAGTCACTGTACCCGCGGTCAGACTTAACCCCTAGAATGTGTCATATGTTAGGCAACTCTCAGTTATTTCCACTTCACCACGCGGAGGAAGTCGCAGATATAAGCTAAGTCAAATATCAAATGACCAAATGTACAAATACAGTGAAAAAAACTTAATTCAAATAAATAAAAAATTAACATCTTAAGCTAATATTTTGGTGTCAGTTAAAACAGATAACAGGTACTTAAGTAAATTAAGCATTAAAAAATGGATCGATATATGGATGATGGATGGAGGATGTTGGTATTCTATTATTTGCTTTAAGTAAATAGCAGAATACTAACATACTCCGTTATATAAATATAAAAATGTTTACCTACGGGCCGAATTCAAAAACTTCAAAAATTATAGATTTCTGAAAAAATCAAATATTTATCCATTCTGCATATTGATATTTAATTTATATAAACATGTTTATTTTTAATAACGTGAGTGGTTATAGCGTTGTTACTAAACTGAGTAATTACTGTTTTAGTGAAATAAAACAATATTAGCTTACCAGTCAAATAGGAGGCCAGTCGTGGCGCAGCGGCACAAAGTGTGACTATAAAACCGTCTGGTTATGGGTTGGACCCCCACTCGAGCAAATAAAATATTTACTTAAATGTATATTTCCCTTTCTTCGCTCTGGTGTCGAGGCAAAGCGCGACGTTGAGTTCTGCCACTTAACATGCAATACCTCTAGAATTCGGCAGAAAGGGGAAAGTGGGGCCTCACATTAGGTTCCCTCTGCCTACCTTGCTGTGTGCGGGATACTGTGTGATTTATTTATTTTTTCAGTCAAATATAAGTGTAGGGGCATTCCATGCGAAGCGGACAGATAAATCGAGATCCCCGATTTTGATTACTTTTTTTGATGTTACACCTATATAGGTCCTCTATATAGTAGCAGTTACAGAAACATTTTAGATTTTTTTTTCATGAAAACAAGAGAGGCGAAACCGTTTAGAAGCTACGTCGATTACAATTTTGAAGCCCGGCGTCACCGTCATCTTACGGATTTTTTTAATTCTACTATATTTTAATTAAATTAATTCAATGATTTTTATTGAGATTTTTAAAGTAAATCACATGGTAACGTTTTAATTGTTAGATAAACAAACCATTTATAAGAGAGATCTTTATGCAAGTGTAAGCTTGTGATATTTTGAAAAAATCTTTTTTTTTAATCTTTATCCGTTTAAAAAAGATTTCATTTATAAAATTGATAGTGCTCAAAAGCATTCGCATTATAACATCTTAATAACGGTATCTTTTTAGGGTTTTATACCTCAAAAGAAAAAAACATAAATAAGAACTCCGGGAAGTGAAAATTTATAGATATTTCATAGAAAAAATAATTACAAACTTATTAATCAATAGCGGCACCCGTGCGGCTACGCCCGCTTGAAATATACGAATGTTTATTTAAGAGTATTTAAGAAAGGTCGGGCTCGCCTACGGAGGCTTATGTATCAATTCCAGGATTGTGATTGGGAAATATGTAATCTAATAAGTTTTGATGATGCGGCAAATAAAGTTAACTTTAAGTTTGCGGGCATATACCTACACTTATTTAGTATGAAATTAACCAATATTTTTTTTAGCAATAAATCACTTTTTGGATGTTTTCTTTTATTTGTATTGTAAGATCTTACTTCGTTCTAAATTTTATTAGCGTGAACAAAGGCACAGACAAGCAGACAAATATTTAAAAAAAAATTGTTTTGTTTTGTTCTATTACAATGATAAATGCCACCAATAAATTTCTTATATATCTTCCATTTAAATTAGTCCTAAATTTCGTAATTGTAGGTCTACGTAACAGTTGCGTAAAATAACTAAACTAAAAAATCTAAAGTAGCTTCACGCTTTATCCCTAGCGGGATCAGAGAGAACGGAGCGCCAAACGCTACGGTCTCTACATACCTACCTCTTTCGCCTCGTCCACTGTCATCAACCTCTTCATACATGCCCTCCGGAGGGTCCTCATGCTTTTTACGTGACCTTCCTCCAGTATCTTCGATACTGTGTTTTCGAAGGTCAACCGAGGTCTCCCATACCTCTCTAACCGCTCCCTTTTTCATCATAAATCTTTTTTGCCATTCTTTCATCACTCATTCGTTCGACGTGCCCAAACCAGCTGAGCACGTTTTTTCAAAACAACTGTAAATAAATTTATAACTAACAGTTTTGGAAAAAGCAAATTTGTCGAACTAAATACATTAAATTGATACAACTTTTTTTTAATGGACTGATTGATTGTGATAAAATATATGATAACGGAAGCTGGCCAAAATCTAATAGTGAAAACAGCATTTAAATCAGTTAAGCCAATTCGTTGAGTAGCGATAACAAACGCACAGAAAAATAGACTAAACTAAACTAATAAAGGTCCGAATAACATTTTTCTTGATTATTTTTTATGTACAGATATCGACCCGGCTTAAATTTATTACAAGTATAAATAGATATAGATATATAAAACTTTAACTAAGAAATATAAAAATAAAAAAGAAAACAATCGCCTTTTAAATGAAGTTATCCACATACACTGTCCATTTCTATTTACCTTAGAATAACGTCATCTATACGTTGTAACGAGATCTCGTTAGTTCAGCCAGAGTGCTTCGCCCTACATGTTATGAGCATAAAAGCACGCGTGACAGTTGATATTGAGTTTTATTATTTTTTAATATGCTATTTCATACATTTTTTTTGTATTATGCAACAAAGTATATTGTTTGAGCATATACAAGATGTGTTAAAACACCATCGTGGCTCATTTGGCGTAGCCAGAGTGAACACAACAGTGGGTTCTAAGCTTAAAAATTATATGAATAGATAATTGCTTAAAAAAGCAATTAATTCCTTTTCTTAATAAATATTTCCTATATTTTTGGATCGAGCTTTCTAGAATTCTCAAATCTTTATTACAAAACTATATTATAAAATCCTTTCGTCCAAAAATATTTATGTATTCAATGTTGGTTCTTAAATATCTTCCTGTAAGATCGCTGGAAGCAGTGATTGTCATATAAATAAATAGATTTAAATAATGCTATGGAGGTATTCTCTTCATTAGGGAAGTGCATTATAGATAAAGTGGTTCTCACATAATTTTATACCTTTCACTTAAGAGTTTCTGGCAGTTTAGGCAGAGGAAATCTAGTGGTAAGACACTCTGTTCCTCATTTTCCGCAGAATTTTTCGAGGCATTGCATATTGAGTGGTGGAGCTCAAGACCGGGGTTTTGCTTTGGTGCCGGTGAGCGAAGAATTGAGGATCGAATCCACAACCGTCACGTTACAGACACACCAATGTGCCACTACTGCCTCATATCATCATATACCTACCAGTGGAAAGATGAATTATTTGATTTATTTATTTACTAAGTACATAAAATTGGTCGACGTCGTTAATAAAATTATTAACATTCGATTTGAGTTTTATCTTTATCACCACTGTGCCAATTTTAGAAAACCTAGTTAAAGTTTTTTTTGTTACAAAAAAGTTGACCAACTTTACAATTTGATAAATATTTGTTTAGTGGTAGGTATAGTTGTTAAATAAAAAATAAATAATTATGACCCTACTTTTAATAGTAGTTTAGTATCGACCAATTAGACTAAGAGGTCGCGGGATTTTTCGTTACGATCACGGATACGGCCAGATTGAATTGTATGGGTTGTAGAGCAGTCCTCTCATGTGAATGGTCTCGGTGTGCCTGCTCTCAGTGGTTGCAACTCCGAGATATAGAGCTTAGAAGAAGCTTCATTGTTACGATAAAAAACGATCAGGAAAATGGTCAGTTTTGGTGCATACTCAAAGTATGGCGTCTCCATATTTGAAATAAGTTGCTCTGCCAACCCTCAGTGGTTGCATTTCAGAGCTATCATAGTTTAAACACTATATATAATTTGTAAAGAAAGTCTAAAAAACATCTAAAACTTGCATAATGCACGAGTTTATGAAATGGATGCGAGCCGCTGTGTATATGTGTCTATGTTTTGGTCATTTGTAGAAAACGATAGTCAGGAATATCTAACGTGGAGCTCTAATAGACCAGCTAAAATATAAGAATTAAAGATATGGCGTCTTAAGAAAAAATGTTCAGTGTGATAAGTATTATTGATAGACCTATTAAACTCGAGGGATCAGGAACATCTGATGTGGAACTTTTATAGAACAGCTTATCTGTAATAATGAGATATATGGTTCTTTTACAAAAACTGTTCAGTCTGATAAATATTATTGATTGACATATTAACTTCGATGGTCAGGATTATAGAACTCTCATAGGCCAACAAAACTATAAAAATTAGGGATATAGTAACTTAGCATTTTTTTTGAGTTTAATGAATATTATTGATTCTTGAGCTGAATATGTATTCAGCGTGGCCTATTAAGCTCGAGGATCAGAAACATATAATGTGAAACTCTAAAATATCACCTGAAAAAATAAGAATGTGTTACGGTGCCTTAGCAGTGTTGCCTTAGCAGTTTTGGATATTTTTAAAATAGAAAGTGTTGAACATATCTTGTATTTTACAACGATCCATGTTAAAAAAAACAGTCTATCAGTATAAGTTGTTAGTGATTTATTTAGATTGCACATAAGAAAGGTGCCAGAGTTTCTTTTCCGTACGCGCTCGAATTCTTATATATAAATATCGTTACGTGGATTCCATATTGTAGCGCAGTATTCGATAAAACTACAGACTAAAGCATTAAAAAGAGCTATTTTTTTATGGAAAAAGACAAGGCAAACGAGGGTACAGGTCACCAGGTGGTAAGTGATCACCGTCGCCCACGACTCCGTGTAACACCAGAGGAGCTACAGGTGCGTTGCCGGCCTATAAGGTAGGAGATACATGCGCTTTTTGAAGGTACCCAGATCGTATCCACCTGGAAACACTGTCACAAGTAGGTCATTCCACAGTTGAATGGCGCGTGGAAGGAAGTTCCTACGAAACCGCACAGTAGTGGAGTGCCAAGTGGATGATACTTAAGTTTGTAACGTACTGCGCGGTTAGAAAATTCGGCGGCAAGTAACAGGTAAAACAGTTCTTCAAAACACTCCACATGATAAATGCGGTAGAGAACGCACAGCGAGGATACATGTCTAAGCAAAGATGTGAATGTGTCAAGCCCTGCACAGATCATTGGGTCCCCAACGATTCGAACGGCTCTACGTTGCATGCGATCAAATGGGTCGAGCTGATACTGGGGTGCACCAGCCCAGAGATGAGAACAGTACGGTTACGGTACGGTACGGTGTTTTGGCGTGAAGTACTGTCTCGCTCTGTTGATGATCCCCAGTTTCTTTGAAGCCAACTTGGCCTTGATTTCCAGATGATCACGATACTGGCAGTCACTCTAAATGTACTAATTGGGCCTTAACCCAATGTGCTGATACTGGCCGCGGCTATAAGGGGAGTGTTTTGGAAGAATGACTATACGACAAATGGGATTTTTTTAGTGGTTGAACCAAATTCCTTTCACCTCATGAGGAAACATTCCCGAAGGATGCCCCGACTGAAGACACAAGTTTATTTCGGCACTGGTTGACGTTTTCTCGAGAAAGACGTGCGCGGCCGGAGTAAACAGCGTCCACTGTGCTATCATCTGCATAGCAATGAATGCTAGAATCTTTTTACTTGTTGTTGATATGCAGAAGAAACAGCGTAGGGGACAGCACGCAGCCTTGGGGAAAACCAGCGTTAACGGGCATATATTCGGAGCAAAAACTTGATGCTGCGCCTAGTGTGTAAGCTGGCGATCCACTTGCATAAATTCTTGGGAAGCCTGGAAGTTTATCGCATTGCCCATGCCACACTCGATCTGCTACGATTCTGCTAGGCCCCTTCCCCTTGCTTACAATAACCGCAGCCCAGCGGTAGGTTTGGTAAGATCACCGGTTAAGCGACCATGGCGGGCACCATATGGATGGTGATTAATCGATCGGTGATCCTCTAGATAAACCAAGAGCTGGCTATTGATGATGCTCTCTATGACTTTTGAGAGTAGGGAGGTGATAGCAATAGACCTTTAGTTAGATGGATCGGAGGCATCGCCTTTCTTCGGGATCGGGTGGATGAGATCGCTCTTCCATGACTCTTCGACTACGCCGACTGAGTAACAGTGCCAACAAACGCGTTAGCACCGGTGTTAGTTCAGGAGCACAAGAACGGAGCACTAAGGGAGAGATGCCATCTGGCCCGCTCGACTTGTGGTTGTCCAAAGAGGACAGAGCTCGCCTAACAGCTGTTTGGTTGAACTTCACCTCAGGCACTGAGCTCTGTCACCGCGGGATGGTCGGCAGCGTTGTTTCTTGGTGGAGTTCGAAGCAAAGAGAGTGCCCAGGAGATTGGCTTCACGGATCATTTTAGGAATATATTTGTTCTTTTTAGCGGTGATTTAGGACTTATCAAGCGCATGCCCATACTTGATATCGGAGATTTGTCCATTGACAGTAACACTAAAACTTGCTGATGCGATGCGATGCGATGCTTCTAAATGACCTAAAGTACAGAAGAAGTATAAAAGAAAGAGGACTGAATCCTCATGAGAGTGTGTGAATGTGAGTTCCACATGAGATGTTCCTGATCCTTGAGCTGAATATCGATCAACAATATTCATCAAACTCAAAAAAAACGCTAAGGAACCATATTCCTAATTTTTATAGTTTTGCTGGTCTATGAGAGTTCCATAATCCCTGTGTTCTTTGAGAATTTTACATTAAATGTTCCTGACTGAGGTAAATATGTCAATCAATAATACGTATCAGACTGAACAGTTTTTGTTAAAGAACTATATATATCTCATTATTATAGCTTAGCTGTTCTATAAAAGTTCCACATCAGATGTTCCTGATCCCTCGAGTTTAATAGGTCTATCAATAATGCTTATCAGACTGAACATTTTTTCTTAAGACGCCATATCTTTAATTCTTATATTTGAGCTGGTCTTTTAGAGCTCCACGTTAGATATTCCTGACCATCGTTTTCTACAAATGACCAAAAAATAGACACATATACACAGCGGCTCGCATCCATTTCATAAACTCGTGCATTATGCAAGTTTTAGATGTTTTTTAGACTTTCTTTACAAATTATGTATAGTGTTTAAACTATGATAGCTCTGAAATGCAACCACTGAGGGTTGGCAGACCAACTCATTTTACTTGTGGGAACTCTATACTTCGAATTGATACTAAAACTGACTATTTCTATTATCGTTTTTTTTTCACAACAATATTGTGACTTGCGAGCATCATATCTTGAAAATGCAACCACTGAGAGCCGGCAGACCAACTTATTTCAAATAAGGAGACGCCATACTTTGAATATGCACCAAAACTGACCATTTCCCGGAGCGTTTTTTTTTCGTAACAATGAAGCTTCTTCTAAGCTCTATATCTCGGAGTTGCAACCACTGAGAGCAGGCACACCGAGACCATTCACATGAGAGGACTGCTCTACAACCCATACAATTCAATCTGGCCGTATCCGTGATCGTTACGAAAAATCCCGCGACCTCTTAGTCTAAATTGAATGTAGTCAAAAAATCAATATCCTCCACACTTCAATTTGATTAAAAACCCTTCAGTTCGAGTTTGTCAATTTTAGCACAATAGCTTCGAATGGTGCAAAATCATAAGATTTTCATAGAATAAAGAGATGAGTGGTGATCTAAATGTTATAGAAAGTAATCATTTTTGATTATTAGAAGAAAATATAAGAACGATTAATTGAGATTACTACGAGATTACGACTACTGGGATTGGGGATATGGATATAAATTGATTATTATTCTCTCGGAGTCCCTAATTCATACAGATCAAAAAAGCGAAATTTCGCAAAAGCGACAGCAAAACAGAAAAAACATAGAGTCAAATTCTTAAAATTATTTTTCTAGATATCTTGTGGTATCTTTTTGTACTATAGTTACTCTTACTGATGCGAAAAAGATTTGAACCTGTAGCTGTAAGTAAGAACGAAAATAATCTAAAAAGAGAGCTGCATCTGATTGACCCAACTTGGTCACAAAGGGTTTTACCACAAATTTTTACAAAGAAAACGTACTGGTTTAAGGCGAAAACATGAAGGATGAGCTAGTTGCAAAAGTATATCTAAATTATTTATATAAATAAAAATATTTAACGTATGCATACATCATACTACGTACCTAATAAAGTGACAAACCATGTTTTTTTTTTTAAATTACTGTATCACTATTTTAGCCTTATATAAGGATCTCATCTCAATCTCGGAACACCCCTTTAATTTCCTGCAACTTATCATGAATATTTTTTTTCTTGTTTTTTATTTCTTTTGACATCCTAACCTTTGCTTTATTAAAAAATGTTGAAATCGTTACTGCGCGTTTACGCTTGGTTCCTAATGGGTTAAAAAACTAATAACATACTATTAACAGCATTCAAAATAATACTTTTCTGTTTTAAATTTTAATTTCACTTACATTAGCGGATATAATAAAATATAATATTTCATAAAATGTAATATTAAAATAATATTAAACAGACACACATATGCGTGTTATATCATCTTAAAAATTAGGAACCAAAACAAAACTTACCCACAAATATCGAATCACTTTTTTCACGTTCGTAATTCACACAATTATCATATAATATACATTCTTATGTAAAAAAACACTGAAAGAAATTTATTTAAATAGAAATCTTAAGTAAATTGGATAAAATGCTAAGTTATTTTGACAGATTTTGTGCTCGAGCTTTTAAAGCAAGACCATCCCCTATTGAATTAAATAAAGAACTGCTTTATCGACAGGGGTTCGCCGGTTCCTGCCAAGAAATGCTGTCAGATTGCTCTACTTTTTACTTAAGTATGTCACTTTACTTTTAAATGAATTTTACTTTTAGAAAAAAATACGAATTAATTATAATTATGTTTTCAGTAGAACAAAGTACAATATATATTTTTTTATTTATATAAAAAAATAATTTCTTTCGGAAATTTCAGTCGATTCGTGACCTAATTTACAACTAAAATATAAATGTTATAAATAATAACTTAATTTATCTTAAATTATTAAGGTGTTTTATAAAATATCCAATATAAAAATACAAAATAATTAACATTTATATAGATATGCCACCTTTTGTTCAATTAAATAACCGCGTTTAAGAACTCAGTTGCTTCGCGAAAGTGCCAAGAAGGCACCAACGTAAATAATTCCTTATACGTACAACAGATGGCACTATGCTAAAAATCATATATAAGACATATTAGAGGCTGTCGTAGCGCAGTAGTAGTAACTGTAAGTTAGATAGTTAGTTTTTGTTTATTAGATAGAGAAATAATAAGCTTATTTTCATTTCTCCGATCTGGTAGAGCAAAGATGCAGCGTTAAGTTCCTCCTTTTATCACGCAGTATCTCGAAAATTGGACGGAAAGTGTGAAACAGGTTCCACCTGCATACCATTTTCAAATTATTGTGATTGTGTAAAAATATATTTTACTTTCACTTTATTTGATGTAATATAAAAAAATAATCAATTAATTAGACGTCAGTAACAGAGTCGCCAGATGAGGCCAGTCGTGGACAGGGTCACAAAGTGTGACTGCAAATGCGACAGGTTGTGGGTTCGATTCCCAATCAAGGAAATGAAATAATTAATATTTTCATTTCTTCGCTCTGATGTCCAGGCAATGCGTGGCGTTGAGTTCCATCCAGCATCCATCCAGCGGCATCCAGAAAAATATTAGTAGATCGATTCATTTTTTTTCTTCATACAAATGTTTCGTTCAGAATACTTTGTCATACATCAGATCATTATGTCATAAAAGAACAACGTTAGATTGAAAAGCGACAGTTTTCAGCTATAATCCCGGAGTAGGGAGGTATTCATAAAATTCCGTACTTTTTTTAGAAAACGGAGAACAGAGTGTCTTAACATTACACGGAATAAATTAGCGAATTGCAAAAGTCGACTCTTAAATTTACTCATCAGATCATAGATATGATAATATTCTAAATTGAAACATATGTCAAATTTGAATCGGGGCCACAATCACCACTCGTAGAGTCTGTTTCTCCACTATTTGACGATTGAAAATGATGACGACTCTATTTTTATTAGTTAACTAGCAACTACACAGTTATTTATTTTCTCATCTGAATTACTTTCGTGATCAAATTTCGTTATAATTTTAAAGATATAAATACATTGAAAACTAAAGTATCCACCAATTTAATAAATTATCTATTTTGTAGCAATTTATTCGGACAAAATGTTTAATTTGACATCACTTTTTTTATTTAAGAACCGATTTAAATAAAACAAACACTACAGTGAAAACTACATTTAAAACGGTTAAGCCATTTCTGAGATTAGCGTGCACAAGCGCACAGACAAAGAGACAAACAGAAAAAATATAAAAAAAACAATGTTATAGATCCTATTACATTAATAAATGCCAATAATACTTTTTCTCATATATTTTATTATAGATACGTTAAAAATAGATTATACAAATCTAAAAAGATAACAATAATTTTTGTCACACATTAAAAAAAACCGCATTTAGATATATGATTAGAGTCCATCCGGGTGCAATACGGAAACTGCACCTACACGAGAGGTCACGCAAGACTCATCGTAACCGAGGTCGGGACCCGGTAGGATACTATCAGAGTGAATTGCATCTGTACACTTGTAGACGTAAAGCTGTGTTTAGTTGCGTAATGTATTTATTTATTTATGTCAAGTATTATAAGTGTGTGAGGCTGTCGGGAGTTCGTTTCGTTGGAGATGGTTCTGGATTCGATTCACGTTCATTGCCTCGCTCCGGAAAAGAGCTTTTCCACTCAACACGCAAGTCTCTAGAAATCAAATTAAATAGTTCAAATTATCTAAATTTGAAAATTTCACTCCATAATTCTGAAGACAAAAAATCGAAATCGGGAGTAAAGCCCGGTTTTACCGTGAAAGAAGAATAAGTTAGTTATACTTAGGTGAAACGGATGCCTTTTAACTTACCTTATTATTAGTAGGTATTCAAAGCTAAAATATTTTGTGCTTTTTTCGCTTCGTTCCATAGAACTGAGCGAGTTCATTTCTTTATGCTGGCTAGGTCCTTTCCGCCCGACTATATATTGGTGGAAATTCAAGCATCCGGTCTACTCTTCGCGGTGGCAACCGGGCTTAGTGTAGAAAATATAGTCAATTTTTGTTTGACTTCTAAGTTGTATGAAATCTCATAAACATTGGTATGTTAGTAGGTATTTACGCCGCCGAAGCTATATAATAGTAATAAATTAAATTTTTGCTAAGAATGGTTTTTTTTAATATTTTCGTCAAAGGAATTTATTTACATAGAGTAAAGACTTGTTATTTATCACTTATATTATTTCTGTTATTTAAACAAGGAATAGTGAAAAATTGAGTACTTTTTTTCTTATTTCTTTCTATATACCTAGTAAAATACTATTAGTACATGTAGTACCAATAACCATGTACTTGACAATCTCATATTTTCATATCACCACCCGTACTAAATACAAAAAAATCATAACACAACCACAACAAACTCTAAGCCCAGTGAAAGCGTTTACATAACCCAAAAATGAGATAAAAGACATATTATTATGTAGAATTAACTTTTGATGACGATTACACCTTGGCTTCGTCAATTACTATAGTGAAACTGTGTGAATACTGTATGAATAGAATCACCAGAGAGAATCTCCATTGCTTTGACATAGGTGGCCGTACTTCGCCTCAGGGTTTGCCTTAATAGTGGAGTGACAGCGAAAGTGACCATTTTGAACCATCCATCAGAATCATCTAGTAATAATAGTTATTTTTATAGCTATTACAACAAGTTTTATACGTTATTTATAGATGAGAGATGTTTAAAGTTCACTTATGTATTGTTTTAGGTTCACTCTGTATCCCATATATGGTCCCTAGGGAATATGGTCGAAAGCGAAAAATTGCAAATGTTTTTTTTTAAATCAAAATCAGCTTCACGCTGTATCCCGCATACAGCAGGGTAGGCAAAGGGAACCTAGTGTTAAGACACTTCGTTCCCCACTTTCTGCCGAATTCTGGAGGCATTGCGTGTCGAGTGGCAGAACTCAACGCCGCGCTTAACCTCGACACCAGAGCGAAGAAATGGAAATATAAATTTAAGTAAATATTTCATCTCCTCGAGTGGGGATCGAACCCACAACCAGTCGGTTTTACAGTCACACTTCGTATCACTGCGCAACGACTGGCCTCATGTTTTTATATCTTTTAAACTACTAAGAAGTATAGTAATGTGTAAAAGATACTTGTAATTATACTCTTCTCATACTTTATAGTGGGGTAAGCAGAGGGAACCTACTATATAGTGATTAGTGGCGGAATTCAACGCTGCGTTTAGTCTTGTTACCAGAGCGGGCATGTGAAAATAATTAATTAATTCGAACTCCACTACAGCGTTAAGAGTCAGGTGTGGTGTCAATGCGGCACGACGACCTCACAGTGACCGACGTGACGGCGATAATTATATTTAAAAAAAAATCTGTTATCGAATATTGTTTTGGGCAATGTTAAATATTTTGTAATCCTATATAGATATTATGTATATTGAAAAGGATGTGTGATCCATTTTTCACCTTTTTATAAACATTGTTGACATTTAGTGGAAATTAATGACGAAAGAAAAAAATTATACAAAGTAACCACCCATATCGTAACTATAAATCATAACATCAAATATGATTCGTTCATGTATTTGACAGAGTCATTAAATAGCATCGTTTGTTCATCTGTGAATTTGTGGATTTTAAACTGTCAAAGCTTCTGACTATAAATATGATGATTATAAGTTCGATTCTCACTTGGGGGAATAACTTATTTTCATTTCCTTTCAATTCCTGGCTCCAGAACAGCAATACGCGGTGTTGAGTTTCGCCATATACAACGCTTAAATTAACTTACCGTTAAGTTACACACAGAGTCTCTTAACACTTTACTATAAATCAATTTTTATCTCGAGTCTTTCTATTTTCCAATGATTATTACCGCTTAAACCCACAACTTATCCTACGTAAAGCTTCAACAAAAATATATGTCATAATTATCATATTATATAAAAAAAACATTAGAAGTTCATGCAGTTAATTTTAAAATTATTAAAAATTTTACATTTGCCGTACATCCGCTTACGACAGGATAGATAACCTTAATACCACTTAGTATATTTCTAAACAAATTTAATATAAACATATAATAAAATCGTAACTGCTAGATGTATGTATATGGAAGATAAATGAAAAAGAAAACGATTACTGATATTGATCAGTAGTAGTAGAATCCAAAATAATGATTTTGCAAAAAAAAATATTTGTGCGTTTGTTCTTGCTAATCTCAGAGTCGACTTGTCCGATTTAAATCGAATTTTTACTATTAGATTTTGGCAAGCTTTGTTTAACATACGGAGTTTGTTTTATCACAGTCGGTTTATGCATAAAAAAGTTATATCAATTTAAAGTATGTAGTTCGACATAATTGCTGTTAGCTTAATGAGTTATTTTATAAAACTGTTTTATTGAATTGGCTAAATCTATAGTTTTTAATGTTTTGTTCTTTGACACTTTGTTTTGTTGTTTGTAAAAATATTATTTGTATAATGATAGAAGATAAATGAAATTGTAATATGATAAAAATACCGAGATTTCAAGATTAAGGACTTTCCAATATACCTTATGTTTATAGAACGAATCATATTGAGGAAATTTGAAAGATTATATTATTTTCTCAAACTTAAACTCAAATACCATCTACACGATGGTAATTGAATTATCGTCAAGCCTTTTACAGATCATTGGTTCCCCAACGATTCGAATGGATCTATGTTGTATACGATCAAATGATTCAAGCTGAAATTTGGGTACACCAGCCCACAGACGAGAACAGTACTCCATATGAAGCCGTGCCTGGAGCCTATACAATCCAAGACCAATCGACGTTTTGGTGTGAAGTGCCGTCTCGCTCTGCTGATGACCCCCAGTTACCTCGAGGTCAACTTGGCCTTGCTTTTCAGATGATCGAGGAACGATGAACGATGAACTTGTATCTTCTGGGGATTGAGTTGAACCAAGTTCCTTCCACACCATGAGAAAAAATTCCCGAGGGACATCTCAACAGAAGACAAGTTTATTTCAGCACTGTATCGTATGCATAAGAATGAATGCTAGGACCTACTAACATGTCATTGATATCCAGAAGAAACAACGTAGGGGACAGCACGTTGGGGGACACTAGCGATCACAAGTATACATAGTAGCCTGTGATAGCTTTCCCTATTTCCAGCAAAAACCGTCGACAACGACCTTAATACTGCGCCCAGTGATAAAACTGGCGATCTACTTGCATATATTTAAGGACCTTTGCTCTTGCAAGCGCCCCGTGCACACTCGTTCCTTCGATCGAGGCATTTGCCTTCGTCATGCCCAGACCTACCACTCTCTCTTGCTTTCGATAGCCGCAGCCCATCGGTGGGTTAGGTAAACCAGAGGACCACCACTTGAGCGACCATGGCAGAAGCCATATTGATGGTCATTGATTATTGATCACCTATTGGTGATCCTCCAGATAAATCAAGAACTGGCTATTTATGGTGCTTACCATCACTATTGAAAGCAGGAATAGTACTTGTTAGTAGTTAGATGGAACTGTTATATACTGGTTATGTATATAATAACCCTTAATCCTTTAATTCCTTATTTCCCTGTCAGCATATTTTGCTGAGCTTCTTTCACTCAGATTAAATATTAGTTCAGTTCATTCCTAACATCCGCGCGTGACACTTGCCTTTCTAATTAATCACTTTAAATATTATAAGTATTTCTTAATAAACATTTTATTCCTTTTTTAAATCTTTTTATTCTTTTTTAAAAAGTGGTTAAGCAAAATCCTCATAACAAATTTGGTGGCAGCGGTGGGATACCGACGGTGAAGGTATCCTTGGGACGTCTCTGATCTGGAAAGTGAGCTATTTCCATAAAGAAACGTTAATAAGTGAAAGAACAATTTCGCGAGTGTCAAAAGTGCTAAATGAACTCAATTCAACATCCTGTCGACGCATTATCCTGTCGAATCAACTCCTGCGCATCTGTGTTATATTCTGCCGTATTCGACGCTGTATCCTGTCAAAGAAAAATGTTCCTGTACCTGTATTCTATATCTACTCTACTGTAAGTCCAGTTTATTTATCAAGTTCCAGACATTTTAGAAGAAATTCGTGTGATTTGTGATTGTGTTATTGTGCTCGTGTTTTACGTCATTTTAAATATAAAACTAATAATTAATTACCTGTTATACATAATAAAATTAATGTTATAAAAAGAAATTGTCATAAAACTTTCATCATATTATTGTTACTGAATACCATTGCTTATCGGACACCTGTTATAAATTACAACTAAGCGCTACTGCATATCCGTCCTTCTATTACACCGTAACTTGAATTTATTTTTAATTTAATTTGTAATTAATTATCTTGTATAAAATGTCTGTCAAGGAATCAAAAATTAAAAGCGAAAAAGTAGAGCAATTAACAATCGCAACTTTATTTAAATTTATAAAATCATTTGATGGCACACGAGAAAAATTAAATTCATTTTTAACAAATTGTGACAATGCTATAAGTCTTGCTAGTGAAGGTCAAAAAACAGTTTTATTTAAATATATTCTATCACAATTAGAGGGAAAAGCTGAAGTAGCCTGTTCTATTAAAGTATTTGAAGATTGGGACCAATTAAGCTCATTCCTAAAAACACAATTTGGAGAAAGGAAACATTATGCTCACTTACTAACTGACTTACAGGAATGCCGACAATTAAGTAATGAACCTGTTAACCAATTTGCACTTCGTATCGAAACTTGTTTATCTAAATTATTAACAGAAGTTACCTTATCTAACAAAAATGATCTTGAACTAATTGGACGAACAGCAGCTATGGAGGACTTAGCTCTTAATTCATTTTTACTAGGCCTTAAGCCAGAGATTTCTAACTTAGTCCGAAGTAAGAATCCCAATAACTTAAATGAAGCTATTAATTTTGCAACATCCGAGGAAAAGATATTAGCTTTTTTCAACAAACGTAATCCACACAATAATAATATAGCTTTTCAACGGTCATCTTCCAAGTCACAACACCACACACACTCTAGGTCTTCTGCTCCAATTACCAGTCCGAGGCCTCACATAAATCAACACCAGGTTAGTCAAAATAATCAATCTCTATTCTGTCGTTATTGTAAGGTCAGTGGTCATGTTCTAGAAAATTGCAGGAAAAGGGAATATAATAATAGCAGGTTTAAATCTCCTCAAATACCTCAATATTCACAGCGTCCTAGACAAGATTTTAATAAGCCGTCACGAGTTAATTGCGTTATTAGTGACGATACTTTCTATAATTCTCAAATTCAAGAATCCTCTAACACAGATGATGCCCAATTTTATAATAATCATGATAATTTAAACTAATAATGGGCTCACGGAGGTGTCTCGTGAGTCCCAAAACTCAATCCTTAGCCAAGTCCTTAGCTAATGACACCTTATCCATAATTTCCATACCCAAGGACCACACGGGTAACCAGCCCCAAGCAAGCGTCCATATTTCCAAATCCAAGGACCACACGGGTAACCAGCCCCAAGCAAGTGTCCATATTTCTAAATCCAAGGACCACACGGGTAACCAGCCCCAAGCAAGTGTCCCTATTTCTAAATCCAAGGACCACACGGGTAACCAGCCCCAAGCAAGTGTCCCTATTTCTAAATCCAAGGACCACACGGGTAACCAGCCCCAAGCAAGTGTCCCTATCTCTAAATCCAAGGACCACACGGGTAACCAGCCCCAAGCAAGCGTCCCTATTTCTAAACCCAAGGGTCACATGGGTAGTCAGCCCCAAATAAGCACCCAAAATAATTCAAATAATGAAACCATTATTTATAAAATATCTTGCATCCCTTACAAAATATCCTTACCTCATATACTAGTGCATACATCTATTTCTAATAAACCTCTAACTTTCTTAGTTGACACTGGATCATCCGTTTGTTTACTAAAAAAATCTTCAATTCCATGTTATTCTAATATGAAATTAGGTGATGAAATAATTAATTTAAAAGGAATTGATAATAATCAAGAAAACACTATACCCACTCTCGGTAACCTTTTAATGAATTTAAAATTCGGTAATGAATTCATAAAATATACATTTCACGTAGTGGAAAATCTTCAATTACCCTATGACGGTATAATAGGTAATGATTTATTAACTTTTTTCCACTGTTCAATCAATTATAATCAAAAATCCCTTAACGTAAATAATATTAAAATTAAACTAAATTTCACTGATCCGACTTATCAAATACCACCTCGTTCTGAAATCACTGTAGAATGTTCAGTTACAAATCCTGAATTGAAAGAAGGTCTTATTCTTGATCAACATTTAAGTGACACACTATTCATAGCAAATTGTCTGGTGAAAGTGAAAAATAATAAACGCATTAATCTTACCGTTTTAAATACATCAGAAAAGCCTGTTAATTTAAATTCCAATCTTTTATTAACGTTACATCCAGTTGATTTCAGTGATTCTTACCAGTATAATGATAATAAACAATCTTGCTTAGATAGAACCAATGAAGTTCTTGAACTTCTTCGTGTATCACACTTAAATTCCGAGGAACGCGATTTCCTCTATGATGTATGTTCCAAGTATTCTGATATTTTTCATCTTCCTAGTGATATCCTTACATCGACTGATGCTATTCAACATGAAATACGAACTTCTTCTGATCAACCTATCAATGTTAAATCTTATCGATTCCCAGAAGTCCATAAACAAGAAGTTAACTCTCAAATTCAAAAAATGTTAGACCAAAAAATTATTCAACCTTCTTTATCTCCATGGTCTTCTCCAATATGGATAGTTCCGAAAAAGATAGACGCTTCTGGTCAGAAAAAATGGCGTATCGTAATCGATTACAGAAAGTTGAACGACATTACTATTGGTGAAACCTATCCAATTCCAAATATTGTTGAAATCCTTGACCAATTGGGTAACTCCAAATATTTTTCAACTCTTGACCTTGCGTCAGGATTTCATCAGATTAATATGGCTCCTCAAGATTCCTGTAAAACAGCTTTCAGTGTACCTCAAGGACACTTTGAATTCACTAGAATGCCATTTGGGCTTAAAAATGCCCCTTCAACCTTCCAACGTTTAATGAATAATGTCCTTACAGGTCTCCAAGGTGAACGATGTTTTGTGTACCTGGATGACATTGTCATTTATTCTCACGACTTACAAAGTCACGTCGAAAACCTAACAAAGGTGTTTCAGAAATTAAGATCCTTTAACCTTAAGCTTCAACCCGACAAATGCGAATTTATGCGCAAAGAAGTCGGTTACCTTGGACATGTAATTACTGAAAATGGATTGAAACCAGATCCAAATAAAATAAGTTCAGTCCAAGGATTTCCAGTTCCAAAATGTCCAAAGGACATTAAATCTTTTCTAGGTCTTATTTCGTATTACAGACGGTTCATACCGGAGTTCTCTAAATTCTCTAAACCCTTAACATTACTTTTAAAGAAAGATACTCCTTTTGTGTGGACAAATGAACAACAGCTAGCCTTTGAGAAACTTAAAGATAAGTTAATTACAGCTCCAGTCCTTATTTACCCAGATTTCACAAAACCATTTAATTTAACATGTGACGCATCCAATTACGCGATATCCGCTATTCTATCTCAAGGTCCTGTAGGAAAGGATCATCCTATAGCTTATGCATCTAGAACGTTGAATAAGTGTGAAGTCAACTATAGCACTACTGAAAAAGAGCTTTTAGCTATAGTTTGGGGTTGTAAAACGTTCAGACCTTATCTATTTGGACGAAAGTTTGTGATCATAACTGATCATCGTCCATTAAAGTGGCTTTTTAACCACACTGATCCCAGTAGCAAATTGCAACGGTGGCGTCTTCAATTACAAGAATTCGAATACGAAATCGTATATCGAAAAGGGAAATTAAACTCAGCCGCTGATGCCCTTTCCCGCTATCCAGTAAATCCGGTTTTACCTGAAAACTCGGAAAACTCAACTCAAAATGATTTAATTGACCTTGGTCAATTGGATATTAGTCCTTTTAATGCGGAGTTAGCTGATTTTAGTCCTTTTTCTCTTCCAAGTCCTGAAAACTTACCTGATCCTCTGGATCCTATGTTAGTTGATGACATTAATCCATCTCTTCTCCCAGAGATACTAGGTGAAAATAATTATCAAACTTCAAATACTCAACATCCTAATCTTGTAATAAATCCCAATTCAAATGTAGAGAATAACTCTATTGAAAACTTACCTGAGTCGGCTAGTAATTATACAAAATACTTGAAAATCCCTGCAACAGTAAAATATACCACGAAAATTGTGGAACATAATGATAGTATACTGAAAAGTCAAAATAAAATTCTAATTATACCTACATCCCTAGACTTGGATGAATCTAATCCGTATGTTCAGGAGATCTTGTCAAATTCTCCAGATTCTGAATCCTTTATTAATTCAGAAAGAACATTACTTTCTTTTAAAATGATTATTCATAATAATAGAAAATACTATTTTCTATTTATCAAAGTACACCACTTCGATACTTGTTCCTATAGTGATATCTTTGAATCTATAAAAAGTATTAGAGATCATCTTGTAAATGAAATCGAACCTGTTAGTGAAATAAGTATTACTGACTTCAAAAATCCATTTGATAAGCATACCTATATTAAAATATATAATATTATAACTCATTTATTCCATAATACTAATATTGAAATCCATATTTATCGAAATAAAATATATTATCCAAGTCCTTCTGAAGTAATAAAAATCTTACGCGAAAATCACGACATTCCAGTAGCTGGTCACCTCGGTGCCACTAGAATGTTCAATAAAATCCGTGAACAATATTATTGGAAAAATATGCGTAATGAAATAGAGAATTATGTCAAAGATTGTACTTCCTGCCAAACTAATAAAGCTCTAAGAAAAATAAACAGAGCACCAATGCAGTTAACCAGTACGTCTACTTCTCCTTTCGAGAGGCTTTCACTCGACATAGTTGGACCTCTTCCCGAATCTGGCACTGCCAAAGTTAAATATATACTTACTCTTCAGGATGACTTAACGAAATATTCCATAGCATATCCAATTCGCAGTACCACAGCTGAAGAAACCAGCGAGTGCTTACTTCATTTTATATCCTTATTTGGTATTCCTAAAACTATTCTCACCGATCAGGGTACCAACTTCTCTTCCGATATGTTCAAGGAAACGTGTAAATTCCTAAAGGTAAAACAACTATGGTCATCTCCCTACCATCCTCAAACACAAGGCGCCTTAGAGCGTAGTCATTCTACATTAAAAGAATATCTTAAATCATATATAACTGAAAAACAGGATAACTGGCCTAGGTACGTGTATACAGCTATGTTAGCCTATAATACAGCAGTCCATTCTACAACTAATTATACTCCATATGAACTATTATTCGGACATAAACCAATTTTACCAAATTCCATTTACGAATCTGCTTCAAATGCTACTTACCCGGACTATGTTAGAATGTTACAACATCGTTTAAAGTATACTCGCGACAAAGCTGTCGATTATATAAATAAATCCAAAGAGTCCTCTAAAGCCTACTATGATAATCGTTCTCGACCAATCAGTTACCATGCTGGTGACTATGTTTATTTAAAAAATCATCTTCGAATGCGTAAAGCCCTTTCCCCTATTTGGAAAGGACCTTATAAAGTAATAAAAGTAAATGGTAGGAATAGCCTAACTCTTTTAATAAATCGACGACATGTCACCCATCATTTTGATGAGGTCAAATTAGCTCGTAAAAAATAGTAATAATGTAATGTAACATAGTTTAATAAGTATTTTTATCTTTATTCTAAAATAAATAAATAAATAATATATATACATCCTAATTAAAATACATCTGAAATTGCTTGCTTGCAGTTTCCTATCCTCTGCACATGAAGCCTTCATAGAAACATCTACGAATACTTCCGGTATATATTTCGACCCCATTGGGTCAATTAAATTAATAGATGGTTATTTAAGTGTAGTAATTCCAACAGACATTTCATACATGGAACATCAAATAAAAAATCTGAACGGTGTGATAGATACCTCTAAGTTGTTATGTAAACAAAGTGCTCTCTACACTGATATCGAATGTATTAAGATGCACCAGCCGCTTTTAGTTAGATATAATGACATAATTCGCGACTTCGAATCCATTTCACATTTAATCGAATTTAGATCAAAAAGGTCTGCTTGGATTAGTGGTGTGGGCACAGTTTTTAAGCATTTATTCGGAACTATGGACGAAAATGATGCTATTCAGTATAGTAAAGCCATTGAAACCATAGAAAATGACCAAACACAGTTGGCCAAATTAGTAAAAGAAAATATTTTAGTCACTACTTCCTCTCTTTCTTCTGCAAAAGAGACCTTAAATAAATTTAATGCGAATGAGCAACAGCTAAATTACGCAATTGACGCTCTATCTCGCAGCCAGCACAATTTAAGTTTGTTATCTGATAATTTATATTTAAAATCAAAAATTAATGAAATTTTGAATACAATAGAGAGTACATTGTTAGCTTTATCTTTTAAATTAGAAGACGTAATAAATGGAATAATGTTTAGCAAAACGAATATTTTATATCCATCCATTATAACTCCTAAACAATTATTTAATGAACTTGTAGAAAATTATAGATTCATAGCCGATTACCATCAATTTCCTGTAAGTATATCTTTGGAAAATATTTACATAATCATGAATGTCTCTGAAATAGCTACTTATTATTATAATAATAAAATTATATTTGTCTTAAAATTACCTTTAGTAAATACAAAAATATATAATTTGTATCATAACATTCCTTATCCCGTGTCTGTCATTAATAATACTTATACAACAATCATTCCTTCAATTAAATATTTAGCTATAACTCGAGACAGATCATATTACTGTAGGTTAGATAACCTAAGTAGTTGTAAGTTATTAAATAAGTTTGATTATATTTGTACTATTCCTAATGTTTATTCTAGTTTAACTACACCGATCTGCGAATCGGAAATATTTTCAAAAGTTTTAAAATATGTTCCTTTAAATTGTAAAACCAAATTTCTCCAAGGTCACTTAGAAATTTGGCAACCTTTGTCTAATAATAAATGGATATATGTAATTACAAATCCGTCTAAAATATCTATTGACTGTGAAAGTTCAAATATTAAAGAATTAATAATATCTGGCACAGGTATTTTAAATTTACCTATAGATTGTATAGCATATTATAAAGACTCGAGGTTAATACCGAAAAATACAAAAGTAATTAATTTACGACCAATTATTACTAATTTCAATTTATTAAATGATTCTTGTTGTAATTCAGAAAAACTTTTAAAATCAAAATCTTACATTCATACTTATAATTTAACAAATATTAACCTTGATTCTATTTCATCTCAACATAACGTTGATATTAATCACATTATAACAGAATTGGATGGTTTAATTAAAAAACCACATATAGTTTTGTATGGACAATATTATTCTTACACTACTATTATAATATGCATCATAATTATAATTATAGTTCTAATCTTTGGCTATAAGTATTTTGTAAAGTCTGGCAAATGTCGAAACATTTTTAATAAAAATAAAAATAATATTTCTAACACTGAGGAACTCTCAGAAGCCGTCGAATCCGCCAGAATTCCAATTTCCTTGCCCAGAATCCGAACCACAGTCACATAAACTTAACCCTTCTAGGGTAAGTTTACTCTCATCCCTGGGGGCTGTTATATACTGGTTATGTATATAATAACCCTTAATCCTTTAATTCCTTATTTCCCTGTCAGCATATTTTGCTGAGCTTCTTTCACTCAGATTAAATATTAGTTCAGTTCATTCCTAACATCCGCGCGTGACACTTGCCTTTCTAATTAATCACTTTAAATATTATAAGTATTTCTTAATAAACATTTTATTCCTTTTTTAAATCTTTTTATTCTTTTTTAAAAAGTGGTTAAGCAAAATCCTCATAACAGAACGGAACCGTCGCCTTTGTTTGGCAACGGGTGGATAAGAACGCTCTTCTACGAGTCTGAGACTACTCCAAATGAGTAAAAGTGCCGGTAGTATCGGTGTCAGTGCAGGGGCACAAGAGCAGAGAGATGCCATCTGGCCCACTCGACTTATGGATACCCAGAAAAATACGCTCGCCTAACTGCTTTTTGAATGAGTTTAACTTGAGGCATTGAGCTCTGGCACCGCGAGATGGTCGGCGGCACTATTTCTCGGTCATCCATAGTCGAGGTCGAGGTAAAGAGAGCGCCCAAAGATCAGCTCTCTCTTTCGCCATATGGACCAACATGTCATTTCCTGTGCATAATAGCGGAAACGATGGCTGGCTAAAGTTGCCAAGTGCTGCCTTGGAGAGAGCTCAAAACTGATAAGTTCCGGACGGCTGAAATAATTAAACATATTTATATTAAAAATAAATTTTTTTGCGAGCAAATTTAATAAAATCCCGAAACAGTTAAATTTCGATTTATTAAGTGCATAACAGTACAGATAATCATAATATAATATTATATGAAATATTCATAGAGTTTAAGCGGACGTTCGAACGTACGAATAGTTCAAGATCAAAATAAATCCTAACGAAATACTATTATTCATATTAGTTACTCCCAGTAACACAGTCCTACCACTTTTAAAAACAAAACAAACATTACGTTTACTCAGCACGAAATAATTACTAAAGTGTGCCTTCTTCTACTTAAATGCATTTCGTATTCAAGTTTAGTCTTCCCTTTAAGTGGCTCTAACCATTATTGCGCAATATGTGGGCATAGGAAAATGTCCGTGATTTGCGCAACGGTCTGTCGATCTGTTTCAATATGTGAGTATTGAAACCAGCGCCTACACTAACTTGTAAACACTGTCAGTGCCGGTTTTAGCATCACCAGCGCCCTGGTCGAGATTTATTCGGCGCCCCCTAACTGCAATTACACACAAAAAAGGAACTAGG
This sequence comes from Heliconius himera, assembly GCA_021202915.1. Taxonomy (NCBI): domain Eukaryota; kingdom Metazoa; phylum Arthropoda; class Insecta; order Lepidoptera; family Nymphalidae; genus Heliconius; species Heliconius himera. The sequence continues at coordinate 1,585,848 of JAJHJA010000352.1, forward strand.
TACCTACAATGAAATAACCATCTATTAAAAAAAATATATATTTAATAGATACCAGTCGTAGCGCAGGGGCATAAGTAAGCTGCAAAATTGACTGGTTTTGAGTTCGATCCCCACACACTTTAAATTTATATTTAATTTCTGTTATCGAGGCAAAGCGCAGTATTAAGAGAATTTAGCGTAAAGTGGCGAACGGAGCATCTTAACACGAGGAAAAAATCTAATAAAATGTAACTTTTCTAGAGTTTCTATCGGCGAATGCATTCATTTTCGATTTCATTTTATTTTCGATTGACAAAGTTGCCAATTTTGTCAATCTTGATTGATAGATTGTCGATCGCAGATATGTTTTTATCAGTTTCAGCTTAGAAAAACTCCTTTCCCCACCAGCAACCGTTAGAGTTATAATTAGTAATATTCGCAATACTATCCATACATTTGGACATAGCTCTTGCAAGTTGTGATCTTTAATAAAATTTTAAACATAAGTAGGGGTTCCACACAGGGCAACCTGATTCTGATCAGGCAAAAAAAAAATCAGGCTAATGAGTTCATCACACAACCTACAACCATCTATATCTGATTTAGAACCCACAGTTAATTTTAATTGGAGATCACCAAGGTTGGGGTTTTCAGGAATTTGTTTGATATTGTACAAAAAAGACCAAGAATTCGAGTACTCATTTAACTGTTCAAATCTTTCATTAACTGAAATTAATGTACGCTACATTAGAGACTTACTAAGAGAGAGTTGAAAAATTCTACTTCAAATTTCTTTTCTGGAGAAACAATAGGCTCGTCGCGGGCAGTTTCATCAGCTTGACGCTTAACAAATCGAATTCTTTTTATGGGTCTAAACTCAGTTTCAACTTGTAGTTCTTCAGCTAATACCTTTGCAGATAAAATGGCGCTTTGAAAGTCTATATTCTTATATATTTTTTTGGCTGTTAACCAAAAGGATTTCTGTGCTTTTGTGGAAATTTTTAAATGGCGTTTAACAGAGTTGTAAGAGCGAAATTATGGAAGATACTACCCCGATACAATGTGAGCGGATCTTGCTGCAGGCTTTACAGAGATCACTCAGCCTGCGTGCGAGTAGGAGCTGGCATGTCGCCCTGGTTTGACATCCGATCGGGTGTTAAACAAGGTTGAGCCATGTCGGCTTGGTTGTTCAATTTGTATTTGAATAGTTGTCTTCAAGGAGTGAAACAAAGTGATATGGGAGTGAAAGTAGGTAACCTGAATGTGAATTGCCTGCTGTACGCAGATGATGCAGTGCTTATTGCATCATCAGAATATAAGTTGCAGGCATTGGTCACCACTCTGAAAGAAGGGTGTGAATATAATGGTATAAGCCTCAATGTGAATAAGATAAAGGTTCTGATTTTTGAAAGAGATGAAGAAAGGACGGAATGCAAGATCAGTGTTAATGGTAAGATATTAGAACAAGTGAATGAAGTGGTATACTTGGGAAGTATGTTCAGTAGAGATGGAAGATACTAGTTGGATGTGGAAAGGCGTATTGCTGCCGGTAACAAGGTTAACGGAGCCTTAGCTGCATTGATAAGACGGCGAAACATCAGCACAGCTGCGCGTTTGGCCGTACACAATGCAGTTTTGGTACCGACTCTGTTATACGGCAGCGAAACGTGCGTATATAGAAGAAGAATGAAAGAAAGATGAATGCTATGGAGATGCAATCTATTCGTAAGATATGCGGAGTCAGCTTAGCTGATCGAATAAATGATGCAATGAAGAGGTACACAGAATGGCAAGTACTAGTGAGGATGTCACGTTAAGAATGAAGAAGAACGTGCTCAGCTGGTTTGGGCACTTCGAACGAATGAGTGATGAAAGAATGGCAAAAAAGTTTTATGATGGAAAAGTGAACGGTAAGAGCGGTAGGGGGAGACCTCGGTTGACCTTCGAAAACACAGTTCAAATTCAAATTCAAAATATTCTTTATTCAAATAAACGCTTATAAGCACTTTTGAATCGTCAAATGAACATATAACAAAAAAACAAGAAAAACCTACCACCGGTACGGAAGGCAGTTCTGCACTCTAGGCAGTACTGCAACTCTACAGTATCAAAGATACTGGAGGAAGGTCACGTAAAAAGCACGAGGACCCCCGGAGGGCATGTATGAAGAGGTTCATGACAGTGGACAAGGCGAAAGAGGTATGTAGTGACCGTAGCGTTTGACGCTCCGTTCTCTCTGACTACCCCGCTATGGATGAAGCGTAAAGTTAGTTTAGTTTAGTTTAGAAAAGCGTCCGTTCACTTATGTCATGTTTGCACAGACTTATTAAGACTAGGGGCCACTCGGACAAATCATGAACTGATGGCGGGCCGGCCGCCAGAAGTATAGGTAATTAAAGACAATAAAGAATTGATAATAATTTATTAAAATTTAAAAAGAATTCATTAATTTGAAGCGTGGCACTGCATAGTGCTTATATTTGGCTCAAATTTACTTGTAGCAACACGTAAAACTGCTTCCAAACTTTCATTTGCAAGGCGGTTTCGATTTTTTGTTTTATTATTATTTAGTATTGAAAAAGTTTGTTCACATATATAGGTAGAACCAAATAAGCTGGCACATTTTAGAGCGTTTATGCGCAACTACACGTACATATTTTTATCGATGCAGTGGTAAAAGTTCAGAAAGTCTCCTTCGTTGAATTTATTGCGTAAATCTTGTTCGTTTTGAATGTGAAGGGATTGCTTAATATGTCCAATAGAGGTTTCTTAAACTCCGAAAATCTGTCTTGAAAAGATTGAATCAAAATATCTAGCTTTTCTACATAACTGAAATTAATCGTAGTATTGTTGAATTTTTCAGCCATTTTCTTGTAATTCGGAAAATGATTATAATTTCCAGAATTCAATTGTGATCTGAAAAGTGTCAGCTTGCATTGAAGGGATGATACATGAACGTAGAGCTGGAATATCAGTTGATTTTTGCCTTGAAGCCGTGTGTTCAAGACATTCAAACGATTTGTAATGTCAACTATAAACCCAAATCACACAACCAATCAGGATTTTTAAGTTCCGTGACATTCCTTTGCTTCCGCCAGAAATATTCCAATTTATTCTATTAAATATAGAAATCGTTCCAGTGTCAATCCACGACTTAGCCACCTTACTTCTGTATAATACAGTAAATCTCCGTATTCACTTTCGATGTCATCAAGGAATTGTTTGAATTGTCTGTTTGAGTCCTCGTGATTTTATAAAATTTACAGTTCAAACTACCGCTTTCATGACATTTTGAAATTAATTTTTGTTAGAACAGATGGCTTCTTGGTATATAATACAGTGAAACTGCATGAGATTTTCAGCGTTTACGGTTTTTTCTTGCAGATGCTTTTTGGCATAAAGAATTGATAATATGACTTTTGTCAAGAAGATGATTGTGTTGGGTTTCACAAAATATTAAAAAGACGTAGATAGACCATACAGAAATTTTATTTTTCTATGGGGATTCCCGAGAAATTAAACGTATTGAACACTACATTCAATTCTAGTGGTGCCTACATAACAATATTTCTATAAATTTTAGAACATCACAAGTAAGTAGGCCTCGCTCAATTGACCAAGGAATCTATAAGGGAAATAGGAATAGGAAATTATAAAGAATCATAAAATGGTACTGCGGCGCCCCTTTTTATCCGGCGCCCTGGGCGGTCGCCCTACCTCGCCCTACCCTAACGCCGCTACTGAACACTGTTGTTCTAACTGTTTGTGGATTTATTATTTCTTTTTTAGTTTAGATATAGCGATATCGGGATATCGGAGTTGACATAGTGAACCCAGTGCTGAGACACTCAGTTCCCATTACTCGTCCGCACTCTACTTTCCGCCGAATTCTGGAGGCATTGTCTGTTGATTGGCGGAACTCAATACTGCGTTTTGCCTTGTTACCAGAGCGAAGAAACGAAAATGTTCAATATTTCATTTCCTCGAGTGGGAATCGAACCTACAATCTGTCGCTTTTACTGTCGTACGCCAGTCGGGCCAGTCGTAGCGCAAATCTCTCTTTAGTTTACAAAATGACCTAAGAAAAAAAAAATAAAGAAGTATATTATCATGAGTTCATTTTTACTACACAACATTCACAGAACATATGAAATTTGACCAATTAGAGAAGATCTCGTACTGTGCAAAGAAATTATAATATGTATTTTAAAAAGCTTCCTTAAGCCTACACTTAGGTCATAAGTCCCAGGAACTTCTTTCAGCTCCTCTCCCACTTTACAAAGTGACGAGCCTGACTCTAACCCAATCCTTAGAAGACTAAGAAGTTTCCTTTTTTCACATTATATCAATATAAAAAAATGGCTAAAAGTAGAGAACGGAGTGTTCTAACATTATGTTTTCTTTGTCCAGATAAAACGGAGTTGCGTAAACACAAATAAATAGTTCGCATTGCGGTTAGGAAGATAAAAGATCTCAATTATCCTATTATAAGAACAGAATATGTAATACAAGATACAGTTACATGTTATTGTTTCATATCTATATCTACTTCCCTTATAGATAGACATACAGATAGAAATACATTTGTATATAAAGTTACCATTACTATAGAACGCGTAATAACGGTAACGGTAACGGTAACAAATATCTATAAACATATATAATGGTTATATATCTTTATAGATATTTGTTTATACTCTTTATATGGTTATACTGGTTGTGGGTTCGATCCCCAGTCGAGGAGATGAAATATTTACTTAAATTTATATTTCCATTTCTTCGCTCTGGTGTCGAGGTAAAGCGCGGCGTTGAGTTCTGCCACTCAACACGCAATGCCTCCAGAATTCGGTAGAAAGTTGGGAGCGGAGTGTCTTAACATTCTGCTCTCCTCTGCCTACCCTGCTGTGTGCGGGATACATGCGTGAAGCTGATTTATTTTATATATAAATTAAAGAAAAAAGAAAGAAAATACTTAGGACTCACGAACGTACGTTATAACTAACTAAACTAAACTTATTTTTTTACTTCAGCTTCAAGGTGTTTCCTACGCACAGCAGGGTAAGCAGAGGGAACCTAACCTGTTAAGACACTCCGTTCCCCATTTTCCGCCGGATGGGGCATTGTGTGTTGAGTGGCGGAACTCATCGAAGCGCTGTTCCCAGGGCGGGGAAATGAAAATATTAATAAATAATACAGTTAAACACTTGTACCACTGCGCCACGACGGCCTCGAAGTTTATATTCAAATTTAAAAATTGTAATAAATAATGTACCAAACAAAACACAATATAGTAACTTTTTATTTATTTTATATATTGTTATTTTTAATTGAATATCTTTATTAAATAAAAAATATATATATCTAAATATATAAATATTTATATATTATAAATATTTTTTGCCTCTAGCCACACCACCTGACGCAATTCTTAAACTGCAGTGCGTTCCAGTGTTGTCTGACTTCTATTGTGTGCTATTGTTTCTGTTTTCAATACAAAATGTTATAATAAAATGTTTTATACTACAATACGTACTATAAAGTCGTTAAAAATATTATAAAGTATTTATATATTTATATTTAAAAAAGGGCACAAGTGACGGTTGTAAGATCGATTCTGAGTTGAGGAAATAAATTATTAAATATTTACATTTCCTTGCTCTGGCACCGAGGCAAAGCGCGGCGTTGTGTTCCGCCACTTAACACGCACAGCCTCAAGAATTCACTGGAAAGTGGAGAACGAATATGTCTTCATTGAAAACGGAGTGTTTTAACACTACGTTCCCAAGCTCCTTCTGCCTACCTTGTTATGTGCTTATGTGCGGGATACAATGTAAAGTTAAAAAAATAAATAAAAAAACCAATGAACTAAAATTTTGGCTTAAGATCCTATACTAACATCGAAAACATAATATAATATATAAGCAAAATAGATCAATATTAACCAACGTCACCATCGCGGAATATGACCCCATACCAGTGGCGTAGCTAGGGTATTTGCTGCCTGGTGCGGATTAGGACTTGATGCCCTTTAAAATGTTCAAAGTAATTTCGGATTTCGATCAGTAGAGTAGATATATCGTTTTTTATTGCTGCAAAACTATAATAACTATATATAAGTTATAATGGGGGTCCAAGATGGAAGCGCACTGATAGGGCGTCCCTCCCAGGGGGCCCGGACCAGTGCGTCCCCGCTGGTGTGTCAAGTGGCGACGAATGCGGCGTTGGGGACCGCCACCCAACACGCCATGTCCGGAACGGCGGGAGGTGGAGGAATGAAAAATTAATAATATGCAGCGATTTGAACGGATGGGTCGGAACTGCGCGAAGCGGTTACGAGGGAGTCCTTGGTCAATATGGTGTCAAGAGAATTAACGAGGCTGGAAATCTTATACTGGAAATTTGCAAGAAAAGGAATTTGTTTGTGGCAAACATAATGTTTGAACACAAACAAATTCACATGTATACATGGGAGCGAGCGGAAGGGAAAGTATGATTGATTTATTCCTAGTGGATCAGCGTATTCGAAGCCAAGCTACGGACACCCGAGTGCTTAGGGGTTCTGAGCTGGGAACAGACCACTGTCTAGTCGTTGCTAGAATAAGGGGTCTGTTTGCAGGTTGGTGCAACTACACAAGGTGTCCAAACTTGGAGTCGAATTAGCGCATAAGAAACTGGAAGCTTCAAGATCCACCGATTAGAGAGGAATATCAAGAAAGAGTTTCCAAAAAGATAGACAGCAGCGAATCTGGAAATGAAAATATTGGAGTATGCTGGCAGATCCTTAGGGATTGCATGAAGGAAGCAGCAAAAGAGGTATGTGATAAAGGGAAAAGACGGAAGGCTTTACCAAAAAGCTTGACGAATGGTGGGATGATGAAGTGGAAAATGCTATAAAAAGATATCATGGCAGGATTATAAAGCCTCGGGTAAGGATAAAAGTATGAGAGACATTAAAAAGAAAGAGTATAAGCTGCAAAAGCACCAAACGACAGTACTGATAAAGATGAAACGTCAAAAGGCAGAGAAAGAAAGAGACGAAAGGTTAACGAACAACGTCAGAAAAAAAACGAAGCTTTTCTAGCGAGAAGTTAGTGATTCTCGAGGTTGCTCGCTAACCTGTAGTATGAAAGGGATGCTTTCGAAGGACGGTGAAATTTTAACGGAAGAACCATACGTTTTGCAGGGATGGGCGGAATTTTACAAGGAGATGTATGAATGTGATGAGTCCTCAGTCTCAAGTAACAGCAAAACGTTAAGTCTTGATGTAGCTGATGGCGAAATTAGTATAAAAGAAGTTGAGAATGCAATACGAAGTCTGAAATAAGGTAAGGCAGCGAGAGCAGATGGAGTTATTGGCGAGATGATCGAATATGGTGGGCCACGCTTCTTGGAGAACTAGTCCTAGTTCTGGTTTTTGTGCAATTTATGCTGGAAATCAGGGGGGGCCCCAGATGATTGGCGAGGTGCGTTCATCGTGCCTTTGTATAAAGACAAAGTTTCACAGATAGACTGCACAAACCATAGGGCTATCAATTTCATTAGCTTGGGTAGTAAAGTTTATGCTAAAATATTAGCGAGAAGAATGCAAGAGAGATCTGAAAGGCTGTTTGGGAGGCCCAAGGGGGCTTTAGACCTGGAAGAGGTTGTATGGATCAATCTTTTCCCTCCGCTTGATCATGGAAAAATTTTTGGCCGATAACCTAAAAGTTTTCTGTGCTTTTGTGGACTTGGAAAAGGCGTTTGACAGAGTTGTAAGAGCGAAATTATGGGAGATACTATCCCGGTACAATGTGAGCGGACCCTTGCTGCAGGCCGTTAAGTCTCTTTACAGAGATCACTCAGCCTGCGTGCGAGTAGGATGTTGGCATGTCGCCCTGGTTGGCCATCTGATCGGGTGTTAAACAAGGTTGTGCCATGTCAGCTTGGTTGTTCAATTTGTATTTGGATAGCTGTCTCCAAGACAAAATGAAACAAAGTGATATGGGACTGAAAGTAGGTGACCTGAATGCAGTGCTTATTGCATCATCAGAATGCGAGTTGCAGGCATTGTTCACCACTCTGAAAGAAGCTTGTGAAAATAATGGTCTAAGCCTCTATGAGAATAAGACAAAGGTTCTGATTTTTGAAAGAGATGAACTAAGGACGGAATGCAAAATCAGTGTAAATGGTAAGATATTAGAATAAGTGAATGAAGTGGTATATTAGGGAAGTATGTTCAGTAGAAATGGAAAATACGTTACGATGGATGTGGAAAGGCGTATTGGTGCCGGTAACAAGGTTAACGGAGCCTTAGCTGCATTGATGAGACGGCGATACGTCAACACAGCTGCGCGTTTGGCCGTACATAATGCAGTGTTGGTACCGACGCTGTTATACGGCAACGAAACGTGGGTATTACAGAAGCAGAATGAAAGAAAGATGAATGCCGTGGAGATGCGATCTCTTCGTAGGATATGCGGAGTCCGCTTAGCTGATTGAATCCGCAATGAAGAGATACATACAGAATGGCAGGTATTAGCTAGGATGTCACGGTGAAAATGAAGAAGACAGAAACAGAAATGCCCGGAGGGCATGTATAGGTTGATAACAGTGGACGAGGCGAAAGAGATATGTAGAGACTGTAGCGTTTGGCGCTCCATTCTCTCTGACTACCCCACTAGGGAAAAACGTGAAGCTAAGTTAAGTTAAGTTAAGTTATAAGTTATTATACATTAGATTTTGGTAAAAAATATTGTAAAAATTTAAAACGGACATTACGCGCTTTTTAACTAGCAAAGTCATTAATCACATTTTCAAAATCAATAATAGCGACTAGTTCATGGTCAATTGACATGATAGCGAGATTGTATTTTTCATTATTATTCTCTTATTTTTCTTGTACATTTCTTGATTCTTGATTGAAAAAAAATTAGAAAAATTGATCGTAGACTTTGTTGCCCCTTTCCTTTTGTTGCCCGGTGCGACTGCACCGCTCGCACCCCCCCAGCTACGCCACTGCCCCATACTCCCTTGTACTCTATATTAATCAAATATAAATAATCTGTTAAATATTCCAAATGATCTACACGGCACTAAAAAATATTATATTTTCATACATTATATTTTCTACAAATTTTTAATGTCCCGAAAAGATCTTTATAGCATTAAGATAAATATCTAAAAAAAACCAACACAAAGTGAAGACGCGTTGATACAATGGAAGAATTCTCTAGACAATAAAGATGAGCGAGTACCAAGGCGAGCTCCACCTGACACGCAAAGCTATGCAATTTTAAACCCAATTTCAACAAACATAAGTTATATATTCTTTATTCATATTTTAAGGAAACAATGGCTTCCTGCCTTTTTGATACCAGATTATTTTTGCCTTGGCCACAGAGTAACTACAAAATTCCAACTGTCAAATTAGTGTTAATCTGTGTATTGTTCTTTTCAGATACGTTATTTAGATAAAACCCACAATATTTATAGGAAAAGTGTGTATAAACGTTGTGTTTGTTTTTGTTGTCAATGTGTTAATGGCTTCATATATTTTTTCGTATATTAAATTAATAACTTCACTCGAAACAAAATTTTAACGTCAATTAATTATAACATAAGCGTCCATTCATTATAAATTATAATTTATGAATAATTCGTTTATTTTTTTGGTAAAATATGATTCCTATTAATATTATAAGCCCGACATCATCTTCGGTCTTATAATATTAAATCTCTCTGTCTGTCTGTCTGAACCACTGAACGGATTTTAATAAAATTTGGTATAGATACAGAGTTTATCCTTGGAAAGGATATAGACGTATATTGCAAAAAGGGACTGAAGGGGTTGAAATATATAGATATATATAGATATAGTATATAGATATAGTAGATTCAAGTTACTATTCGAGCTGGTTCCCAATGATGCACTCGTATATTGACTAAAATTTACTTACTTACTAATGATATTGTAAATCATAAAAAGATGTACTAAAAAGTATTAAAGTGTTTATTATAGAAATATTACAATAAATTTCAACTTCGAAATAGAAATTAATGTTATAAAATAGATATGTTAGTTAAAAAATATATTATACCTCTACCACCATACAACCTAACCTAACCTAAAATACTGAAATCATCTTAGACAATGTAGTTTAAAGTTCCATTATTGATAACTACGATAAAAAAAGTTATAAAATGACTTTTTTTCATATTAAATTGACTATAAGTACTCTATACATATATATGGAAATAAATAATAATCGTGTAGTTCAAGCGGGCGAAGCCGCGATCTCGCTAGTATGTAACATGTGTGTTTTGACTATTATTTCGTATTTTAATTACGGTTATACCCGTTTTATTCGAGAAGTGAAAGTTATTCAAATGAATGTGAGATAATCTCTAGTGAGCAAGTGATATACAGGTACAGCGTTTAGGTTTCTGTTGATGCACTAAACGTGACGGGACTTATGCAATGAACCAGTCGAACCGAGATTTAAATATTTCTATGTACGTATATTTAACATACTCTTGGCTAAGTACATACTTAAGTTAATAGGCGAAGACTCTTAAAACTTAATAAGTTTTTAGGTCACACCTTATAGTCTGCAATGGCTAGCTTTCGATTTGGCAATAATATTGCTCCACTGCTGGGATTCGAACCTAATATTAGATAATTCTTCTCATAATGAAGCTACGAGGCTAGATTTTTTTGTTCAGCTTCACGCTATATCGCGCATGTTGTAGGATAGGCAAAGAGAACCTAGAACTTAGACACTTCAGCTCCCGCGGAACTTAACGTCGCAGTTTGCCTAGACATCAGGACGAAAACATGAAAATATTAAATTCCTCAAGAGGGAATCGAACCCATAACCTATCGTGTACAGTCACACGCTTATGCCCCTGCACCACAACTGCCCTTACGTTAGATATTTATTTATTATAATTATGTATACAAAGCCCTTTTCACGTTCCATATTGCAGTTAAAATTCATGTGAGTTGACGACGCGGTCCGATTAAGACGACCATAATAAAAATAGAGATCGTACTATATATCGTAACATCTTGAAAACAGTAATTTTGTTTTCACCTCACACAATCCCGCTGCCGAGAAAGTGATAATAATAGGTTTAGTGATAAGTGTGTGAATTGAGTGATTAATCACTTAATTCTCCTATGGTGCACTTTAAATGTATTGCTGTCTTTTTTGCCTAAAACAACAATTAAGTATTTGACTAAGCTACATAAATAATCTTTTTTTTTCAGTTTTATGTTGTATTCGTCATAGCAAAGTAGGCAGAGAGAACGTAGTGAAAAGACGCTCCGTTGCTCACTTTAAAATTTTTGAAGGCATTGCTTGTTAAGTGGCGGAGCTCAACGCCGCGATTTTGCCTTGTTACCAAGGCGAAAAAATTCAAATATGTATTAAAAATAATAATTCATTCCTCCGTGTGGGAATCGAAACCACATCCAGTCGCGTTTACGGTCACACTTTTTGCTGCTGCGCCATGACTAACCTCACACAGTTCCTCTTATGATAAATAATATTTTCTTATTTTATATAAAATTTATTCATAAATAGTCCTTCAATTAATTACCTGTACATGTATATTATATGCACTTAATAGATTTATAGAGTTGATGGTAATTAAATAAAAGGAAATGAATATATAATTATTACATTTGACAACGAATTGACATTTGGCATTGATCATCTATGATTTGGTATCTGAAACATGTCGTATGATTTGATGGTTAAGTAATAGATTACTCTAGAATAATTATGGACATAAAATATTTAATTAATATTTAAATTATATTATTGTGATGAAAGTACTTATAATTAATTATTATAAAATTATGACTAAGATAGTATAATAATAAGAAATATATGTATATAATTATTACCATAAATAATATTTATTTAAGGCCAGTAGTAATTGGTAATTGACATTTGTTTATGGCTAAAGCTTTAAATAGTGAGGTTCGAGAAGGATCCTTCTCTTTCCTCTTCGTGATCAGCCATTATAAGTTAAGTATCACACTGTTACTTTTTTTCATATATCAGGTTATGATATGTTGCTATTTGCTAGATAAATTGTAAATTAACGTTAGTAGATTATAATATAATATAAATACTTGTATAGTAAAGAAACCTATTCAAATTTGTTGTGTAGTATACAAATAATAAAATGGTTAATATCATAAGCCTCTTTTCTTGTAATTTCGTGTTGTGTTATCCTTTTACTAATAAATATAATCAATTTATGAATTTCATAACATCTTTTACTTCAATAACCTTAAATTGCTATTTCATTTATTTATAACTAAATTTGTAAAGCTCTATTTAAACTTCTATTCTAACATCAGAAGTGGGATCGTGTCCACAAAACCCACAATATTAACATTAATTGTTCATTTCAGAGTTAAAGATGGATCTCCCTGTGTTACAAGAACTTCGTAAGGCGATGAAAGATACTCTCTTTAGTACACATCGGAGAGATGACGACATCGTTCTACCGGTCTCCGACACAACTGCGAGCGATCTTGATGCTGAGTCCTGGTGCAACAACTTTGGAACCCTCTCCAAGGAATTCGGGTGGAGTAGTATTGCTACCGTCGCTAAGGCAGGTAAGGCCTTGAAAGGGTCTGCACTGTTATGGTTCGAGACTTGTGATCCCGAAGAAGGTCGTTCTTAAGAGAATTTACGTACAGAGTTAACAGCTTAGTTCCCTGAGAAAAAATCTTGTAGAAAAGTTACAAAAAGCAGTGTTGTATACTTATGGCTCAGCCATTTCCTATTGCGAATATGCTAGAGAAAAGATAAGACAGTTACGTAATACTAAGGTTGTGTTCAGTGAACTACAGTTAGTTGAATTAGTATGTGGTAGTATACCGATGTAAATGTAAGAATGGCGTCTTTCAATAGCAATTTTAAAAATACATCCAAACTATTGCATTATTTATTTCATACGTCAAAATTTTAATAAAATTAAATTTTAATTTGTATGTGATAAGTTAGGGCATACAAAAGCGCAGTGTCCTATAGTATTCACTGACTTACAGAAAAATAAACAAAACATACAATATCACAAAGATTATGAATTTGTTAAAGATTTTTGCACGTTTTGTAAAAAAAACCCGGTCATGTAAACGCTTATTGTCGATCCACTTAAATAGTAACAATATCCCTATGAGTGAAAAGGCGGTTAATTTTTTAGGAAATCCGAACTAAAGCTAACTAAAGTATCTATTAATAATGTAACGCTGGACTCACTTATTGATACTGGAGCCAATTGCAGTATAATAAAGGAGTCTTTTGCAAAGCGCCTTGAATGCCCTCTCATATCATGTTGTTTTTATGTTTATGGAATAAGTAAAGGAAGTATACAAGTATTTGCGAAGATAATAGTGCCAGTTTAATTCTCGGAACTTTGTATAAAGTTAGATATATATGTAGTTAGGGACATCGATTGCCATTATAAACCTTTAATAGGTAGAAATGCTATACAAAATTTTGTTATTCAAATAGTTTCGTTTCCCAGTCCTATAATTTAAGTTAAAAAGAAAGATGTCATTTGGTATTTGTAACGGTCCATCGGTGTTCCAGAGAGCAATCTCTAAAGCTGTCAAACATTTAAAATTATTAGTAGTAAATATATCGACGATATTCTAATTCCTTTTAGATGTATTGAATTAGAGCTAAATTATTTAGAACAAACAATTGCGGCACATAGGTCTTATGGATTTACAGTGAATCTAAAACATATATATATTTTATTGGTCGATAACATTGAATATTTAAGTAGGCATATCTCCCGTGACGGTGTTAGCTCTAATCAATTCAAAGTGGATGCTTTATTAAATTTCCCCATACATCGTAATATTAAACAAATTAAGCAGTTTTCGATTGTCTAGCTATTTTCGTAAATTTATTACCGATTTTGCTTCACGAGTAGCTTGTATTAGTAAATTGTTGAAATTGACCAAAGATGGAAGGTGGGGCCTTGAGCAGGAAGCGGCTAGAAAACATGTAATAGATAATCTTGTTTCAAAACCTCTTTTAACCATTTTCAATTCAGAGTATCCTATAGAACTACATACCGATTCTAGTTTGTCAATCGGTTACGGGGCAAAACTTTTACAAAGAGTCAATGTTATAATGCTCTAAAGCATTTCAGAGTTTATCTCCTTGGAATTCACTTTACTATAGTTACCGAATGTAATACTATAAAGTCAACAATGATAAAAAAGACTTATCACCACGAGTTGCTCGTTGGTGTTAGCAAGATTTCCGGTTCGATATTAAGTATAGCAAGGGTAAATTCGTTAGTCATGTTGATTTTCTTAGCCGGAATCTTGTTGAGTCCCCAATTCCTAAATGCCAATCTTAATCACTTCCCAAGATTAGTTTAATATCTTCGATAATAATGTTAGTTCACAATCATGGTAAAAATTGTTCAAAACAATGACTCAGAGACTCGTACTATTATTTCTTAGTTACAAACCGGTGATATGAGATTCTAATCGTTATTTAATAAAAATATAACTTATTATGTTATAAAAGTGACCAAAGGGCTATAGACTAAGCATTTTAAAATGGTTTCATGATGATAATTGTCACGTTGGACTAGATAAAGTCTTTCATAAAATAAAAGAGCATTTTTGGTTTCCTGGAATGGTAGCGTTTATTAAAAAATATATATTTCATTGTTTAATTTGTACGGAGAAAAAGGGCATTCTGGTCCTAAACAAGGATACTTGCATCCAATTACTAAAATTAATATTCCATTTCATACTATAGTTTGGTTTCATATAGTCAGGAATTATAATATCAATTAAAAAAAAAAACTATTACTTTGTTTGGCACAACATCTTTAATTGTAAATGATCGTGGAACTTTTTAAAGAATTACATATTGATCATCATATGATAGCCACAGGTACACAGAGAGGCAACGGTCAAGTTGAATGTTATGTATCAACGGTAATCAATATGTTAAGTACCATATGTAATGAATCGTCAGATTAGCCGAACGGATTGTGGAAAGTTTTTCACCGTTGTGTTTATTAATAGGAGTAGAGGCAATTACACCTCTTGCGCAAGTTAAATGAAGTCATTGATAGTAATAGGTTTGAACCATATATTGATATAGCCGCTGATCGTGAGCTTGCTAAGCAACGTCTTCAACAGATATCCGAAAAATTTAAACGGCGATTTGATTCCTTTAGACGAAATAATAAACTTTTTCGTATAGGTGATTTGGTTTATGTTCATCAGGATCATAGGCGTAATGAAAAATGAAAACCTAAATTTAAAGGTACTTATGAGATTTCTTCAATTCTTTCCCATGGTCTAAATGTTTAGGTAGTTTTAGGGATATAATTGTGGATAAAGAAAAATTACTGTTATGGCCCGGTCAATGGGTAGAAGAAAATATTGCTATTGAAAACGTTATATGATTAAAATATCCATTCAGTTATATATATCGATAATTGTTAATATATTACATCAACATTGTTTTTTTTTAAATTTCAATTATTTTATTTCTTTTTTTTAATTAAATAGGAATTAATTTAAATTTTTTATTTTACAGTATCAGTCTAAAGTAATATAAACATATTATTTATCTAAGCTAAGATAAAATATTTATAAAATATATTTTCATATATTATGTCATTCATATATTATGTTATTCATATATTATATATACATTATATGTTTTCATATATTATACACTTTATCTATCCGCTGGTCGATCACGTACTTGGCATCAGCTGGTCGCACTGGCAGCGGGTGAATGCAGCTGATGTGTCTATTTATGTGACTTATATATTATATATTTTATCTATCCGCTGGTCGATCACATACTTGGCATCAGCTGGTCGCACTGGCAGCGGGTGAATGCAGTTGATGTGTCTATTTATGTGACTTATGTATTTTATATATTATATCTATCCGCTGGTCGATTACATACTTGGCATCAGCTGGTCGCACTGGCAGCGGGTGAGTGCAGCGATGTGTCTATTTATGTGGTTCACGTATTTTATGTATATATAGCCGCTGGTCGGTCACATATTTGGCACCAACTGGTCTCGTTGGCAGCGGATGAATGTGGTTGGTGTGTCTATGTGTGTGGCTCATGACTCTGACATTAATTTTGACTTATATGCTATATGGTGATATGTATATATTGAATATATTATATCCTTAAAATATATATGTCTATAGAAGTGGAATTGATGATAAAATGTTAAGGTGTACCCAATTTAAAAGTTAAAATTAATTTCTATTTCCTTTTAAAATGTTTTTTATATAACTTCGGGGACGAAGTTTTGTCAGTCTGGCCGTAATAGATTTATAGAGTTGATGGTAATTAAATAAAAGGAAATGAATATATAATTATTACATTTGACAACGAATTGACATTTGGCATTGATCATCTATGATTTGGTATCTGAAACATGTCGTATGATTTGATGGTTAAGTAATAGATTACTCTAGAATAATTATGGACATAAAATATTTAATTAATATTTAAATTATATTATTGTGATGAAAGTACTTATAATTAATTATTATAAAATTATGACTAAGATAGTATAATAATAAGAAATATATGTATATAATTATTACCATAAATAATATTTATTTAAGGCCAGTAGTAATTGGTAATTGACATTTGTTTATGGCTAAAGCTTTAAATAGTGAGGTTCGAGAAGGATCCTTCTCTTTCCTCTTCGTGATCAGCCATTATAAGTTAAGTATCACACTGTTACTTTTTTTCATATATCAGGTTATGATATGTTGCTATTTGCTAGATAAATTGTAAATTAACGTTAGTAGATTATAATATAATATAAATACTTGTATAGTAAAGAAACCTATTCAAATTTGTTGTGTAGTATACAAATAATAAAATGGTTAATATCATAAGCCTCTTTTCTTGTAATTTCGTGTTGTGTTATCCTTTTACTAATAAATATAATCAATTTATGAATTTCATAACATCTTTTACTTCAATAACCTTAAATTGCTATTTCATTTATTTATAACTAAATTTGTAAAGCTCTATTTAAACTTCTATTCTAACACACTCATAAAACATACATTATACAGTATTACAGAATATTATGTAAAAATACATAATTATATTTAAACATTATTTTAATAACTATAAATTAAATGATTAATTCAATGTTTGCCTACAAAATCTATCTTTGACTACTGTGGTGTTGTGGGACTGTGTCGAACTATAAACGCGATAGTTGCGGGTTTGACCCCTAGCAAAATAAATTATCTTCATTTCATTTACAGTGCGGCGTTGAATTCCACTACTCAACAATAATAATGTCTCGAGTACGGATGGAAGGCGATAAGTGTCGCTTTGTTTTGTCGGTTGACTCTGCTTACCCCGAACAGGTCGGTGCCCTCCCCAGAATGAGGAGCCTACCCATGAAAGATCTGGATCTCACCCCAGAATGATCTAGTGCAGCTTAGAATTTTTACTATCAAAAATTTTGGCTTAAAAAGTAAAGAAAAAAAATCTTGAAGATAACTCTATATACGCCCATGCTACCCTGCTATTCGGGATAAAACGTGGAGCTGAAATAAAACAAGCATTAATAACAGATAATAAGATGATACAACAAAAAA
This sequence comes from Heliconius himera, assembly GCA_021202915.1. Classification (NCBI taxonomy): domain Eukaryota; kingdom Metazoa; phylum Arthropoda; class Insecta; order Lepidoptera; family Nymphalidae; genus Heliconius; species Heliconius himera. Next base: position 1,603,465 of record JAJHJA010000352.1, read on the forward strand.
ACAGTTTCACGCCGTATCCTGCATACAGCAGGGTAGGCAGAGGGAACCTAGTGTTAAAACACTCCGTTCCCCACTTTCCGCCGAAATTTTGGAGGCATTGCGTGTGAATTAGCGGAACTCAAAGCCGGGCTTTTGGTTTTGATATGAATATATTAAGAAGTAATCATAAATTTCCACGAGTGGGGATCGAACTCACAACTGTCGCGATACAAGCATACCTTTGTACCTCTGCGCCACGACGGCTCTAAAAAATTATAAAACAATTTACATAATTACACTCAAGTGTATTATACTCGACTTTCTATTTCACTTTCTTTAAATAACAAAATCCTATATCGTATTTTTCTAACATCTTGAAGATTAAATCTTTATTTTATTATATTAAAATTTTTTGAATTAAAATTTGGCTCCACATCCTTAACACATAAGTAAAGTGGAATATTACTAGCAAATTGTCATGTGAGTTTGTCAATAAAATCAATTTTCATAGATACTATATAACTTCACAGTTGAAAAATTAATATTTTAAGCAATATAAATTTTAAAAGTATTATGTACGTATCTACATGAAATAAATGTAAATAAGATCTTAAATCATATAAAATTAAAAAATAAAACACGTTTCAATATTTAAAAAAAGTTTATTTCGTTGGTTCTATTATTAAAACATAAAAAACAACGTTGTACTTCATACATTTTTTGTGGTACTAATATAAGTAAGTATTATTTTACCTATTTCTGTCTTTAAAGTATACGAAATGACATTAAACATTAAATAATGAATGAACTTGGCGTTTGGATTTTTTTTAGTGTCCAATTTGTTAACTGTTAGATCACTGCTTTTACTAATATAATGAACAGTCATAATCTTTTTTTTACTATCTAGAAATGTATTTTAAATGTTTTGTTAGTTATAAAATGATTTGATGACATGACAGCAACATAAACTAACAGATTTTTATATAAATTAAAAGTATTTAATATATAGCCTCCTTTTACTGAAAATGTTGCCAACTTAAAGTGCATTAAATTAAATTTTAACAATATTTACAGTTTTTTTTTACTAACTTTGTTAGCAGACGGACACTAGGTAAGGAAGTGAAGTTTAATGATCTGTTTTTAAGTGGATAAAGATTGCAAGGAGAAACATTTAGACGTCACTTCCTGAGGCGTACGCAAAGCCAAACACATTCGCAAGCGAAAATTAAATTTTTACAATCGCCAATCATATAGCATTCGCCTTGGCGTACGCCTAAAACGTTATTTCTTCGGCAAAAACTTACCAGCACCATCTAGTAAAATAATCTAAAATATAATATTTACAAAATTCAACGTATCTTGGCTTTATATGGTAACAATTAAGTAACAAATGACTATATTGCGAAAATATCTATGTACAGAGAATAACATCAAAAATATACCTATTTATCCCATCCGTGGTGTTCGTGATGTTCATGGTGCTCGTGATGTACTGGTACCCAAACTTTTTGCCAGACTGGTTTCCATACTTTTTTCCACGCTGGGACTTCAATAGTTTTCCATACTGGTACTTGAATTTGCTTCCATTTCTCAACCCATATTTTCTTTTGCACTGGCACCCAAACCTCCTTCTTAACTGTTTTCCAAATTTGTACTTTCTCTTCAACCCATTCCTCTTTCTTCTCGGTGACCCACGCTTGTTTCTTTTCCGTTCTCCAGATTTGTTTCCATTCTTCTTTCCACTCTAATTTCTTGTCAGTTACCCATTCTTGTTTGTGCTCCGTCTTCCAAATTTTCTTCCAAACTGGTTTCCATATCAATTTCTTTCTCCATAGATCGTGACTAGTGTATTCCCATCCATGATCATCCTTTCCTAAATATTTTTCACCGGGAACGCCTTCTTTTACCCATTCAGGAACAAAGTTTTGTTTCCATTCTGGCACCTGGATTGCTTTTGTCACTGGTACTTGAATTTCTTTCCACACTGGTTTCCATACTTTTTTCCAATCTGGAACTTGAACTTCTTTCCATATTGGTACTTGAACTTCTTTCCATATGGGTTTTTTGACAACTTTCCAAGCAGGTACTTGCTCTTCCTTCCACTGTTGAACTTTTTCGGTTTTCCACGCAGGAACTTTTTCTTTTTTCCATTCTGTTTTCCAAATTAGTTTTTTCTCAGTTTTCCAAATTTGTTTCCAATCTTCTTTCCAAATTAATTTCTTTTCCCACACCCCCTCAGGTTCTGAATGCCAGCCAGGAGTGGGTGAGCGTTTTTCTCTGGACACTTCTACGTTTTGTGCTTCATCTTTCAGAGGTATGGCTAAAGAAGCGGCGATGGCTACCGCCAATAATATCTGTAAATAAATAAATGTATGCTATTATATTTTATTTTTATGTCAGTTGCTATTAATCATAGAAATTTTGATTTTTAATTATTTTTCATATTATTCTTAATATTTTGTCAATATACAAAAATATATTTTTTATAAGTTATAACTTATAAGATGTTTGCGCTAGTTATAAAAAAATTAAACATAAAAAAATTTAATAGAAAAAAATAAAAAAAAACAATATCAGTATCACATTGACATTGTTTTGTAAATTTATTTAATTTACTAGGTGTTCTCTAATTTAAATCAATATTTTGCTCAACTTCATAATTTTAAATTTATTTCTAAACTAATTTCAAATAAAAATGTTTAAGTTAAATAAAAATGTTTATGTTGTGCTTTGTTAATTTTAAACAATTTTCCTCACGTATTTTTGTGAACACAAAAATATTGATATCGTAAATTTATTAACTAAACATTTTTTTGTTATAAATTATCACTTTTGCCAAAAACAAAACACAAAGTACCAAAAAAACGTAAAATAATGATTAGAATTTCACTCCGCAAAAACTATAAAATACTTTCTATAATACTAAATAATTTATAAAATATCACTTTATATTCTTATCACATCACATCACAACTTTTTTTTCACCCACCGTTATCGCTAGCGTCCTCATTTTGAGATGGAGGTGCACGCTGCTGCGACTGCCTGGTCTGCGCACGCGCATGTCTATATATTAAGAAGCCCCTCTCTTCTAAATTACACATCCTACGCTCAGGATTATTCGATCCGCGCTTTTCTTATTCGTGACCAGAGATGAGACCCCTGGTTCAAAAGTCATTTTAGTTAGGCACTTCGATAGTGGTATATCAGTTTAGAATTGTCATGCATTTATGGTTACGTATGGGAAAAGTGCAGCTTGCATGTGAAACGTGGATGTCTCGATGTTACCTAAGAATGGGTTTCATTGAGTGTATTGTTTACTAGAATGCTATAAAGTTTTGACGGAAGTAAAAGAAGCTTTTGAGCTGTGAAGCTTTTATTAGTAAAGTCTCAAAATTTTCGGTACAATACTTACTTTTTATAATTTATAAATATACCTGTTTTATTTTTCGTTTTTTGTTCGCTGCTGCGATAACTGTTTCCATTCAAAAATTGCAATTTACCATTCATTTTTTTTATTATTTTAAAATAATTATTAATAATGAAATAGGTAACATAACTGGTCGGTTTCCAGGAGGCGCGGGTTCGAGTCCCGCTACGTTCAAATTTTTATACGTTTTCTAAATAAGTATTTAACATAACTTTATTTTAATAATAATAATATTAATTTGGATAACTAATAGAACGTAAATGTCAAAACTTCTAATTGTGAACTATGTTTTGTTTCTGAAAGCTTTGTTTAGATAATATTTGGATTTTCCATAGATTCCACAACTCTATTTAAATATAATAAACATCTAATTATTGAGTTATACATGATGATCTAAATGACGTTTAAAATAACTATTTTCTTTGATCCATAGATATTTTTTACTATTTAACAAATATAATGAAAACAATTAATTTCCTCGAGCGTGGATCGAACACGTAACCTCTTTTTTTTTATCACCTTCGCTTTTTTTATCCGCTTTATCCCGTACATAGCAGCGTAGGCAGAGGGAACCTAGTGTTAAGACACGCCGTTCCCCACTTTCTGCCGAATTCTGGACGCATTGCGTGTTGAGTGGCAGAACTCAACGCCGCGCTTTGCCTCGACGCCAGAGAACTTTAATAATAAATCAAATCAAAATATCGTATTACAAATCGAAGTAGTATTAGTATTTATTTATGAGTTTCATTTGCCAATTTTAATATAACAATATTATATATATAAAACGTGGTTTACAATAAAGGAAAGTATAGTAATTGCGTAATGTGTGTCATACTAGCGTCGGTCACATTTGCAATTGGGGTTAAAATATTATCTAATGTAACCGAGTCACTAATTAACATTCAATCAATTATATACGGTCCACGAATACAAATAAATATAACTGAATATACAAATAAAAGTAAATATAGCCTCGATCTGAGTAGGTACTAGTTCTTCGTCATTTTTGTATTAGAAAAAAAAATCTGCTTCACGCTGTATCCCGCACAAAGCAGGGTAGGCAGAGGGAACCTAGTGTTAAGATACTTCGTTCCACACTTTCTGCCGGATTCCGGAGGCATTGCGTGTTGAGTGGTAGAACTCAACGCCGCGCTTAACCTCGACACCAGAGCGAAGAAATGGAAATATAAATTTAAGTAAATATTTCATCTCCTCGAGTGGGAATCGAATCCACAACCAGTCGGTTTTACAGTCACACGTTGTGCCGCCACGACTGGCCTCGAATTATTCAACGCACTGTGCGAAATATTTTTTAACTAAAAAAAATAATAAAAAATGAGTTTCCGCTGTATTCCGCACACAGCAATGTAGGCAGAACCTAGTGCTAAGACACTCCGTTCCCGTTATGTTTTTCTGGTCCGCTTATGACGAAAGGATTTTTTACTTAAAATCTATATATATATAAAAGGACTTGTGCTGACTGACTGAGGTAAGACGCACGCAGAGCCGAAAAAGCTGATGGTAGAAACGTGAAATTTGGGCAGATGTTTATTTTCATATTCTGGACATTCACTAAGAAGGGAATTTGAAAAATTTGAACCCTAAAGGGATGAAATAGGGATTGAAAGTTTGTATGGAAAAACTTTTAAATCTGTACCGATTTTTATAAAATTTGAAATTCAGACTCTTAAAAATATTTCATTGAACACATGTTTCAAATTCGGACTGTTAAAAAAAAATTATTGAACACGTGTTTCGTGGTTTTTTTAGAATTCACTCCTAATATAATAATCATAATCCTGCTGTTCTGCATGGTAAAATCTCCAAATTTTACACTGGTATCACAAATCAAGTATAAAAAAAATACCTTTCTCAAATCGTTACCACTAGTCTATAAACCATAAACTATCAGCTATCTACGTGTCATACATAAAAATAATACCTTAAACGACATAAACCCACCCCGGCTGAATATAAAATGTAAATAACTAAACGTAAAGAGGTCAAGTTCAGTCAAGAAGAGGTCAGTTGTCACATAGTACCGCCTTGAGCACTGCGCTATGTCTACTTTTAAATTCATAGTGTAAGTGATTTCGCAAACACCCTCCTGGTTGGACTTTACAGAGACAAATAGAACTGGTATTGAATGCCAATAGTCATTGTAACCCACAAAGGCGGAAAATGATATGTATTTTTATACTAGCAATAAACTAATAGGATTGTGTATAAAAAAAGTTTATTGAGACAGTCGTGGCGCAGCAACTGTTGTGAGTTCGAGTTCTACTTGGAGAATTTGTTATTTTAATTTCTTCGATCTGATAATAAGATAAACTTGGACGGAACAATTTGAACGGAAAGTGGAGAAGGGAATGTCCTAACACTACGCTTCCTCTGCCTAGCACGCTATAAGCGGAATACAGTATAAAAGTAAAATGTTTAAAAATATTTTTTTGTGATTATCTCATCCGACACTGAATGGTAGATTAAACATTTTTAACTAAGATTTCTCTTAAAAAATGTTATGCAAGTTTTGTTAGTAATTGTAATTAGAACTGACAGGCGTGGCAAAATTGTTAAGCAATTAAATCAAAAATCCTTAATTTCTCATATTTGAGATTGTAATGAAGAAAAAGCTTTGTGGTGTCTATGGATATAAATCCATTTGAGGAATTTGTAGATATTTCTTGAGTCACGTAAACAAATGTAATGTTAACAGGAAATATTTTTCGCTTCTAGAAAATTTTACAAAAATAAATGAAATATAAGTAGATATATATAACATAAAAATATGAAAGAAATATATCTAAAAATAATAAAATAACAGCGAACATAAACTCTGACATTGCATCGTAATAATGTGTATATCGATGTCGGAGCTATTAATAGTTGCATCAACTTTTTGCCAAATTGGTAAAATATGAAATATTACACATTTATAACGTCAACCTTTTTTTTATGCAAATTTGTCAATCAGCTTGAACCGTCTAGACCGAAAAATTGTTATTAGTAAGAAATGGAAATTTATTTCGAATAACACGTATTATTTAATCGAATACGCGAATACAGAATAATTAATAATCGAGTATATATTATAATTAATAGAAAAGCAGTTTTTTGTTAAAATAACAATATAAGTGGTTATCGTTGGTTCGATTTATGTTCAGAAAGATTCCTACAATTGATTTTTTTATTTTTTTGTTAGGAATTTACGATTATTTCAATTTTACACTATCATGACTAACGATATTTCCATATGATGAGACAAAGTGCGGCCATAAATTCCGACAATGACAATTAATGTCTCAATGTCTCGATTTTGGGTGCGAGAAGCCGAAAACAGAGTATCTTAAGACTAACTCATACCAACATATTAAACGGAATAATGATCGTAATAAATATTAATAAATATACTAATAAATGGCGTCTTATGCGAGATATCGTATTAACCACGATTATATTAGGCGGGCTTTAAATTAAAATTTATCAAATCCCGCCATTTAAACTTAAAAATGATTTTTTCTATACATCAAATTTTGTTTGTATTTGTGTCACTACAAAAGCACTGGACTGGAGCCGACAATGACGTTCGAACAAAAAAAGAAAGAAAAAGCGGTTCTCTTGTTTAAAATATAATGAACATTTCACCTATTTTACAATGTATTTATTTAAATATATGCTTAACAATATTTATTCACTTTAATAACATAATGATTAACATATTTTAATTAAGTAAAAGTAGTAGTTTTATTTGTTGTATATTTTATGAAAATTATATTATTTTGTGAGAGTTATGCAAAAAGTTAAAATTGTATTATTTTTTAATAAAAACAAAACTTATTTATTTAATTCTATTACTAACATTTATATTTTTAATTTAAATATCATTCATCGTGGAAGAATGACATAGCGTCGGACTAATCGCGGTGACTGCGGGTTCAATTTCAACTCGGCAGGATGATATATTTTAATTTTGCCGCTCTAACAAATTTGTCTTGTGCGGCGTTGAGTTCGGACGCTCAACACGCGAGGCCTGGATAGAATACGTCTATATAAAGCCTTAACTTAAAAAAAATATTTACCAGACAGATATTGAAGCGGCGGAACTCAACGCAGCACAGGTAATTTTCTTGCTTATTGAGAAATACAGTAGATACAGTAAAGAAAGTGTGACTGTAAAACCGATTGGTTGTGGGTTCGATCCCCACTTGAGGAAATAAAATATTTATTTAAATTTATATTTCCATTTCTTCGCTCTGGTGTCGAGGTAAAGCGCGGCGTTAAATTCTGCCACTCAACACACAATACCTCCAGAATTCGGCAGAAAGCGGGGAACGGAGTGTCTTAACACTAGGTTCCCTCTGCCTGCTGTGTGCGGGATACAGCGTGAAGCTGATTTATTTATTTATTTATTTTTATTTTTATTTTTATTTTTATTTTTATTTTTATTTTTATTTTTATTTTTATTTTTATTTTTATTTTTATTTTTATTTTTATTTTTATTTTTATTTTTATTTTTATTTTTATTTTTATTTTTATTTTTATTTTTATTTTTATTTTTATTTTTATTTTTATTTTTATTTTTATTTTTATTTTTATTTTTATTTTTATTTTTATTTTTATTTTTATTTTTATTTTTATTTTTATTTTTATTTTTATTTTTATTTTTATTTTTATTTTTATTTTTATTTTTATTTTTATTTTTATTTTTATTTTTATTTTTATTTTTATTTTTATTTTTATTTTTATTTTTATTTTTATTTTTATTTTTATTTTTATTTTTATTTTTATTTTTATTTTTATTTTTATTTTTATTTTTATTTTTATTTTTATTTTTATTTTTATTTTTATTTTTATTTTTATTTTTATTTTTATTTTTATTTTTATTTTTATTTTTATTTTTATTTTTATTTTTATTTTTATTTTTATTTTTATTTTTATTTTTATTTTTATTTTTATTTTTATTTTTATTTTTATTTTTATTTTTATTTTTATTTTTATTTTTATTTTTATTTTTATTTTTATTTTTATTTTTATTTTTATTTTTATTTTTATTTTTATTTTTATTTTTATTTTTATTTTTATTTTTATTTTTATTTTTATTTTTATTTTTATTTTTATTTTTATTTTTATTTTTATTTTTATTTTTATTTTTATTTTTATTTTTATTTTTATTTTTATTTTTATTTTTATTTTTATTTGTCAATAAAAGTTGCCCATCAATCTGTACAACTTTTACTAAAGCGACATTTTATTATTTCTTATAATTTAGCTGGGATATTATTATTTTTCATCATATATTTTAAATCTTATATGAACTATAATATTAAACTCTTATTTAAAGTGTAATTAACATATATTAATAACATTTATTTTATTATTCTTCGTTTATTTCACTATTGCTTAAACACAAATATTATTAAGATACTGATTACTAAAAACTACATTACAACTAACGTAATTTTAATAATTTTACAATGATCCACAGAATAAAAAGCCTAAAATACCAGTAGTTAAGGTCTATTCTTCTATTTATTTTCTTTCACATATCAGTCACTTCCAGGTTAGAGTCGTTCACACAATGTTGTAAATTACCGTGAGTTTAAAGGAAACGCTTGTTAGTTATTGCATGTTCGTACTTCTTTTTTAGCAGCATCAGCATTTTGTGGACAAAAACCTGGAAGAAATCTTCCAAGTCTTCTTATTGGAACTTATTGTCAATTCTCACGGTGTAATTGGATGTAGGAATTTATTAATCTACAATTAATTACAATATGATGATGTGATGTGATTGTAAAATCGACTGGTTGTGGGTTCGATCCCCACTCGAGGAGATGAAATATTTATTTAAATTTATATTTCCATTTCTTCGCTCTGGTGTCGAGGCAAAGTGCGGTGTTTAGTTGTGTCACTCAACACGCAATGCCTCCAGAATTCGGCAGAAATTGGCGGTGCGGAATACAGCGTGAAAAGGGTAGCGTTTTATTAATTTCTGTTAGCTTAATCTTCAAAATTGTGATAATGTAAGCCCTTATTGTATTAAGTTAAGGTTTATATGGATAAATAAATAAAGTACAATCGAAAAATTACCCCTACGCCACTATTGGTCTCAAAAATCAGTGAAATTTATTACAATTTGCCATACATATACAGAGTTCGACTGTGATTGTAATGGTAATGAATTGATATCCACTGATGGAAATAATAATATTTAAATGATTTTAAAAAGAGAGTCAGTCGAATTTTGGTGAAAAAGGAGAACAGAGTGTCTAGTGGATAGAATGTTTAATTAAATAAACTAATCAACTTTATAACTATAGTATAGATATAGATTTATTTAGCTTATTTTTAGTCGCATATATGTAAACTATTTTCTTTATCTTGTTCAAAGACCAGTTAAATAATTTATAGAAAATATATATACGCCACGCAATATAATTTAGTAGGTACATATTATGCCTGTAAAATAGATCTATCCAGAATAGAAATACTGTAGCAATCAGAAAATCCTTCTTTTTTTCTTTTCTAACTTTGATTCTTCGTCTTTTTTTTTTTAGCATCACTGTGTATCCCGCAAATATTACGGTAGACAGAAGGAACCTATTCTGAAGTTTCCTACTCTCTCCCCACCACGACTATCTCAACAACTCTCGTATTTTTATTACAATTTAAAACCATTATTTATTTATTCCACGTGTATATGTAATTTGAGGCCAGTCATGGCGCAGGGGCACAAAGTGTGACTGTAAAACCGACTGGTTGTGAGTTCGATCCCCACTCCCCCACTCGGCGAAATGAAATATTTACTTACATTTATATTTTAATTTCTTCGCTCTGGTGTCAAGGCAAAGCACGGCGTTGAGTTCCGCCACTCAACACGCAAAGCCTCCAGAACTCGGCGGAAAGTGAGGAACGATGTGTCTTAACACTAGGTTCCCCTTGCCTACTGTGTGCGGGGTAGAGCGTGAAGCTGATGTATATGTATTTTCATTTTTATATTCATTTTTTTACCAGGGTAAGTATTAAGAGACTCCGTTCCCATTAAGATTTTACCAGAAGAAGACTTATGTTCCTTACTTTCCACCGAATTCTTGCCTCACTACAAGAGCGACGAAATAAAAATATTAAATATTTAATTTCCTCGAGCAGAAATCGAACCCACAACCTGTCCCGTTTACAATGCCTGGTGCCTCTATCTTATATACTTTAATTTACAATAAAAAAAGATATTTTATTTATAAATACATACAATATAGACGGGAAACCTATACGATTTATTTCTTCGCATAACAGCCGATACTTGGCAGTCTGACCACAAAGTGAATATGATACTACTAGTATGTTATACACGAAAGTAAGTATTCAATTTAGCAATTTAATAAAAGGTACATATTATAGCTTATTTAATTTAGCAAAAAAACTGATCAAAATATAAAGATATATTTAAACGGTATTATAATATTAATAGAGAGTATTATTTTTTTTTGTAAAAAAAATGCTATAAAATCTATACTAATATAATAAAAAGTCAAAGTTTGTAACTTTGATTCTTTGTTTGTTTGTTTGTTTGTAAGGGCTAATCTTCGGAAATACTGAACGGGTCATTAAAATTCTTTCACAATCAAAACACTACACTATTCAGGAAAGCTATAGGCTATATTTTATTATAATTGAACGAAAAGTTCAGAGAAAAATAATGGCATATGCATATCAAGTCAGCGAAAATTGGAAAAGATGCGATGCTTTACTGGCGTGCTTTGACGGTTTCGTCTAAATCGTCAAAGCACGCCAGCAACATAATGTTTCTAAAGTGTTGGTCTCTATTAGTTCTACTAAAAAATCTGCTGTACTGTATAGCTTTTATATTTGAATCACTACAAACTTTTATTAAATAAAAGAAAGATTTTTTATGTGAAGTTGAGATATTTATTTCATGAACAAAACATGAATCTATATTAAAATAAATGATTTTGTCTTTAAAATAATTTTATGAAGTTAAAATTAGTCATTTAAAATATGCTACTTGGCGGTATGTGATGAGCGGGCGAAGCCACGAGCGGGTCATTAGTTATAAATATATGAAAATACACTTTATTTTAATTTTCCCCAAAACTAAATTCTCATTTTAAAACAGGCAAAACAACGAGACGAGGCTAGTATTTATAATATAAATAAAAGCTACCGATACACAAACAAACAACACGGCGCGGTGTGAACGTCAACTCATGTTATATAACAGTGCTATTATCATTGTTGGATTTCCATTATGCAGGGGTCGTTCGTGCCGGAACGAAATTTATAATTCACACGAGTTTAAATTTGTGTACACACACATTCGCACACACAAATACATACTTTCGTGCACACTAGTTTATATGTAGATGCTGGCAACCCGCCCGCGGCTTCGCCCGCTTGAACTGTACGATTATTAATGAACTTATTTATGTTTGTGTTTATTTTTTTAAGCTTCTCTTTTTATCCCGCACGCAGTAGGGTAGGCGGAGGGAACTTATTGTTAGGACCCTGCGTTCCCCATTTTCCGCCGAATTCTGGAGCCATTGCGTACTGAGTGGTGGAAATCAACGTTGTACTTTGCCTCGACACCAGAGCGAAGAAATGTAAATATTAAATATTTCATTTCTTTAAATGGCGATCGAACCCACAACCTATCACGTTTACAGTCACACACTTGTGCCCCTGAACCACGACTGGACTGCGTTATATATAATTCTTTTTGTTTGTATATTTTACAACGTTATTTTCTGTTTATCTATAACAATACACGCACCTACCAGCATTGTTTATTATAGAGCGTTTCTAATATGGTGAAATTTTAATTTGTAGCACTACTTATCATAATTTTAACATCTTTAAAGAATTAAGTAATTCATTTTGATGAGTATTTATCATAATCATAATCATATGGTCACTTTTTTCTAAACTCAAGATTTATAGGGTTAATTTCAACAATTTTTTTTCTTTGTTTTTTTTTCAGCTTCACGCTGTATTTCGCATATAGCAAGGTAAGCATAGGGAACCCAGTGTTAAGACACTAGGTTCCCTCTGCATAGAATTGTGGGGATATTGCGTGTTGAGAGGTGGAATTCAACGCCGCACTTTGCCTCGACACGAAATCGAACAAATAAAAATATTAAACATTTCATTTTCTCGGATGAGAATCGAACCCATACAACCTGTCGCGTACACAGTCACACCCTTGTGCCCCTGCGCCACGACTGGCCTCAAACGTTTTCTCTAACATAATTATAATAGTTACATAATATAATTTTGCGTGAACTATTATATATATATAGCAACTACTTTAAAATATACCCCTTAAAAATTTACATACTTTGCTAACAAAAGTAATAAAAAATATAGGTCAATTTCTTAGTGATAAAAATAATAGAAACATTTGTGTGCGATCCTCACTGCACTGTTAGTTAGGTACTACATGGAAAACCAATAAGCATTGAAATGTCTATTCCTTGCAAATTATTTGCAATACGTATGCGCATTTGTACTCTTTAACCGACTTTAAAGAATATATACTTTTTGTTTAATATTTTTAAAGTGTTATTCGACATTTAGGAAAGAAAAATACTTATTTAGAAAACGTATAAAAATTTGAACGTAGCGTGATTCGAAGCTGCTCCTCCTGGTCGGTTTCCAGGAGGCGCGGGTTCGAGTCCCGTTACGTTCCGATTTTTATACGTTTTCTAAATAAGTATGTATATACTTGACATATATACTAACCGATTTGTTCTGAGACAGACGGTGGATGTGGGTTTGATATCATAAAACGAAAAAATGTTTATATGTATTAAAAAAGTAGTAAAAATTGATTTCTACTGTATGCTTAACGTGTCTTCAAATTTTGGTATAAATTGTAGAATAGAGTGTTATAATACTAAGTTCTGTTATCTTCATATTATATTTTAATACATATAATAAGCTTATAAAAAAAAAGTTATATAGAGAAAAAATTAAAACATTTTGTTTTAAGATGAACTTCTAAGATATCAACCTCACACAATATTTTTTTTATGGTCGCTAGGCTCTATTCTATCTTATATCTCTATCTTCCATTTTCCGCCGAATTCTAAAGGCATTGCGTGTTGAGTGGCGGAACTCAACGCCGCTCTTTCCCTCCACACCAGAGCGATAAAATATCGAGACAACAATAAAATTATTGCAGTTAAATGATTTGCACAATAACAGAACAAAGCTGAGCTTTCAATAAACTTACACGAAGCGACGTGTATAATCCTAAACAAACGTTATGCCTACTGAAGTGCATACTTAAAGTAAAGTTTATATAGATATCTCGATATAATTATTTTAAATATATGATGGATTTTTTTTCCTTTTTTTAGTTTTATGCTGTATTCCGCATATAAAAATATGGGCTGAAGGAACCTAGTGTTAAGACACTCCGTACATCTGGATTGGCGGAATTCAACTCGCGTTTTGCCTCATTACTAAAACGACCAAGTGAAAACATTAAATATTTCATTCCCCCAAGTGGGAATCAGGCGGATAGCAAATCCGTTGCTTTTACGCACACACCACACCACAACAGCCTCCAATTATAAGGTATTTTATGAGTTTACTTAAATGTACAATGTGTTTGTATGTGTTTCGTTTAAAAATCCATTTAATTTGATTTCTAAGACCATCTCCCGTATTAATACTTTGAACCAATAATACATAATTCCCTGCTATGTACAGACAAGGTACAGCATTGAGTTCCACCGTTGTCCACTCAATGTCTCAAATTCAGGTGGAAAACGAAGAACTCTAAAAGATATAAAAACTCACGAAGCAAGATTTAACTTCTGCTAATAACACATATTACACTTCTAAATAAAAGTGAAAATAAAAAAACCATAACCGAATATACAAACCATGTACGATACAAAATCTAAATTATAAACCAATATTTACTTATAATTATATATTTTTTTATTTCTTTTTACCTATAATTATAAATCAATGAATATATATGTAAATAAATACCACATTGCGTTTAATGGTTTGCCATACTAAAGCCTTGCAAAATCAGAAAGCACATCTTGCCTCTAGCCATCCATCTTGAGCACAGGTGAGCAATGCGAAATTCCTTATACAGAGTGCTAATCAAACAACAACATAATTCTAGGAAGTGTAAGTTTCACTATGCTATTTAAAATAGATATTTGTTTATTTTTTTTTTATTATGTGAAAATCTACTTGTGGTTTTTTTTATGAATATTATCATTTCTGATGATTGACATCAGGTATCAATGTAAAAGTTGACTTCGGCCTCTCAAAACGCAGTGCCTCAAAAGTTCAACGGGAAATCGGGAACGGAGCGTCTCAACACTAAGTTCCCTCTATTAATCCTGCTGTAAATATAGCGGGATACAGCGTGAAGCTGCCGTATGTCAAACTAAAAACGATGATCTGGGGACCCTAGGATCTCAGTCTAAAACTTTTAGCCACCCAATATAAAATCTTGAATATAATATACTGGATAAATGAACGAAAAATTGGGAACTGAGTTACTCTACCAGCCTCTTTCTATTTTCCGAAATATAAAAATGTAGGGTTAAGTAATACTTTACATAAATATATGAGAAAAGTTTAAAAATACAATGTAGCGGGACTCAAACCCGCGCCTCCTGAAGACGTACTGTAGAAGTGCTCGTCGCTAATACATCGAAATTCGATTATTAGACACGCAATGGCTCCAAAATTTGGCGGAAATTACGGAGCTGAGGGTCTTAACACTAGGTTCCCTCTGCCTACCCTGCTGTGTGCGGGATACAGCGTGAAGCTGATTCAGTTATTCATTAAAAATATTTTTTTGGCCAGTCGTGGCGCATAGGCACTGTAAAGAGTGTGTGACTATAAACGCGACAGATTGTGAGTTCGATAGCCACACAAGGAAATTAAATATCTAATATTTTTAATTCTTCGCTCTAGTGTCGAGGCAAAAGGCGACGTTGAGTTTTTGATATATTTTAAAAGATACTTTTCTTTTCTCAATTCAAAAATATAATAACAAATGATGAGTTGTTGCTCAAATTGGGAGAAAACATCTTTAATACTGACGAGTCATGCTAATGCGTAAGCTGACCGCTGAACTGGGTCAAATGATATAAAAAAATTATAGTTTTGTAACTACAAACGCTTATATTATTATGCAACTTTAAACATAGGCTCATAACGATCTCAAAACATACACTCAAGTTTATGGGTCGAGAATCTCAAGTACTGATATATGTACGGATACGGAAAATAACTTTTACATAAATTGATTATTAATTAGAGGCCAGTCGTGGCGCAGAGGCACATTGTGTAACTCACAATCGACCGGTTGTGGGTTCGATCCCCACTCGAGGAAGTGAAATATTTATTTACATTTATAGTTTAATTTTCTTCGCTCTGGTAAAGCGCGGCGCTGAGTTCCGCCACTCATCACGCAATGCCTCTAGAACTCGGCGAAAAGTGGGCAACAGAGGGTCTTAATACTAGGTTCCCTCTGCCTACCCCGCTGTGTGCGTGATACAGTGTGAAGCTGATTTGATTTTGATTTTGATTATTAATTATTGTGAGGTCGTAGTGGTGCAGTGGTACAAGCGTGTGACTGTAACGCGGCGGTTGTGGGATTTATATTAATTAATACTAATACACACCTCATGGGGCATTGTAATAAGAAATACTATTAAAAAGATAAAATAATTGTTTATAGTACACTTATGTGGCTGTAATTGAACTCACTACTTCCAGCTTATGTTTATAACGTTATTTAAAGTCAATAATATCATATCAATAAAATAACTAATTTATTGATTCTTTTTTCGTCCCACAACTTTTAGAAAATATTATGATATTGACGTGACATACAAACATACATAAGTCATTTCTTATGTCTATTATTACATTATATGTCACAAGTTTGAATCTAAAATTATATTTTTAATATTTAAAATATATAAGAACAAATAAAACCTAAAATGAGACCAGTCATGCCGCAGAGGTACAAGCGTTGTGGGTTCGATTTTCACTTGTGGAAATTAAATATTTAATATTATCATTTTCCCGCTCTGCTAGCGGGGCAAAGCGCGGGTTTGATTTCCGCCAGTCAACACGCAATGTCTCCAGAATTCTCTGGAGGCATTGTGTGTTGACTGGCGGAAATCTCACAATGCCTCTAAAATTAAAACCTAAATACCAGACCAAAGCTATTTTAGAAAAGTAAACTTAATATTAAGAAGGCATTTCGTTATTTTCCGCCGTATTCGAGGCGTTGTGTCTTAAGCGGGAACATACTTAGCGATTTGCCTTCCAATATATAATCAAAAAAAAAATTTTTTTATAACATTTTTTTTATTATCAATAGTGTAACAAAAAAGGACCGTTATATCAATTGTCATAATAATATAATAATACAAACAACTCAATAATACTAATAAACGTTTCAAAAAAATTTAACCTATTTTGCTCAAAATGATTGACCGCTTGCCATTTTTAAAAGTGTCATTTGAAGAAATTTACAAACATCTATACTAATATAATAAAGCAGAAGAGTTTGTTTGTTTGTTTAAACGCTAAGATCTACTGGTCCGATTTACTTTGTTTTGTTTTGTATGAAAGCTGCATTCTTCAGAAGTGCTATAGACTATATAATATTATGGTTCACGTCTTAGTTAGCCTTAAATAACGAAATAGCAATAATAATGAACGCCATCGAATTGCTTTAAGCGCTTGCGCTGCATAAATTGTAAAATATATATCAGTACATTGTATGGAATGTTCTATTTTAATAGTTCTAAAAAAAAGTCAGTGATACCATATGTCTATGTCTCATAAATACGTCACAATACGGCATTTTGTGACAAAAAAATATTAAAAATTGTAAGATGATATTTCAACGTTTTTTATTTGGGAAAACTGTCCATCATCAAGGAATTTTTATGAAGATTCGCTTTGACTTTTATAGCATGTAGTTTAAATGTATGCTTTTTGAGAAAATGTAAATTAAAATAATTCAACCCTCCGTTTACGACCGCAAGCATAGGCCCTGGTCCTGCGGGGGGCGCCCTTGTCGCCGATTTTGCCCTCGCATGCAGCCATGTGCTTGCACTTTCTCAAAATTATTGAATGAATAAATTATATTGATTATCTTATGGTAAATGCATCGTAATAAAAGAATTATCGGTGGCATGCGGGCGAAGCCGCGAGTGGACCGCTAGTCATATATATAATTTTAACAATATATGTCTTGGTTTCATAATGACACGCTAATGACGCAAATCATTATGCAGTTTATTATATTTTTCCATCAAAATATCAAAAAAGTTTTATTGCAATCGAAATTATGATGCGCCAACGCAAAAATGGTGGCCATATTATTTAAATTCGTATAAGTTGAAATTGAATTTGGCAATGTTACAAAAAATATTATTTAAGTTATTTACATATTTAGTATATCTGTTTGTTTCTCTTTGATTAATAGTCTTAGGATATTATAAAATTCAACAGGTGAAAGAAATTAAGCATAGCTATACTTAAATTTGATTAAAACGTTTTATATAAACAAATGAACAACAATACATACTTTTATTACAAATAATAATTAAAAATGTAAATAAGATAAAATTTACATTTTTCAATATAAATTGTTATAAAAAATACATTTGAAAATATAAAAATACGCTCTTCCGAGGGTGGGTTAATATTTATTAACTCAATTTATTTAGCTTCACAGTGTATCCCACACATAGCGAGTTAGGCAAAGGGAATTTGGGAACCTAGTCTTGTGGCGGTTCACCGCCGCGCTTTGCCTTATTACCAGAGCGAGGAATGGACATATTAAATATTGCATTCCGCCGAGTGGGAATCGAACCCAAAACAGTCGCGAACTTGTCCCCATGCACGACAGCCTCA
Source organism: Heliconius himera (assembly GCA_021202915.1). Classification (NCBI taxonomy): domain Eukaryota; kingdom Metazoa; phylum Arthropoda; class Insecta; order Lepidoptera; family Nymphalidae; genus Heliconius; species Heliconius himera. Next base: position 1,621,802 of record JAJHJA010000352.1, read on the forward strand.
ACTCTTTATTATTAACTCAATAATTGGAGGTAACAGTAAGACAAGTTATCAATATTATAATTTATAATTCTAATTAAAGATTACCTCTAAACATTCCAAAAATATATTTACACTTTCCTCAAATCCTTTCCGTTTAAACAAATTTTAGAATATTAAAAAAATACTTAGACCCAATATGAGACATTCATAACGATATGTGAATGGACAAACATCTCTCATCGCGATGTCAATTGGCTACCACTGTCTTAGAAGATTTTTTTTTCTCATATTATCACGTAGGTGTTAAACTTTTACACGTTAAATTGAACGAAACAGGGCCAAGGCTCTAGTAAATAATCGTGTTTAATTTCACTAAACGGAATAGTACTATTTTTCTTTGTTTGTCACAGAAAATTGGTTCTTATCACAAGATATCTATAAGGGATAAGTAATATTAAAAATCTAAATGGCTGACATTGCATTGAATTATTAGTCATGTTAATAGTAAAGTTAAGAACAAATATAACGTACATTCGGTGTCAATAATAAATGTTTGTTAAAGCTACTGGATGAACACAAGCATCTCATCATCACATAAGTAAATATAGACCTGTAAATTCTAAGCGATTGTAAATAAAAGATTTCTGTAGAAACAACGTTTCACGTAAAATCTACTGGACGGGTTTTGATTTCTTCTTTCTTTCTTTTTTGTTATAATAGCTGTTAGTATAATCTATAAGAGACATTGGTTTGTTGGCATTTGGTCAAAGTTGAGCATTTTCCTTTGATATAAAACAAGATCGATTTGAAGTTTTACTAGTCCAGCTAAACCTTAAGAAATGGTCTATGTGTTGCAAACGCAACACAGTTTGTGGGTTCGATTACCACTCGAATAAATGATATAAATATATATTAGACATACTTCCCAGAAATATCACTTCATTCATATGTTCTAATATCTTAGGACTTCCTTGATATGCTTAATGAGGATACTGGCGCTCCTCAAGAATACTATTGTAATCCTCAATTTGAAGCGAACCAAAACCTTCAGGCTGGTCGCCTTGCGGTAGAACCGCAAATCGATTCTATCATTAAGCTTTCGGTTTGTCTATGTTTAGTAAAAAAGAACGAGAAGGCGAAACGTCAGCACAGCTGTTTGGTCGTATACATTGCAGTGTTGGTATCGAGGCTGTTATACGGCAGCGAAACGTGAGTAAAAGAAAAATATAATTCTGTGGACATGCAATCTCTTCGGCAGGTACGGCAGGTACTAGCGAGGAAGTCACGGTGAAAATGAAGAAGAACACGCTGAAGCGTTTGGCGCTTCGTTCTATCTGGCTGGCTAGGAATACAGCGTAAAGCTAAAAATTATATACACATATGAATGTAATAGTCACCTTTGACATTTTATCTAGATTAAAATTGTACTTTAGGAGATATCATAGATTCTTAAAAACGACTTAGCTTGTGAGATGGCTTGATTTATATATTTTCAGTCGTGGTGCAGGGGCACGAGTATGCGACAGTAAACGCGACAGGTTGTGGGTTCGAGAAAATAAAATATTACTGTTTTTCATTTCATCGCTTTGGTAACTCGGCAAAGTACGTCGATCATTCCGAAATCGTCTTAATGTAAAGTATCTTAAATTGTACTTTTTTATTTCCAAAACAATCTTAAATTATTATGGAAGTTACGATAACATAATCCAAGGTACTAAATCTTTATAATAATAGTCTTTATAAGTACAGTACAGATATATTTAAAAACACGTACGTATACTTTCGTGATTTCGCGGGCGACGCCGCGATCAAGACGTTAGTATTTAATATCTTAATTTACTCACTCTGGTAAGAAAGCAAAATGCCTCCATAATTTGGCGGAAAATGGAGTACAGAGGAGTCATAATGGGAACAGACTGTAACTCTAGATTCCCAGGTTCCCACTGCCTACACTGCGGGATACATCTTAAGGGATACATCTTAAAGCTATAAAAAAAAAATTTACTAGAATCGCCTTAAGCAAAATGTGAGTTCACGTAACTTCCTTCATAAGTTGATACTAATGAAAGCACAGTAGTTGAATACGTGCGTGTGCGCACTGACATATAAAATTATAATATAAGTTATTATGACGTTATTTATCATACTTAATGTTCTATTATGTATTATATGAGCGTGTAGGAGTCATATTTTACACACGTTTTTATATTATAAAGTTATGTTAACATAATTCCTTTTAAGGGAAACAATATTTTAACTTTTTGTTAAAAATTGTTAAATATTATTTAGTTAGTTAGTATTATATTTATGCGTATGTATAAGTATGTGTACGTATGTATATATATATGTGGGTGTATAATTGTATATATTTAATTATTTGCGTGTATATATTTAAAGTATTCATAATAATATATTTTTATTAATTATTAACAATAAAAAAATATTTTGTATATAATTAATACTTTCATTTCTTCGTTCTGGCACCACGGCACAAAGCCCGGTGTTGAGTTCCACCACTCAACACGCAAAGCCGAGAAAATCGGCGAAAAGCGAGGAACGCAATGTATTAACAGTAGCTTACGTCTGAACCCTGCTCTATGCGGGATGTAGCGTGAAGCTGTTTTTTTTTATTAATGTTCAAAATACACATCGTGTCAATGTGAGGGTTATACATACATACGTATTATTATTTTGACCACAACTTGGCTTGCACAATGAACTGAGCACGTATTCTTGTTTAGAAAGTATTGTAGAATCCTTAATTTTAACTACTTACGACACGACGTATAACCAAATGAGTGACCATTGAGAATACTCCTTGAGTGTAAGTAATAAGGTTTAAGAATTTTTTTTTATAAAAAATTTAAAATATGCAAAGATGCGCGTGTTTCTCTATAAGGTAATCTAATGTTTGAAGATGCCTAAGTCATACTGTTTAGAGGTCGGGGCGTTGTCCGTTTGTATTGTCTTATTCGTTGAAATTAGTTTTTTGTATTATATGAGATTGATTTGTTTGTAGAAATTAAAGTTTAGTAAGATTTAGAAAAAAGACTTCTTCTTTCTTCTTTTCTATATCTCAATGATATGGTCATTTTGTTCAGCGAAAAGCAATAGCGTAAATAACCTAAAACCATAAGAAATTTGTGATAATTTATTCAAAAACTAATATATTCAACTTAGATTATTTAATCACCTATTTATTTAGCCTATAAAATTATTAACCAGCAGAATTAGCTTCACCTAATATTATATTCAACATTTAAGATTTCAGTTTTTTTTATTGATGTCTATGTGATTTCCAATTTTATAATAAAATCTATAAATATAATAAGACTGCAAATCACTTCTGTCTGTACATGGAATATATATAAGTAAACTATTATTAATAATTGTTTTGGGGTCTATTACTTGGTATATACATTGTAATGGAACCTAAAACAATGATTCTAATAAATTTTGTTTTATTTAAATCGGTTCATAAAAAATAAGGTTATGTCAATATACTGGGTGGGTGGCTTTAGTTTTCATTGCATGGATATCGTCTATAATTTTTAAAATTAAAATAAAAATATTATTAGTTCACAAAAGTTATTCAGATGAGAAAAAAAATGTGTAGAACAAGCGGGCGAAACCACAAGTGGGTCATTAGTATTTACTAAGAAAAGATAGTTTTGAAGCTATCGGGCGCTGTATAACACCGTAGACGCAGTGCCCAGCCGTGGTAAGCTAAAATGCAACATTAGTTTCCGTTACTAGCCTATATTGAGGCCAATCGTGGGTTCGATCCCCATTCGAGTAGATGAAATATTTACTTAAATTTATATTTCCATTTCTTCGCTCTGGTGTCGGTTGGTGCTCAGGTTAAACGCGGCATTAAGTTCTACCACTTAACACGCAATGCCTCCAGAATTCGGCAGAAAGTGGGGAACGGAGTGTCTTAACACTAGGTTCCCTCTGCCTACCCTGCTGTGTGCGGGATACAGCGTGAAGCTGATTTAATTTATTTAAATTTTACCAGCCCATATGTTCATTTCTATGTAGCAGTCACAATGCAACATATTATATTATTACGTAACACAACACAACCATCTCTACCACTCAATTAAGACATTTACATATTTTGATTAACATTTTTAATACTTTTTTTTTAAGTAATCACAAGCGTAACACTAACGTAATCACCTTGTATTTCTGATATATGTATGCGTATTCCCAAGAACTTATGTTTATATGTAAAAATGTTTATCTTCAAACAATCTTGGAATTATAATGTGGAATCTTAAAGACATATTTTTTTGTAATTAATTAAAGATCTTTAGATGAGAAAACAATCATTTTTGTCATGTGATTTTAAAAATAATTTTCATCAATAAAACTATGGAGTTCTCAACACGTAATCGCCTCAAGTGTCTTATTAGGAACGGAATGTCTTAGCACTAGGTTCCCAGGTTCCACACATAGCAGGGTTGGCATACTTTTTTTTTTAGGGTTGGCATACCAAGCTGTATCCAGCGTCAGCCACCACACTACCCATTTCCAACTAACATCTTGGGTGACTAAACCCAATACCTAAACTAAATAAAAAAATAAATAAACGCAACTCTTGAACATTCAACACAAACATAACGTTTCCATACCACATGGATATTATAAATTCTAAGCATATCGCATTCTTCTTTAATTGATTGTTATTTTTTATTTTATTTTTTTTTGAATAGAAAGTGGATCAAGGTTCAAGGTGTGTCAAATGTTTATATATGTATGTATGTACTCACGACTATATCTAAATTAGGCATCACATGATGAGCGCGGGTGGCCGAAATTAAAATATTCCAAGTTTATGCATATTTAGCTAAAGAATATCAAATATTACACAATATGGCGCCATGCATTGTGATATTTGAGTCAGTGACTTTTTTTTATAGCGCACGCCTTTAAATTAGTTTTATTGTGTAAGTCAGTGTATTTGAGGCCAGTCGTGGCGCAGAGGAATAAGCGTGTGACTGTAAATGCTAGAGGTGGATTCGATTCCCAATCGAGGCAATGGAATATTTAACATTTTCAATGGTTCGCTCTGGTATCGCTCTGCCACTTAAAACGCAATGCCACTAAACTAAAAATAATAAAAAACACTTTTTGCTCGCTTGATTGCATATGTATGTATTCCTTTTTTTTGCAGATTTACGCTGTATCCTGCATATAACAAGATAGGTAGAGGGAACCTAGTGTTAAGACACTCCGTTCCCCACTTTCTGCGGAATTCTGAAGGCATTGCGTGTTGAGTGGCAGAACTCAACGCCGCACTTTGCTTCGACACCATAGCGAAGAAATGGAAATATAAATTTAAATAAATATTTCATCTCTTCGAGCGGGGATCGAAGCCACAGCCAGTCGGTTTTACAGTCACACTTCGTGCCGCTGCGCCACGACTGGCCTCTATAAATTATAACATTCTAACCAAAATTTATATATAAGATTTTTTTTCTCATTTAATACATTCACACAAAAATATCAATAAGGAAAAGGAGACTGAAACTTTTGGGCCTAAAAGTAAAGAACTGAGATGAGATCTAAAAAATAACTATTTTTTTTATTTTTAGAATAGCAAATAATAAATTAATTGACAATCTGGAAGTAGAGAAAAATTAAAAAAATAAGATTTAGATCCTTAATCGATTAAAATCAATCATATTTTAAATCAGAGATGTGACAGCTGATTGACAATGACACCTTGTCTAATGATTTTTTGCATTTTTGCTTCTGTTTGTCATCGCAAAGTCAGACCTTTAAATAAAAAAAATAAAAAAAAAACATTTGCTTCTGTCATTACGTTAGTGTCGATGCGTTTTGAGTGTTTTCCCGTTTGTTTGATATTTTCAACGACTACTGCTTTGTTTTTCTCGGATTTTGACTCTGCCTACTTTGTACGACCCTCGCTTCCCCACTCTTTTGGATCTTACGACCGCCACGCTATGGATATGAATCGCTGTGTTCTTGTGGGATAGCCAATGGACACTGCAATACCCTAGACGATGAAAACCACCACAACCTGTTTACTTAGAGGTGTGATATAATCCTGACATATAAGCAGGAAAATATATTTCTGTTACATTTTAGTTGACAGCTTTCGTAGAGAAAGGGAAGCTATTGCTATGAAATACTGCAATTGTATTGTAGAGAGACGAATGGCAGGCTGCTGTGCTCATGTTATGAGTATTATATGGTACCTTAGTTGGGCTAGGTACCAAAATAATTTAGTTCCACCTGCACACTTCTTAGATGACATTTTAATAATAGTAGAAGAAGAATAAAATATTCATTAAAATGTGTTTTATTTATAAATAATAAACATTAATGCTTAAACAACTCAGTAATCACATATTTTATAGAAGTTGATATTCAAGAAATTGTGCTGCGTACTTAACCTCACTTTTATTAAATCTCTAATAACTCAGCTCTCAGATTGCCAAAATTTATATAGATTTCAGGGAGAGAATGATGTACCGAAATCTATTAAATCATACCATTTTCATCTCTTTACATTTTGGGCCCAAAAATGTATGGAATAGTTTGTCTCCTTTAATTCTAATGCCTGTTCTGTTAGTGCCTAAGTTTAAGGACCAGTTGCAAGTTTAAAACAATAAGATAATACAACAATAATCTTAATTCAAATACAAATTATAATACATGAAATAATAAAAATCAGCTTCACGCTTTATCCCGCACGCACCAAGGTAGGCAGAGGGAACCTTAAAGAAGTGTTAAGACACTTCGTTCCCTACTTTCTGCCGAATTCTGGAGGCATTGCGTGTTGAGTGGCAGAACTCAACGTCACGCTTTGCCTCGACACCAGAGCGAAAAATGGGGATCAAACCCACAACCAGTGGGTTTTACAGTCACACTTTGTGCTCCTGCGCCACGACTGGTCTCAGAATTTCAGAAGATAAACTCTAAGAAATAGGTTATAGAAAGTTGTCGCTACTAAAAATTTAAACAATGCTATGAGAATATTTTAATACGAGTGTGGGAAATCAGTACAGAATCCATTTATCGTCGTGACAGGGACTACTTATTAATGCATTTTATTAACTGTGATTCAGCATACTCACAAACGTTATGTAACTTAAAATATTACAAGCAACTAAGATGTTCCGGTTTTCCGATTATCTGATATCTGGAAAAAAACCGGAAACGAAAACCGGAAAAGGAGCTGAAACTGGAGAATGGAATATCATGACAGTAGACTCTAAGTCAAAAGTCAAAGTCAAAGTCAAAAAAATACGCATACATATTAAACCTAATACAGTAAGTTAGACCTAAAAAACAATTTGATACTTATAGAACAAACTATTTTTTTTAAAATCATTCTTGTACAAGCCAAATGAACTATGAAATTTGGAATTAAATATATAATAATAGAACTAGTTTTAATATATTATATTATGTATATACGATATATAAAATATGAAGGATATATCTGTGACCTACATACTTAAATAGTGTCTGAACGAGCCACACTGACAGACTGACCGACTTTTACATATCCTATTCGCTAATAGAAAAATTTAATGACTCCATAATTTATGTGCATAATTAACAAACTATACTATTTCATTGTTTTCCTCGATACGAAACAAATAATTTCGAAACAGTTATTATAAATTATACATATTTTAATTTGTAGTTGCGAAAGAAAAGTTCTTTCTAAAAGAAACAACTGTATTGATTTTATATTATAATTAACATTTTATTGTAAAAGTGAAATTAATTTCTTTATTTAATTGAGCCCAGAAGTGGCACAGGGGCACAAAGCGTGAGTGTAAAATCGACTGATTGTGGGTTCGATCCCCACTCGAGGAAATTAAATATTTATTTAAATTTATATTTTCATTTTTTCGCTATGGTGTAAGGAAATAGAAAATATTTTAAAAAATAGTTTAAGTAATCACTACCGGCTGTTTTTGTTTGGACAGGGCCAAGGAGCATTTCTGTTACACTCAATATACACGTAGTAAAGGTTCAAAGTAAAAGTTAAAAGGCTGATTTATTTTTACAGTACCCTTAAGACTATTAATAACTTGATGTTAAATATATTATTAATGAATTTAAAGAGTTATTCCACACTTAGGAAAGAAAAATAGTTATTTAGACAACGAAAAGGCCAGAGTTCTAAGAGGCGCGGTTTCATATCCCACTACGTTCAAAACTTTTATAGTATTAATACCATATATACTAATATATTTTTTAAAATTGATAAAATTTTAATAACAAAAAATATAAAGTCTATAAGACTTTATAAGCTAAAAAAATTAGATATACATTTTCATAAACATTTCCTATGATGTAAATCACAATTCGATACAGGAAGCTTTTCGAAGTCTATAGCTTTTATGGGACAGAAAATCGTAGGTTATGTATTCGACCATCTGGTCTTATCAGATTCCCGCTACCGGGCTATAAGAGAAATAGAAAGTACTAGTACAAATACCACTCCGCAAATCGATAGTTAGACGAGCGCTGGTACGTCCACGAGCTACTATATTATTATTATATGTGACTTAAAAGGTAATTAGTACGTGGATCAAAATTTTAATTTTTTTACATAAACAGTAAATAGACTATGAATTATTGTGGTGTCATTAATATAGTTTCATCTAAATACGTTCAGCTGTTTTTGTTATAGCCCATCCTCACAAGCATTGCTATGTATAGTGTTAGTAGGATTTTAGATTCTCATTACCAAAAAAATCGTCATCAAATCATAAATTATTTTAATTTTTAGGGATTTTTATGAACAAAGAAAACATTGAGAAACAACATGACATTTTTTTGTTTTTTTTTTTCTATTCAATACAACTTTTACGAGCAAACACGAATAAAATGCCAAAAAAAAGTATAGATAACAATTTATTTCTTCTATAACAGTTTTCTTATATACACAGAAACAATAATAAATAAATAAACGTAAAGTTCAAGCGAGCAAAACAGCGAGCGTGTCGCATAGCCTTAAATAATCTTAATTAATAATTAAATATATCAATCCGCATATAAAAAAAATTACTTCTTCAGTCAGTGGCAAGTATAGTGAAAAACATTTATTCAAAATAAGAATTTGCGAACTAAATTTTTAGGCGACTAATAACTTACCATAAAATGAACCAGTTAATAACTCAAGCCTAAACAAAAAAAGCCGACACAAGAACCTCTGTGATTATTTTTTTACTCATTCGAGTCAGCATGACAATTCTAATTATGTAATTGTCACTATAAAGTCTATCAATTACCACATCTTTTTTTTTTAAATCGTGATCAGTGTTAAAACACTCACTCTTTGTTTGATTTATCTATATTAAAAGAAAAAATAATAATTAATAATATTTCATTAATTATTAATAAGACGTTGTCTGTCTATATTTTATAAAAAAATCGTAAACCAAGCAAGACAAATTACAAGCTGAACATATTTAAATGAACACACAAAAATATTATAAATATAAATTTAAAATAATAATACAGGAGTAATAATGTAGGTTACGAAGGTGGACTTAGTATTAAAACACTCACTCATTCGACGTCGCACGCACCGTTGAATAGAATTTAAATAAATTTTAAATTAATTTTATATTAAATAAATGACCCCAAATCGAAATGGAACCTGTAACCATTACTTTAACTATCAGAAGCTGTACTCAGAACGTCGGACATATAAACTCCATTGTTTATCCATCTTAGTGTTACGTATAAGATCGTAAATATCGGAATCACGAACGAACTGTATCTCGGGAGCTAGTTTACATACTAACACGGTCTTACGTAAAAGTTAGAGTTCGTGATGGAATGACAGAATGTGCTCTGTCACGATGTTTGCAAACATCTCGACGGTCTCTAAATAAAGTATCGAAAGTGATAAAATTAAAAATTTCTTTTATTGCTGTTTTATTTTTACATTTTAAAATAAAATTAAAAAATAAATAAATCGGCTTCACGCTGTATCCCGCACACAGCAGGATAAGCAGAGGGAACCTAGTGTTAAGACACTCCATTCCCCACTTTCCGTCAAGTTCTGGAGGCATTGCGTGTTGAGTGGCGGAACTCAACGCCGCGGTTTGCCTAGACACCAGAGCGAAGAAATGAAAATATAAATGTAAATAAATATTCCATCTCTTCGAGTGGGGATCGAACCCACAACCAGTCGATTTTGCAGTCACACTTTGCGCCTCTGCGCCACGACTGGCCTAAATTAACATTACATTTAAAATGAATTTATAAAACTATTTTTTTTTTGTAGTTCAAAAGAGTAATAAAACATTTTTGATTTTTTCACTTTCGACACTTTGCCTAGGGACCATCGTAATGTTAGTGGGTAGATATTCTTACGGTTATTTTTTTGTACTTTTCTTATTCGTCCATTCTGCATTAATTCAGAATATTGAAATAGCTTTCAGAGGCTTAAATTGGCTATTTCGTAGCTGGGGATACTTGAAGATGATAATATTCTCTATTTAAATAATGTTTATTTTTTTTATGACAGTTTCAATACATTAATCATGTCCTTGAACGGGAGTCGAACCCACAACCTGTCGCGCTTACAGTCAATATTCTGAATTAATGCAGAATGGACGAATAAGAAAAGTACAAAAAAATAACCGTAAGAATATCACCCACTAACATTACGGTGGTCCCTAGGCAAAGTGTCGAAAGTGAAAAAATCGCAAATGTTTTATTACTCTTTTGAACTACAAAAAAAAATAGTTTTATAAATTCATTTTAAAATGTAATGTTAATTTAGGCCAGTCGTGGCGCAGAGGAGCAAAGTGTGACTGCAAAATCGACTGGTTGTGGGTTCGATCCCCACTCGAAGATGTGGAATATTTATTTACATTTATATTTTCATTTCTTCGCTCTGGTGTCGAGGCAAACCGCGGCGTTGAGTTCCGCCACTCAACACGCAATGCCTGCAGAACTTGACGGAAAGTGGGGAATGGAGTGTCTTAACACTAGGTTCCCTCCCTCTGCCTGCCCTGCTGTGTGCGGATAAAGCGTGAAACCGATTTAGTTAAAAATCACTCCACTTTCTACTCTTTATTTTTAGAGAATGAAATTTAGACCTGTTTTTTTAATGTGTTTTAATATATGTATTGTGTTTCACTCACACTGTTTTATTAGTTTCAATAAATCAATCAATCAATATAAGATAATCTTGCATAGCTATCTATTGAGTTTTGACCCACTTTTAGCCGTCGGAATAACTTGAAAATTTACACACGTTCGGCTTTGATGGACAATACAATATTTTCAAAGCATGAACCTGATATCCTTGTTAGGAAGACCAGGGCGATGACGAAACGAACTTTTAACATCGTTTTCTTAAAATATCCAATATCTTTTATATTTATTTTTGTTGAAATATATTATGTAGATATATATTTCCGATTGCATTTGGTTCAACAAATATCATGCAATTTTAAAATATTAACAAGCAATAAAATGGCGTCTATATTGAAATAATATGTACAAATCTTGACATTTTAATATCTATTACATTCTTAATTACGAAACTAATGTCTAGATTCTTTAATTTATTCAAGTATATCCTTCCTGTATTTTTAAATATTTAACCGCTACTTTAAAATAATAAAACACACGCTGGAGGTATAGGGAACTGGGAATCTAGTGTTAAAACACTCCGTTCCTATTAAAACATTTCTGTTTTGCACTTTTCGCTGTATTCCGGAGGCATTGCGTGTTGACAGGTGGAACACAACGCCGCGCTTTGTCTTGACCAGAGCGAGAAAATGAAAATATTAAATATTTCATTCCTCCGAATGGAAATCGAACCCACAACCTGTCACGTTTTAACGACTGGCCTCTTGTTACAATTATTAAATAATGAACTTTTTAAAAACTTTCTTTAAAATAGTTATAAAGACCTGTGCAGTAACAACTCTTCGTGCTAGTGCCATATGGGCACGTCTATATAAGACGCTATGACCCGAATGCGATGTAGTGGTTATTGCTGCGAAACTATAAATTCTTTCCGCCTAATGCTGTTTCCCTTTATGTTTCTGTTATGGAACAAAATACATACTTTTGATACCGACTTTACATGTTTACCTTGTTCAGTTTCTTTCAAGACAACTTTATACATGAATATAGATTCAGATTAAACTTTTTTTGAGGCCAGTCGTGGCACAGAAGCACAAAGTGTTACTGTAAAATCGACTGATTGTGGGTTCGATCCCCACTCGAGGAAATGGAATATTTATTTACATTTCTTCGCTCTGGTGTCGAGGCTAAGCGCGGCGCTGAGTTCCGCTACTCAACACGCAATGCCTCCAGAACTCGGCGGAAAGTGGCGAACGGAGTGTCTTAATACTAGGTTCCCTCTGCCTATCTTGCTGTGTGCGGGATACAGCGTGAAGCTGATTAAACTTTTAAATTACATCAATACATTATTGTGTTATAAATGATCTTTACTGTACTGACCGCCTCCAGAATTCGGCGAAAAGGAAAACGGAAGTGTCTTAATAGGACACTTAGCACTAGGTTCTCGGGTCCCCTGTGACAAAGCTTAAGAAAGTTTATTAACAAAAACGTTCCTTATAGATGACGACGGTAAGATTACAGTAAAATACATACAAGAATGGACTCCAACCAGAAGTAAGATCGAAGCATTTATAGGATAAACCCAACAGTTCATCTCAAAGACCTCGTGCTTCGAACTGTGACATTTACGAAGAAAGTCGGTTACGTAAAGCCGTATGAATGGGTATCATTTCGTCGCTATTATTCTCGTCAGCAAACAATTGTTTCTCACAATAAGAAAATTAATGACTTTGATGTTCAGGTATTGTAATTTATGGGCATCTTTATAGATTTATATTTTTCCATTTAAGATATAGAGTTTTAGTACGTATAGAAAATATGGAATTATCAAATTGTAATGTAAATTGTTGTTATTTGTTTATTTCTCAGTGCGGGAATCGAACTGACAATTGTCGCGCTGGCTGTCACACGTTTGTGCCCCTTTGCTACCACGGCCTTAAACTTATTTAAAATATTACAAGGTACTTGGAAAGAAATTAGATATCTAAGTTGATATCGCTTTAGCTACCTATATACTTAGCAGTTTTTAATATTTTAATACAATCTTACGAGACAGTCGTGGTGCCGTGCCACGACCGTGTGACTGGTTGTGGTTGTGGGTTATGGGTTCGAACCCCTGCTATATGCTATATGAGTGAAGTTGAGACAAAAAATTATAATAAAATTATAATTTATTTGTACCTAACATTTAGCTTACCCTTACTATATTTGTATTTTCTATATATTTTTTTCTATACACTGCTTCTATATTATTTTATACTCTGTATTTTGAATAAAACGCGAAGTAAAAAAATATCTCCGTTAGTCGTCTGAGACCGAAATGATTGAGTCATTTACTTAAAATATATTTTTATCTACACATACGTGAGAATTATATTTAACACTCAATTAGTATTACAATTATTGAGGAAACGTATAAAATAATATTTTTATCATTATATACGTTATAATAGAAGAAAAAACGTAATTAAATTAATTTATTCTTAGCAAAATCGACGAACACTGCCTGTTTTATAGTGATGTGACGTATAAATTATAATATAGACACTTCCGAGTTAAGAATTAATATGTAATATCAAATTCCTGTAATCGTAACCTATACGTAAAACTGGCATCTTTTAACATCAAAAAGAAAAGACCTGTGAAAACTTTTTACCATATTTTTTTAATCAAATTCAATTTTTTTATCAAATCAGTTTGGCGCTTTATCCTGCATACAGCAGGGCATAGGCAGTGGGAACACATAGTGTTAAGACACTCTGTTCCCCACTTTCCGCCGAATCTTCAGCGAAGAAATGAAAATATTAATAAATAATAATTTATTTTCTTTGAGTAGAAATCGAACCCACAACCGTTGCGTTACAGTCACGCCCTTATGTGCCTGTGGCCTGCGCCACGACGTCATCTTTTTTTGTTTTTATATAACAAAAAAAATTGAACAAAAATAAAAAAACAATAAATGCAATAAGTATCTAATAATAATTTACTGCCTAATTAATTATTTAAGTGTATTATAAATAGTTTTAAGGGTTTATTTACATTAGTGTTTGTATTCTACACCGCGCTTTGCCTCGACACCAGAGCGAAGAAATGAAAATAAAAATGTAAATAAATATTTGATTTCCTCGAGTGGGGATCGAACCCACAACCAGTCGATTTTACAGTCACGCTTTGTGCCCCTGCGCCACGTCTGACCTCTAATACTATTAATAAGTAATCAATTATTAAAAAAATTGACAGTTTACACTATTTCTTTCTACATAAGTTATTGAGAAACATTATTATTTATTTAATTCTACAAATATTATGAATTGTGATCGGACTAATCCTAGGTGTGTTCTTACGAAAATAAAAACGCAATACAACCTTCACTTAATACTCACCAAATTAAGATATTACATTTTTTAGCCATAATCTATTGCATATCGATTTATCGAAGACGTGAAAAATCATGTATTAGTCTTACATAACATGTTTTTAACATTATTATTTTATTTTTTTTTCCTCACTTTCCACCCATTAGAGATATGTTTTACTTTACTTATTTAGAAAACGTATAAAAATTCGAACGTAGCTTTGTCGAGTCCCGCTACGTTCAAATTTTCATACGTTTTCAAAATAAGTATTTTTCTTTCTTAAGTGTGGAATAACACTTAAAATTTTTCAAAAAAGTTTCACTTTATTTGGGAATAGAAATGTGGGGCCTCCGTTGCGCAGAACACTGACTGACTTGATGTTTGTGGGTTCGATTCTCACTCAGAGGCTTCGATGTTCTATTTTCTCGATCATAATAAAGCTCGGCGCTGAGTTTCGTCACACAACACGCTATGTCTCGAAAATTGGGGCGGAAAGTGGGGTATGGACTACCCTGCTATAAACGGTATACAGCCTGAAGCTAATTTAATTTAATTTTAAGAAAAACCATAATATAAACAGATAAAAATACTCCCTCAAAAGAGATTCAAACTCACAACATTCACGTTCAACCATTTGCAACCACACATCAATTAAGCCTCGAGAACGTAATGCTTATTACCAATATATTTTAATTTATTCGCTACAGCAATTATATTACTTTCTAGAATGATATTTTAATTACAACCATATTTTACATAGTCTATAGGAAATAACCCACGAATAACCGATGCGGTGAGAAGGTTAATTTAGTGAAAGGGTCACAGGTGACCGGCGTGCTAATGTTACCTAATAATAAGGTAAGGTGAAGTAGGTACTAGTAGGTAATCAATGTTACAATACTTATCATGTAGATAAAAAATAACCTTTTACTTCTGCCCTCAAAACATAATAAAAGTAAAACCTACTGTAGGTAAAGCGGATAGTTGTAGGTTTAATCTCCACTTGATTTGCTTTATTAAATGAGTTATTTTTATTTTACTGTCCTTAAAATAAACAACATGCAAAACTTTTAGGTACCATCGTGCTGCAGTGGGACAACGTAGGACTGTAAACACCGGTCGTAGGTTCAGTCTCCAATAGGAGTAGTAAACTATTTCCAATTCTCCGTCAGAGCAGAGAAACGCAGCGTAGAGTACCGCTAACTAAACACGCAATGTCCTTAGTATGTGCAAATAGTGGAGAACTTAGTTTTTTGGCACAAAAACCTACTAAAAAACCTTATCAATGTCCTCTTAATTACTATAGAGTATAGTATAGACACACACTTGACACTGCATATTTCACATTTAACAAAAAAATTAGCTTCACTCTATATCCTGCATACAGTAGGGTAAGCAGAGGGAACCTAGTGTCAAGATACTCGTTCCGCCCAATTTATGCCCCGGAACTCAACGCCGGGTTTTTATGTTGATGCCAGAATGAAGAAATGAAAATATTAACAAAAAATAATTCATCCACTTGAGACACCCTCGTGCACCTGCGCCACGACGGCCTCACATATAATTTATATATATATATATATATATATATATATATATATATATATATATATATATATATATATATATATATATATATATATATATATATATATATATATATTTAATCCCAAAAAAGAGAAACAAGATAAGCCTCGAATTACATATAAAACAACATTGTAAAAGCTGATCTCAGATGCCACATCTTCGACATTATTCTCTTGATCGCGGTCACGTTAGTTACAATCTCACAAAGACCGGATTTACGTAACGTACTCGTACGTATCCACGGCTGCCTCTACTCTAAACAATGCTATAATAAAATATCTTTTTTGTGGGTTGTTATGGGTTCTTAATAAAAACCAGGTCGTTATCAAAATAATATATCGATTAGTTTACATTTTTAATGGATTTAGTGATGTTTAACGTTTTTTGTTTGTGTGTTTGTTTTTAGTAAATTTTGTTTATATATTAATTTGGGTTTGAAATAATTATTTTATTTTACTTACACTAGTGGCCTACCCGTACCCGCTGCTTCGCACGCCTGTACGATAGAATTCTTTATTTATAACTAGCGGCTCGCCCACGGCTTCGCCCGCTTAAAATACATGATTATTGATTTAATAAACAGAATTGATTGACAACTATAATGACTTCTAATATGATTATTTTACGACATTATCGTCAAAGAATTTTTGATTGTTTTAAATAAAAAAATACGACCATTGTTGATATTTGATATTTATAAAATATACATAAATGTGCTGATATCAGTGAATAAATTAATTTACTCATTCAGAAACTAAAATTTGAAGGATTCATAATATTCTTTGTAAAATAACTGTAATAATTGCATATTAACTCCTGTACAGTTTTTAAATTAGTTACATATATTATATGAACGAACCAACCAAAAAATCTTTGTATTTACTTGATATTTCTTTCAAGATCGTTCTTTATCTCTGTGTTGAATTAATTGCGACTTCTTTCAAATGACGATAACTTTTTTTTTTAATGAACTAAACTTAACTTTAGTAGTTAAGTTGAGTTAAAACAAAGTAATTGGTGAAATTTTCAAGTAAATCGGTTCAGTACTTTCAGAGAAAAATATGGACAAAAATATGTCGACAGACAGACAGACAAGAAATTCAAAAAAATCTTTTTGCTTTCTATTATTCTTTTTAAGTGACCCTCTATCCATTTCAGTCAAAATTACTAAATGTACAGACAAAATATTTTTACTGTCTTATTATATATAGAGATATTATTTAAATGTATTTAGATAAAACTTGTTGATAATTTTAGTATTGTTATATTGACTTAATAATTAAAACTAAATAAATTGTAATTTACACCTTATGAAATTTTCTTTGCTTTTGCTCGCAAAAAAGGGAAAAATGTTTATTTAATTCATATTTATCTAAGCGCTACATACTTATTTTGCATAAATCCCGATTTCGCGGGAGTTTTAAAATAAAAATAGCCAATATGTTGCTCCAAAACTTTTTCTATCCTCCAAAGAAAGTTGCAAAAAATCATTTATTTGTGTGAACTTGAAAAAATGGACGTGAGATGACGTCTGTCTCACATCTCAAGCACAGATCATATGTCGACACATGTAACATCACACTTTGGAAAGATGTAGGTTTTTATTTATGAAAATCACCAAATATGGGAATTTATCTAAAAGAATTACAGCATCATTTTATAAAGGTTTACTTAACATTTTTAATATATAATAACTTAGAAGTTAAATTGATAAATGTACATTATATTTTTTTTATTCATAAAACCATCGTGACGTACAGCGTCTGACTGAAAACAAGGTAGTAGTGGGTTCGATATCCACTAGTGGTAATGTATTTTAATTTTCCTGCCCTGGTAAGACAGTGTTTTTCTTCGTCTTATCAGGGTGGGCTTAAGTAGGCTTTTAGTTGAGTGATAAGACGAGACCTTTCCGGCTCCGCATGAGAATACGAAAAAAATAGCAATTCTTTAAGCCTCTGCTATTGCTTCTCGTCTACTGAATGTATTCAAAGCAATAATGTTACATATAACAAACAGCATATATTTTATTAAGATCTCAAAATAACGTATACAAAAGAAAATCGAATATAATTAAATTAGTAGAAAATTTTAATTTTTCAGCTGTGGATTTTTTGAACCAGTCACATATATATATATATATATATATATATATATATATATATATATATATATATATATATATATATATATATATATATATATATATATATATATATATATATATATATATATATCGAATCCGCCTATCAATGTTAATTTGCATTACACATCACGTGGGAAGTTATTTACTACACAAATTATTACTACTTTTCATGTTTGTAGATAATATAGAAACAATAATGTAATACTATATACTTTTACATTACATTTAAATGTCATCCAACGCTAGTTTTCAGAGTTTTTTAAAGCCAGCTTCAAGGATTTTTTTGCTACAGTAACCACACCTTCCTCGTCCACTAAATTCCCGTCACTATCCTTCCAAATAAGATCCGTAGCCTTATCAAGCAGAATGCTATCGTCTTCCCAAGAAACCGAATCAGACTTAATACACTTCAACTTAGCCGTAATCTCGCCACTTATTTCTTTAATATGTTTATCCTCTTCTTTATCATGTACCTCTTCTATAATATTCTCAATATTAATAAGACTATTTCCCAAAGTATCTCTCACTTGAGGCTCAGAATATTCTTCTGAAATTTCTGCATTGTCTTCATCTAATTCAATTTCAGATGCTATATCAGAGGTATTTTCATTTGAAGATTCGTCGCTTTCGGTGGTTTTTGAATTAACTCTTGATTTCCAATTGTTAAGATTTTTCAAAGACATAACATACATAGGTTTAGTTTTTGGTAGAATTTTATACAACATACTATAACATGGTATACAAATCTGACTCAAGAAGCCCACCTAGAAAGAAAACGGACGCTTTAATCAATCAAATTAATAGTAAATTATTTAATATAAGTAAAAAAAAATCTCAAAAAACATTGCGCCAGTGAGCCAGATGCGCAAGAGGCTGGTGGGCTAGGGGCACAAAGTGTGACTGCAAAATTGACTGGTTGTGGGTTCTATCCCCACTTGAGGAAATTAAATATTTATTTACTTTTAGATTTTCATTTCTTCGCTCTGGTATCAAGGCAAAGCGCAGCGTTGAGTTCCGCCACTCAGCACGCAAGGTTTCTAGAACTCGGTGGAAGTGGAGAACGGACTATCTTAACTTTAGCAGGATAGGCAGAGGAACCCCTTCTGCCTACCCTTTTGTGTAGGAGATACAGCGTAAAGCTGATTTAATTTAATTTAATTTATAAAAGAAATTTACTTGGCTTGCAGGTTGCTCTTCCGGCTTATTTCTATCCATCATGGGTATAGGTGTTTTCCCTGCAGCTCTTTCTTTGTCACCCTGATCATAAAATTCTTCAAAAATAACTTTCACAGTTTTAATTTGTATTTCCCACGGCTTAGCTGACGCTGATAGGTCTGCAGCAGTCATTGATAGAGCCATAGCCAAATCCCTAAAATTATTATTGTTTATAATTAAGTGATATTTATATAAGAATAAATAACATAACACCGATATTTTTTTGTATTACTGTATTTAATACACTTTTCTAATCAGAATAAAAAAATTACCTGTGTCCTGGAATTGCCCAATTAAATTTTGTGATACGAGAGTTTCCTTGATGAATATCTTTTAACTTTTCTAAATTAGGAAAAAAAGCAGCTAAATCTGTCGCCAGTATACAATGCCTTATATAGCGTAAGATGTCCTTGTATTCATCACTAGATAAGTGGGAAAATATGTTGTGGCCATCCTGATGAATATATTATAAGATAATTAAAAATTCTACAAAAGGATTATAAATAAAATGGGGGCACAAGACTGACACAAACCTGTTGCAAAATAGTAACTGTAATATTGAAATGATGATGTTCCAAAGGTGAAGTTGTGTACATAGCAGCTAAAGGTGAAGCAGTTTCATTCATATATTTGTTAGTATATCCTCTGTGATCCAAATCATGACACAGACAAGCTACAAACAACGCCAGACGCTAAAATTATACAAAATGAATATTGTTAAGAATATAACGATAAGAAATACAAAATTTCAGTTATTATTAAATTTACCATTTTATAATCGAAACGTCTCCGGTTATCACTTTTTAAAATTACATACATAGCATGGGCGACGGACCAACCGTGATCAAAATTATGATACGGCACAGTTCTATAATTTTTCTTAACCGTCAATATAAATCTAGTCACAGTAACATAATCAAACTTCGAAAGTTCAAAGAGATCATCAAACATTGAAATAACAGCTTTACACTTTTGGAAATCATCTAATTTATAAGGATCTAAGTAAAAGTCATTTATATTTGCTTTAATTTCGTTATGATCTCTAAGTATTTCCTGGACTTCATGTTCTCGGCAGGTATTGTGGTAGCTTAATACTTCTAAGGCAACTCTATATTTTTGCTCTTTTCTCATAATCTTATCGTAAAGTCTTGCATGATGAAGAGCAAGTCCAAAGAAAGTCGAGAATATTTCAAAGGAGACTTCATCTTCATGGTCAAAATTATCATTGTTACGCTTGTTTACCATCTGCACAACACCAATAACTTTTCCTTGCACTTTAACAGGCATACATAAAATACTTATTGTTTTATACCCAGTAGCTTCATCCACTTCTCTGGAAATAAAATTAAATTAAATGATTTCACATTTCATATCAATTACATGTACATTAAGCTGATAATATATTAAATTTCATATTGTATTATTTATTATTTATAATATATTTTACCTATTAAATCTATAATCAGCATAGGCGTCAGGAATATTCATAGTCTCACCAGATAGCGCAACATGTCCTGCTATACCACGATTAATTGGCATTCTTATTTCCTTTTTCTCTATATCCCTTCCTTGACCGGGCTCAAATTTTAAGTCAAAAACAGTTGAAACTAGTTCAAAATTTCTATAGTCTACTAGAAATAGAGAAGCTCTGTCTGCATTTACTAAACGTTGAGCAAATTCTAATATTCTCTTTATAAGCTGATCTAAAGATACCATTTCTTCGAAAATTGCTCTACAAAATAATTATTATTTTAGATAATTGCATTAAAATTAAATTAATTTTTATAATTACGATTAATTAGATGACAATGTTAATATTTATCGCTTAAAATGTTCGAGGCCAGTCGTGGTGCAGCGGCACAAAGTGTGACTGTAAAACCGACTGGTTGTGGGTTCGATCCCCATTCGAGGAGATGAAATATTTTTGGGCGGCATTGAGTTCTGCCACTCAACACACAATACCCCTAGAATTCGAAGAAAGTGGGGAACGGAGTGTCTTAACACTAGGTTCCCCCTGCCTACCCTGCTGTGTGCGGGATACAGCGTGAAGCTGATTTATTTATTTTATTTAAAATGTAAAATTAACAATGATATCTACTTACTTAACTACATCTAATAAGAAATCGGACATATTACGTTCTCTTTTTTTGTCCAGATATAAATTGCAATAGTGTAAAATTAAACTACCCCACACAATAAAGTTGGAACAGATTTCTTCATCCTTGTCTTCAAACAAATCCCGGATTCGCCACATTTCTATGACATATGATGTCTTTCCATTTGCAGTTAAAATAGGTAAATACATAACGTGATTAGCTTTTTTCTGAAAAATATTTGAGATTATAATCACGTGAAGCTGTAGAAAAATAAAAAAGAAAGCTTTATAAATAATATTTTACTACATCTTTTATACTGAACGCCTTCAAAAGAGAACTGGATATCCTTGGAAATGAAGAATTTGTATGTCTTGACAGTCGTAAGCATGCTCCGTTTTTTGCTACCTCTAATACATGTCCAATTTTACTAGGATCGGCCCTTGCCAACTGAGGGGTGAGGTAATCCTAAAAAATATATTAAAAATAAAATCAAATCAAATCAGCTTTACACTGTATCCCGCACATATCAAATAACCTAGTTTTAAGATACTCCGTT
Source organism: Heliconius himera (assembly GCA_021202915.1). Lineage (NCBI taxonomy): Eukaryota > Metazoa > Arthropoda > Insecta > Lepidoptera > Nymphalidae > Heliconius > Heliconius himera. The sequence goes on from JAJHJA010000352.1 coordinate 1,643,840, forward strand.
CCCCACTTTCTGCCGAATTCTGGAGGCATTGCGTGTTGAGCGGCAGAACTCAACGTCGCGCTTAACCTCGACACCAGAGCGAAGAAATGGAGATATAAATGTAAGTAAATATTTCATCTCCTCGAGTGGGGATCGAACCCACAACCAGTCGGTTTTACAGTCACACCTCGTGCCGCAGCGCCAGGATTGGCCTATGGAAAATGAAACAATAAATATAAATTGAGCCATGGTTCTCTGTGGCATGTTTGCTTTTACTTAATAAGCAGGCGTAACAAAAGACAACGAAAACATTGAAATCAATAAAAAATTACTTAATAACTTTGAAATTTAATTTGAAATTATTAAGTTAAGCTTATAAAGTTTTTTAAATTGAAGGAAAGAATAGTTTACTTACAGAAGGTGAATCCATTACAAAATATTGGACAAAATTGGGATGATCTGGAAATAATTTATATACCCTATATGCATCCACACCAACAGATAGACTCAATAGATGAGCTAATTCTAATGAAATTGAATATTCATTTGTATCTTCCTTCACCTTATTTAGGAGCTCCTATAAGATGGAAAAAAAAATCTATTTTAATTATTCATTTAAAGTATACACATTTTAAGTACCCTAGTTTATAATATAAAAAAATATTACCATAAATATTTTCTTTTTTATGTTAGTGTCGTGAAAACTGTTTAATGCAGGTTCGATTTTATCTATATGTGACAATCTGCCCTGCAAAAAATATTCATTTATTATACTGTTCCTGTTATACAGCCAAGGAAGCATTACATACAACTAACAGATCATCATCTTACCGGATCATGAGTCATTTTTTTAATCAACCATCTCTCTAACTGATTTATCGGAACACTATCAATAATGTAAGCCTCTAAGAAATCTCGATTTCGGTCAAGATAGTCACTTACTTCAATATCCTTGGGAACACGTTTAGCTGAAGAATACATAAATAATAATTATATTTTTTTTGCTTAACTAAATACATATACGCAAATAGCAACTTAGGCATAGAGAACCTGTGGGCCTAGTGTTAAGACACTCCGTTCCCATTAAGACGCTACCACTCCCCCCTTTCCGCAAAAATCTGGAGCCTTTGCGTGTTGAGTGGCGGATCTCAACGTCACGCTTTGCCTCGTTACCAGAGCGAGGAAATGAAAATAATAAATATTATTTTTTCCAAATGGAAATCAAAACTACAACCTGGAGCGTTTTTGCTGTTGCCCGCTTGTCCCCCTACGCCACTGTGGCCTCAGCTGGCCTAAATAAATTATTGACAAATAATATAAATTAAATAAATAAAATGCAAATCCTATATAAAATATGTGTTCACATTGACTATTTCACCTAATTTATACGGTTTTCTTTCGTTTCCTATTTTTGTGCAGCCTCTATAATCTTTTGATATACATCCCCTATGATAACTTGAATGTGGCTTAGGCTCCAGTGTTAACGACTTCAATTTAGAAGATTCTCCTGTTCCTGCAAAAACAAAATTCCTTATGACAATACATACTAAATAAATGTGTATAACATATACAATGTAATTATGTACATATAGTACATAATTACATATAAAAACAATTATATATATATATATATATATATATATATATATATATATATATATATATATATATATATATATATATATAATTATGCAATTAAAATTAGCCTTATTATAACTTAATTGATATTTGCTTATTTCTGAGGCCGGCCGTGGCGCAGAGGCACAAAGTGTGACTGTAAAATTGATTGATTTGATTGGTTGTGGGTTCGATCCCCACTCGACAAAGGAAAATATTTATTTACATTTATATTTTCATTTCTTCGCTCTGGTGTCGGGGCAAATCGGCGGCGGCGTTGAGTTCCGCCACTCAGCACGCAATACCTTCGGCGGAAAGTGGGGAACGGAGTGTCTTAACTCGAGGTTCCCTCTGCCTACCATGCTGAGTGCGGGATACCGTTTGATTTGATCTGATTTTGCTTATTGCTTGATTCTGCTTATTTCTATAACAACTCTTTCCTTTGTATGAAACAATAATACTACTTAAAGACTTAATGAAAAGTACTTTCAGGAAAAAATAGAATCTAAAATTGTTTTTCAGACACGCCGATGAGGTTGAGTGGTTATGAGGCTGTAAACGCAACGGTTATAGTTTCAATTAACAATCGAGAATAGTAATATACTACTAATATTCTCCTATTTAGGTAGCAAACTCATTTAAAAGAGTATAGTTATAAGCGACAACCAGGAGCAGTTGCTTGTAGGCCACGACCCTTATTGGAGGGAAACTTGTGTGAAGTATTGTTATTGGGTGATGCATATCACTTATTGAAATTACGTAGAATCTTTCCGAATAATCTAGAAACATATAGAAGATATGAGTTTTTATCTTGTTTTTTTTTAGATATTAACCGCTTCGTATTTAGAAATCGGGGGCGGTTAACACTATTTTTATTTCCTCGCTCCTCTAACAAGACAAATGAAGTCGATGAGAACCGCCACTCAACACTAATATTTCAAGTCGGAAACAGAGTGTTTTAACACTAGGTTCCTCTGCTTACACTGTCACGTGGTAAAAAGCGTGTAGCTAAAATTCGATATGATATTGATACTAGAATTAGGGAACTGTCATAACAAAAAGAATAAATACGAGCATATATTATTTTATAATTTAAGTATACTCACTGAAATGATTATCCATAGCTATCGGTGGAAATAAGTACAGGTTGCGATCATCATGTACCGAAATCTTCTGGAAGTTTTGGGCGTTCGGACTATCAGAAGAGAGTGACTGTCGAAGAAAAGAAGCATGAATAATAAATACAACATAACACACAGGTCTAACATAAGATATTGAATCTTATTGTAATAGTAATCTTAATTAGTAATCTTAATATTACTATGATGCGATTCAATACAAATATTGCTGGGTAATCACTTTAACATCAGCTTCACGCTGTATACCGCACACAGCATGGTAGGCAGAGAGAACCTAGTGTTAAGACACTTCGTTCCCCACTTTCTGCCGAATTCTGAAGGCATTGCGTGTTGAGTGGCAGAACTCAACTTTTACTGTAGATATTCTATCACTAGATTTTTAAACAATATAAAGGCTATTGAAAAGGCAAATTGTATAATTAATTTAAGTAATATCGAAGCCTCTCGTTGTGACGTTTAGGTCATATGTTGGCGTGTATACTATGGTGCTGTAGATTTCTACTCTGCTAAAGTGGTTTTTAGGGTTTTGTACGTCAACATTAAAAAATGGGACCCTTAAAGGATTCCTCTTTTGTGCGTTTGACTGTCTGTCAAGACGATTTATCTCAAGATCGCTTGGAGGTATTAAGGTGAAATTAATATCAAATATCAGGTCTACGGACGATTGAAGAAATAATTTAGCTACGATTTAGCAATCGAATTATACGAGCGTTCATTTTATCTGCATTCTGTATGAATTGCGCCGCGTAATCAAAACCAAGATATAAGGTACTTCCCATGGACGTATAATTATCTAGTTTAGTTAGAAGTGAAAAAATATAATAAAAAAATAAAAATTATAGATATATCGTAGAAGATAAACTTTATTAACTAATATTTGTACTTCGTTTCATACAAAATGAGTGCATACGCCTGCAAACTTAAATTTATCAAGTTGTTTCGGTGCGTAATCATATACATCAAAACCTTTATTTCCCTCTTCGGGTATTTTCGATGATCTACAATTATTAAATTTGACAAGAAGTGACAGCTTACTGTACAAAAAACGGAAAACATCCAAAAATGGACATTTATATTTATATTACAGAAAGAAGTCATTACAAATATGCAAAAAATGCAAATTTAAATTTTTTAACATTTATAAGTTGTACTTTCTGTTGACCCACAATGCTGATAAATTTATGTTGAATTGTTACAGAACCCACCGTGAACGAGTCCAACGCGCACTTGACAGGTGTTTTAAATACAATATATCTAATTTCTAGGTTTTATTTGTACAGCTAAACACTATATTACCATTCCACATGCCTATAAAAGGACTCAAAATTAAGAACAATTGGCAAATAACTAGGTCCTCCATACACATCCTCCCAAATGCTTGAAGCCAAATACATTAAACATGGATAGAGTACCCTTTAAATTTAATTGAACTCTAGTAAAACAGAACTCTACATTACTTAAATTAACTTTATTAAATAATTGAGGTCAAATGGAACACAATAAAGGCTTTGTCCTATAAACGTCGTTAGTAAAATTCGGTTGATTACTTCGTATAAATATAAAGACAATGGAGGCACTATTATTCTATTTTATAATCTATTCGAGTGGTGATCGGAGGGCATGAAAATTGATTATATTACTAGCAATATAATGATATGCACGTCACGGTTGGTGTGTTTTTAAAAATACAATAGATAATAACGATTAGTTGGTAGCAGGTGCAAATCGGAGCTAGGTCTATTGCGACGAATTTTTTATTGGCCCTGTATACCGTATATAGAAGAAGGCCGAAAGAACATTCAAACTAAAAATGGGAACAAAACAAAACCTAAATATAATCAAGCCGTTGCGTGGTGAGTGGCGGAACTCAACGCTGCGTTCTATTTTATGATCAATAAAATGAATTTACTTAATTTCGCCAAATGGGAGTTGAACCCAAAACCACGTTTACAGTCAGATGCTGTACCCGCTGGGTCACGAGAAAAATACAATTTATAATCTCATTTATAACTTGGTAGAAAGTAAAACTTTAAAATTGTGTTAATTTAATCTCAATTAAATATAATTTAATGACATCGAAATGACGCTTTCGAGTATAGCTATAGGATTTTCACTGTATTTTTAATCAATAATTAATCATAATTAACAATAATCTTAGCTAAACTGAAAAAAATATAAATGTTATATCAATCGAAACTAGAATTCGCAGATGCTCTAAAAAATATCGTTTCGACTTACCTTTATTTTGTTATTATTCTCCTTGCTTTTTCTCTCTCTCTCGGACACAGTGCGGTCTCGGTGACCATCTGACATTTTGTTACTTAAAGAAAATATTCCATGCGATTGATTTTTGAGCTTAAAAAATAATACAATTCAATAAATTCGTAGGAAAATTTCAATATTAAATCATTTTATTTTTTATTTTGTATAATGAACGTATTTAAGATCGATTTACATAAGAACAATAACACAACAGATATTTATTTACAACATTCACTTGCCAAAGCTACCTTATCTCGAGATATAATTATTGTGAAAAAAAATCGCAAAATTATTAAATCCAAACACATTTGCAATACAAAAATAAACAATTCAATTTTATACGATAAAAAATATAAATTATTCTTTTATATATATAAAAAAACTTACCGTTTTTCAAAATCTAAAATCAAATCAGCTTCACGCTGTATCCCGCACACAGCAGGGTAGGCAGAGGGAACCTAGTGCTATAAGACACTCTGTTCCCCACTTTACCGTTTTTAAATAATAAATACTAATTATAACATTAACATGAATAAATAATAAATAATTAATTCACTTTAAATAATTAAATGAGATACGTTCGATGGAGAGTGTTTGTAGCAATAAGCGTTTTAAGTTCACTGTGGTCACCCAATCAATGTAGGGAGCTTCGTCACGGTCATCGGTTATCTACGTTTATATGTACATGCATATTATATTATGTTTATACTCTTCATTATTATATTCTATCTGTATTTTATTTATATGTAATGCTCGTTTTTGCTTTAAAATAAACAAAAAGATGTACACCACGTTCTGCCACCTAACACGCAATGCCTCCAGAATCCGGCAGAAAGTGAGGAACGGAATGCCTTAACACTAGGTTCCTCTGCCTACCATGTTGTGTGCGGGATACAGCGTGAAGCTGATTTATTATGTACACAAATCATATAGTGGTAGAGATATGGAGAAGTTCAACAAAAAATTGAATTTACTGTGTGAAATTAAATAATTCTGATGTGAGCTTTTATTGTTTTTGATATCTTATCATTACGGCTTTATCAGTATAATAGAGTTGCATCCTGGAATTATTTTATTGATACATTTCATTTCAACATCATACATAATAAAGGAGGGTACTTCAAATAGATATATACTTTTTATTAATGAAAGTAGTAAGTAGTGTTCATTTCTATTTTTGTCGCTATTTCTCCACATCCTCCTCCAGTATCTACCTTATTTACCGCGCTGTTGTAGCCACACACGTCTATCACATCTCAATCCATAGTTTCATCCAGAATTCGACGGATGGTCTTAGTTTATAAATTCAAAGAAGGATTCTCCGGCACCGGCGGTGTTGGTACCCAGCATTACCTATTGAGAAAAGACTGTTTTTAACGCCGTGGGTGGTAATAGTCCAGTTGAGTCTGCCTATAAGTGTTGCTATCGCTAATGACGTGACAGTCAGTCTCTTCTGTCTGCCTCATCAGTCAGTTAAAACACGGCTGTGTTTCACGCTGTGAACATGAATTGAGATTGTTTTGGTTAAACAAAATAAGTAAAAGTCCGATACGATGATTAAAGAATCAGCAATCTAACAAGCCTCATATAAGGTTTTTCAGCAATAAATATCTAGTGTCTATTGTGTGCATAAGGTGCATCCAGAAGGAGTATTTGTGTTTAACAGGTTTCATAAATTTAGTTCTTGAAGTTGTAGTTCGTTGTTATGATCGCGTGGTGTTATGTTCGCAGACAAGAAGACATCTCATATTCAAGGAAATTATCACTTTGCTTGAAGCTTTATTGTTTCAGGGTAAATCAAAGGATTATATCTAATAAAGGTATTGTATCAGAAAAGAAATTAAGATCCATAATCTCAAGTGTTGCACTCTGAAACCACGATCCTAAACCTAAACAAATTCCTTTTAGACCTAGCAATGAAATGCCCACCGCCACAAGCAGAGGAGAGGATGCTACACACTTGAAGACTATATCAACAACTATTTAGTTAGTCAGTCAATTATCATAATGACGCAAGATGACCTTGAGTCTTCAGTCCAGCAAGGAATCGATGGCAGACCCTTTCATGATTATGGTTTTAGATAAGCAAAATTTTCGAGAAAGCTCTCATCATAAGTACGGATTATCATAATTTTCAAATCTGTGATAGCCACATTATTATAATTGAACAAATGTAAAAATCTACTATAGTTTGTTTATTAGTAATGTATTTATTTATTTATTAGTAATGTAGTTGATAACAGTATTTTTTTTACATTGTTGGTGCTGTTGACATATTCACTTATAGTTCAGCTTCACGCTGTATCCCACACAAAGTAGGGTAGGCAGAGGGAACCTAATGTTAAGACACTCCGTTCCCTACTTTCTGCCGAATTCTGGAGGCATTGCGTTTTGAGTGGCAGAACTCAACGCCGCGCTTAGCCTCGACACCAAAGCGAAGAAATAGAAATATAAATTTAAGTATATATTTCATCTCCTCGAGTGGGGATCGAATCACAACCAGTCGTTTTTACAGTCACACTTCGTGCCGCTGCGCCACGACTGGCCTTATAGTTTCAGCGTATTATTTTTAACATCTCAACAATTGTCTTACTCACCTAGTAAGACAATTGAAATTTACACGTTGTGATTACAAATTTATATAAATATAACCAAAATAGGGCTTCTTCCTTTACTCTTTCTTTATTTTGAGTTATTGGTGACGGAGTCCACGCTATCATTTTCCAGATCGGAGAAACGATACATAATTCCAAATGAGAGTCAAACCAAAAACCTTTTACTAAAGTCACTTAACCGCTATTAGGTATTTTTTTCAGCTTGGCAAGTTGCATTAAAATTTAATAGTAATAAAAAAATATACATTAGATAATTTAACTGTTCATAATTTTAAATTTGCAGTATAATCTTTTAAACTAAACATTTAAGTTGATATTTTAATTTTTTAACTAGATTAAATAAGTAAGGTAAGCTAACAGGTTTTTCTGAATAAGGCTTAATACCTATTTGGATGAAACAGCTGTGCAAATAACCTAATATTTTAAATTAATTCATCTAGAATTGTAGTGCATTTTTAGATATAAATATAAGACATTTTTGAAATTTTTTTATAATATATTTTTACATTTTACACATGATATAAGAAATATTTAAATTTAAATAAATATTAACTAAAGAAATATATGAAAAGAAATATAACCAAAATGACAGTTAAAATAAGGTCAAACATGACTTTTTCTAATAATATTTGAAGAAACATAGGTAAATGTATATATACGAGGAATGTTGATGTTTTACATATTTACTATAAGTATGTAAATCACAAATATCTTTAACTAAAACTTAATGTCATTATCTACGATAAACTACAAAGTAATATTTAAATTATTATATTTTTTGACTGTGCAATGTGCTATTGGCTTTTGACTATGACTAACCTAACCGCCTTGACAACGTCAACACCTGTAGACAACTTATAATCTTTATAATGTATATATAAAGTTTAAAAGTGTATATGTTTTTAAGTAAATGTGGAAATACCTAAAAAAAAAGATACAAATAACTTCTCTGTAATAAAACGAAGCGTTGAGTTCCGCTACTCAACAGCCACCCAACCTATATTCGAGATACAGCGTATCTAGCTAAAGAAAAATAAGATAAAACTCAATATAAATTATACAGAATATTGCTATTTGCACCTGATAAGGCGCATTTACGTTTATTTTTGATTTAAGTAAAGAATAAATAGAAATACATAAAACGTATACCGTGCACATTACATACTAGTGGGCGCGCGAAACCATGAAACATGTGTTCAATGAAATATTTTTAGAGTCTGAGTTTCAAATTTTATAAAAATCGGTGCCGATTTGAAAAAAAATCCTTACAAACTTTCAACCCCTATTTCATCCCTTTTGGGGTAAAATTTTTCAAAATCCAAAATATACATCTATCCAAATGTCACGATTACGGCTGTGCGTGCGTCTTACCTTAGTCAGTGTTCCTCATATATCCTTTTATATATATAGATTATAAAAAATATAATATTATTATAATCTATTATAATCTGTACCCACAAAATTAAAGTAGTGTCGCTCTATTCTCACGTCTTTGAATTGTCTGTCAGCGTATGACAACAGAATAGAAAATGATGAACAATGAAGTTGTGATACGTAAAAATAATTGTACGAACCAAATATGTCATGAAATATGGTTGGATATAGGAAAGATGAGTCGTTGACTCCAAACCAGAAGTTAATAGCTGGCTGTGTTTCCGGTATCGTCACACGGTTCGTCACACAGCCTCTAGACGTACTTAAAGTTAGGACACAACTACAGAGAAGAATGACCAAAGGGAAACCGCTTAATGTATATGAAACTTCAAAAAAAATTTTTTTTGAAGAAGGTCTATTTGCTTTCTGGCACGGTCACAATCTCGGTCAGGTAATATGGTATTTTAGTTAATATTTTCATAATTATAATTATTAAATATTGACAGTAGCTACAATTTAATGACAAGAAGAAAGTATTTGTTCTTTATGTATTAGTATCGTAAGCGAGTTCTCGTCCGTTTTAGATTTTTGAAATTAGTAAGTTATCATAGTCCAAGTGAAAATTGTATATCACGAGAATAACCGGCAGTTAGTCAATGGAGCCAATAGCTTTACAGCACAAACTTTATAAATACATTTTTAGGAGTAGAAAAGTTAGTAGTACATACTACGTGCTAGTTGTAAAAGGTGAAAGAGGGTAACAATGTGATTAAAAATTATGCCTAACCGTACCGTATTTTAAATTGCCGATGTAAAAGAACATAATTAAATATATATTATTTTTTAATGTATCGTTAGAAGGCTTAATCCCATCGTGCTTCCTATTAACCTATAAGATATTTAATACGTATTAATTTCCATATATTAATTATTTGAGGCCAGTCGTGGACAGGACAGGACAGGTTCTGGGTTTGATTCCCACTCGAGGAAATGAACTACTTAATATTTTCATTTCTTCATTCTGGATCGAGGCACAGTGCGACTTTTTGATATTGAATTTCGCCATTCAACACGTAATGCCTTCGGCGGAAAGTAGGGAGGGAATTGTTTTAACCCTAGGCTCTCTCGGCCTGCCCTGCTACATGCGGGATACAGCAAGAAGCTGTAAAATATTTTAAACATTTTTTAACTTAGGAAAGAAAAATACTCATTAAGAAAACGTATAAAAAATTTTACGTAGCAGGATTTAAAGCCGCGCCTCTTCGGAAACCGTAAACGTATGGCTTAGTCAGTCAGAGCGCTTGGACGGTTTTCAATGAGGCGCGGGTTCAAATGCCGCTACGTTAAAATTTTTATACGTTTTCTTATACAGTATGAATCTAATAATAATTAATTATTTATTAAAACAATGACATGAATCCCTTTTGCAGATGCATTCAATACTTTCAACGACCAGTCAATTTTATGTTTATGAAGTCACAACTAAATTTATGTTTAATACTTCCGTCAATCCTAAATATAAGTGAGTATGTCTGATTTAATATAGCTATTCGCTTTCACGTATAAAAAAATAAGATACAAAAGTAAAACTTATATATTATTTATTTTTAAATAGTTTTATTTAGTTTGACTTCGTCGTGGGTCAAGTAATTGAAATTTTACCCCTTTGACTTTTGTTACTTACTGATGTTGTTGTTTACTGATTGATTTGAAATTTGATATAGAGACCTTTAGTTTTGGTGCCAATACAATAATATATATTCTGTAGTATTATAAATCCAAGATGGCCGCTGCTACAAAATGGTATATTTTTTTCTTCATTTACAACACCCTTGTCATGGGTATTCATTCTGGGTTTCTTTCTCCTTTAACTTAAACCGAACCCTAGCTTTAATCTGTGCTAAAACTTCTGTAGTTGAATGAAAAAAAAAAAACATGACGAGAAACTAAGATAACTGAGTGACAGACTGTAGGTGGTGTCTACATCGAAACGATTTACATGATATAATATATTATAGCCTATAGCCTTCATCTTTTATATCGAACCAGCAGTTCCTGAGATTAGCGCATTCAACCAAACTAACACTCCAGCTTTATAATGTTAGTGAGTGTACATTCAATATATAAATATTATATTGTTATCTTTTCACTAGGGCTTTCCTAGAATTTGTATGCGGCATATGCGCCGGTTCGTGCAGCGCTACGCTGGTAACGCCTCTTGAAGTGATAAGAGTAAGGCAAATGTTGATAAAGGAACAGTATAGAGGATTTTTGAACGGTGCAAAGGCTGTATACAGATCTGGTGGCATATTGGCTTTTTACGAAGGATGGGCGGCTGGAGTACTAATGGTTATTCGATTTTAGTTCTTATTAATTCTTCTTCTAATAATAATTTAATATAATGTGGCCAGTCGTGGTGCCGTGGTACAAGTGTGTAACTTTTAACGCGATTGGTTGTGGGTTCAATCACCGACTAATCTTTAATATTTTCATTTCTTCCCTCTGGTATCGGAGCAAAGCGTGGCGTTGAGTTCCGCAACTCAACACGCAATGCCACCAGAATTCGACGGAAAATGGGGAACGGAGGGACTTACCATAGGGCTAGGCTGGCTAGGCTAGGTTCCCTCAGCCTAGCCAGCTATGTGCGGAAAAAACCATAATCAATATACATAATATAATAAACTTACTTATCCAAAAAACATTGGAAAATTTCAAAATAATAAATTTTAGTTAGGACCTCAAGCGGGAATAACGTTCTCAGTATTCAGCTTCCTTCAACCGATGTTCCTAAATTATTTTTACTCGTGCAACGGGGACTGTACCCATGTGAAGGCCAATGCTCACAGACCAGAACACCTCCTTTACGCCACCACCGCAGCTGGTAGCATCGCTGGTTTTGTGGCTAAAGTTTTAACCTATCCTCTGGATTTGGCAAAACGACGATTGCAAATTGCTGTAAGTAATTATACAATTATTCTATATATAAATCTTTGAATAGCTTCCAGAATTTAGTAGAAAATGGTGAGAGGAGTGTTTTAACGCTAAGTTCTGCATATCCTGCTGCATGCGGGATATAGTGTGAAGCTACTAAAAAGAACTTGAAACTAGAAATTAGCCGGACTTTAAAACGAGAAACCCTATTATATCTTAACAATTATTTTGAACTTTACATTATTTTTTAACTTACTGCATCTCCTGCTTTTAAACGTTTCTGCACATTGCGCTCTGTGTTATCTTAAAAAAATGATATTTCATTTGATTCACTACGTTTCGCACAATTAATAATCATCCGACGTAGATTAATAAGAACATATGTCTTAAAGAACAAGCACTTGAACGGTTTCAAGAAGTGCAGGTTCAAAGCGTTTAAATTTTCGATGTGTTTTCTAAAAAAGTGTGTTTATTTTCCAATTGACACAAATAACATTTATATTTTATACAAACAGTAAGCGGCCAAACCAACTATTCAGTTGATAAGTATAGATACTTAAAACACGGCTACAAATTAAGTGAACGAAGACACCTTGATATGAAGGTGTCTGCATTACTTAAATTTGCATGTCTATTGATTTTTCTAATTTTATATACCAGTGCTAACGTTATGCTGTTTTTCTTTGTGCAAATTGTTGGATTGCTATAGCTTGTTTTTTTTTAGGATTCCGTTTAAGGAAAAAAGGAACTCTTATAAGATCACTTTGTTGTCCGTCCGTCTGTCTGCCAAGAGCGTTTATCTCAGGAACGCTTGGGAATATGGAGTTGAAATTAAAACCACATACTCAGATCTACTGTCCCTTGATTTCGTGAATAAATCATATTTCTACATTTGCCAAAAAAAGATATGGCCGTTTATGTCGCAAAAAACGTGTATTTTGACACTATAAGGGGAATCAAAATGAATAGGGTTCTTCCGATTGACCCAGAATTATGAAATTTTTCAGCTAGCATCTACAAGTAATACTATTATAGTTAAAGAAAAAATCTGGAAACTACACATTTTTGTTTGAAACCTACAAAATAATAGCCCTAAAAGAGAATTATATATATATTAAAGCCGGCTAAGCTAACCTGCAATTTCAGGAAAAACACCAATTATTGTACGGAACTCTCGGTTCACTAACGCTTGATTAAATTTTATCCTTCTTTTACTTAACTTACTTTTAAATTACTATCTTCGAATTCTCGATCTCTCAACTAAAGAGCAAAAAACCGTCGCAATTAGGTACAGTCCCACGCTTGTGCCACTGCGCCACACGACTGCCTTCAAAATTAACATGAACTTTACCTATCAAATATCTGCATGGCGCAGGGGCGTAAAGTGTGACTGTAGAACCAACTGGTTGTGGGTTCGATTCCCACTCGAGGAGATGAAATATTAACTTGATTTTTTTATTATTTAATTTATATTTCCATTTCTTCGCTCTGGTACCGAGGCAAAAGCGCGGCGTTTAGTTCTGCCACTCAACACTTAATGCCTCCAGAATTCGGCAGAAAGTGGGGAACGGAGTGTCTTAACACTAGGTTCCCTCTACCCACCCTGCTGTGTCCGGGATACAGCGTGAAGCTGATTTATTTTATTTCAATATCTAAAAAAAACTACGACCATTTGCATTAACCATTAAACCAATCATTTATTTGAATATGTTTACTTAAATTACTGTAACAAAAAATATCTCTTCTCTATATATAATAAAAGGATAGAAAAGTCAATTCTGTACATGAAAGATATAAAAAAAATAAAAATTAGGTCGGTTTATATGTCGATTATAGAACCTAAAAAACCACTCAACAGAATTCTTGTCTGTCTGTCTGTCTGTCTGTCTGTCTGTTTGTTTGTTCGTCAATCACGCAAAAACTACTGGACAGAAATTGATGAATGTTTGCATGGTATTAGCCTAGGGTCTCAACGTACATTTTTTTTGGGTTTCATTCCGAATTTCATTATAGTTTTATTTAAAAAAAATAAAAACTGAAAAATGTAAATTACTTAAAATACCGATAACTACTGCGTGAAATTAATTTATTTTTAGCATGGTAATAGTTCAAAACCTAATGCTACTTATAGAATAGTTTTTATTATAGAGTACAAAGAAATTTTACCAGAAAAAATTACATAATTATATTTTTTTATAAAAAAAATCGACTTCTTCAATTTTAATCGGATTTCATACTCCGAACTTAACCTAACTTTCACCAAACTACCCTTTATGTGTACCCTTTCTAATAAAAAAAGAATCATTAAAATCGGTTGAGTTGATATTGAGATAGTAGTCCATTTGTCGCGCACATACATAATGTAAATTTGAGATTTATATGATTTTCTCATAGATACCATTGTCGGAAATGAACTAAATTAAAATAGGACTATACGGGACGCACTAGCTTCCAAATAAAAAAAGAATCATCAAAATCGGTTCTCACAGTCAAAAGTTCTGAGGTAACAAGGATAAAAAATACAGTCGAATTGATGAGCTCCTCTTTTAAGAAGTCGGTTAACAGAAATCTGATATAATTAAATTACGATTATTTTATTTAACTACAATTAAAAAGAAAAAAGTAAATTGAGGCCGTTCGTCGTACAGGGGCACAAAGTGTAACTGTAAACTGGTTGTGGGTTCTATTCCCACTTGAGAAAATGAAATATTTATTTAAATTTATATTTCCATTTCATCGCTCTGGTGTCGAGGTAAAGTGTGGCGTTGAGTTTCACTACTCAGCACGCAATGCCTACAGAATTCCGAAACAGAGTGTCTTAACACTAGGTTCCCTCTGCCTACCCTGCTGCGTGTGGGATACAGCGTGAAGCTGAAAAAAGAAGTACAATTAATAGTTGTTTAGTCTACCATAATTATTATTATTTTAAACGTCAACGTTGGTGACGTTAACAAAAATAATAAAATAGGTATATTTGTCGGGACTAGCTCAAATGGTGATGTCTACAATAAAAAGTATATGTATTTGGAAAGTAAATTCTGATTGTGAGTTCATAGTTTATAAAAGTTTATATTGTGTTTAGATGACGAGGTAAGGTCAATACATTTTAATCATTGACAAGTACGTTGCGTTCATTTACAGTAGATATATTTATCAAGAGAACTTTCTCAAGACTTTATATACAAAAAATACATTAAATAATCGTGTTAAGGAAGTGTCAAATATATTTAATGAATTAAACTTAATGTCTTCTATAATCTTATGTTATCTGTTAAAATAGCGTGAAGCTGATTAAATTTAATGTTATATTCAAAACAAATGAATTGTATGTAAATTTATTAATACGTTTCAAGTATGAAAAAAAAGAAAAAATGCAATATAATTGCGTTTCTCCTTTTCTTTCCAATATTTTATATTTTTATTATTCATATCGATATATCAGAGACGTAAATGCGGAAACAGAGCCATGCCATCTTAGTACAAAGTAACCTCTAAAATATATATTTGCGTGTTATAGTTAAAGAATAAAAAGAATGTGTGATTCCTCTAAAAAATATAATTCTACATTATATCATAAAAATAGGTTTAAACAGTGCATATGAAGGTATCCTCCTGTAGTATAGCTATTTTTGTAGTAGTATGTATTTACGTTATTGGTATCTATGCGTAACTGCGTTACACGAAATATAGATATGATTAAACATCGTGAAATGAAAAAAAAAAACTTACGTCTACACTGTTGCTTAAATTCTTTAGGTATGGATTTAAAATATTTTATCTATATGCTATTTCCGTAAAAGGAGCGCTGACGCTTCTCTTCTCTTCTTTGTTAAAGGCCGTCGCGGCACAGGGGCACAAAGTTGTGGCTGTAACGCGACTGTTGTGGGTCCGATCCCCACTTGGAGGATTGAATTATAATTTAACTAGAGGGCGCGCGCGGCTTCGCCCGCTTATTAGGAGTGAATTCTAAAAAAACACAAAACATGTGTACAATAAAATATTTTTAACAGTCTGAATTTAAATTTTTATAAAAATCGGTGGCAATTTAAAGATTTTTCCATATAAACTTTCAACCCCTTATTTGAACCATTAGGGGGTGAATTCTTAAAAATCATGAAACACGTGTTCAATGAAATATTTTTAAGAGACCGAATTTCAAATTTTATAAAAATCGGTACAGATTAAAATTTTTTTCCATACAAACTTTCAACCCCTATTTCATCCCTTTAGGGTTAAAATTTTTCAAATTCCCTTCTAGTGGATGTCCAGAATATGAAAATAAACATTTACCCAAATTTCACGTTTCTACGCACAGCGGTTACGGCTCTGCGTGCGTCTTACCTCAGTCAGTCAGCACAAGTCCTTTTATATATATAGATAATATTTTCATTTCGTTTAATCGTATTTTCATTTCGCACATCAGTCACACATTATACGCAATATCTTAACACAAAGTTGCCCTGCTAAAGGCGGGATAAAGCGTGGATCTGGTTTTAACTTTGTGTGAACCGATTAAAATAAAGTCCAGTCCAGTCGAGGCCAGTCGTGGCACGAAGTGTGACTGTAAAACCGACTGGTTGTAGGTTCGATCCACACTCGAAGAGATGAAATATTTACTTAAATTTATATTTCCATTTCTTCGCTCTGGTGTCGAGGACAAGCGCGTCGTTGAGTTCTGCCACTCAAAACGCAATGCGTCCAGAATTTGGCAGAAAGTGGGGAACGGAGTGTCTTAATACTATGTTTCCTCTGCCTAACCTGCTGTATATATATATATATATATATATATATATATATATATATATATATATATATATATATATATATATTATTGGCCTACTTTCTATTTAGTTTAGTTTGTCTTTACTAAATAATCTACTTTGTTGTATTAAATCTGATATAACGAAATTCTGTAATTTTAATCATATGATTTTTCTCTTGCAAATGAAAATATTAAATATATCGTTTGGGGCCAGTCGTGGTGCAGGGTCACAAAGTGCGACTGTAAAACCGACTGGTCTTGAGTTCGATCCCCACTCGAGGAATGAAATATTTACTTAAATTTATATTTCCATTTCTTCGCTCTGGTGTCGAGGCAAAGCGCGGCGTTGAGTTCTGCCACTCAACAAGCAATGCCTCCAGAATTCGGCAGAAAGTGGGGAACGGTGTGTCTTAACACTAGGTTTCGCTGCCTACCCTGCTGTGTACGGAATACAGCGTGAAGATGATTTGATTTAAAATATTTCGTTTAATCGAGTGTTTATCGAACTCACGTCCTGTCGCAAATGTAAATATTGGATGAACTACAATATGTAAATATTAGCAAATTAAATGGTCGCTACTATTCACGCTTACATTATTATAAGTAATTCCTTCTAAATATGTTAAAATACATATTTAATGATACGATAAAACCATTTTGGTGTCTTCGGAATATCGATATAATATGGCTTAATTTTTTATTGAACCTTATATTTTTGGATTGCTTACGGTATTTTTTGTCTGTAACTCAACGCCGGGTTTCGCCTTAGTGCCAGAACAAAGAAATGAAAACATTAAGAAATAATAATTCATTGCCTCGAGTGGGGATCGAACCCACAACCGTCGCATTACAGCCAGACCCTTGCTACGGCGGCTCCAATTTATATAAATTAACAAATTTTGTATTAATAGTACGAACGTATAGTGTCGGTAAGACAATAACCATATAATCAAAATATAATTTATTTATTTCGGCTGAAAGTGGTGAACGGAGTCTTAATACTAGGTTCCCTCTGCCCGCCCTGCTATATTCGGGATACAGCGTGAACTTGATTTTCTTTTTATTTATTTTTTTATTCAATTTATTTTGCAGAGCCACAGAGCTGATGATAAATTTTATACGCCGAGTACTTCAAGAAATCTAGTAAAATGCACCAAACTCATACAATGTTTAACACAAACGGTGAAAATTGAAGGATTCTGGGGCTTGTATCGTGGGATCGCCGTCACTATATACAAAGCCCAAATGACCAACGTTGTCACATTTACAACTTACGAGCTCGTATGCTATTTAATAAGATAGAGACGAAGTGAGAAAGTGCGACTGATATTATGTAAAATAAAATATTGTATTTGAAACGTTTTTTTTAATTTATATTACACTAGCGACTTAACCTCGGCTTCGCCCGCTTAAAATCATTAAATGATTTGTTTTCTTAGTTGGTCTAATTTATAAACTACGTTACTGTAAAGTTTCATCTAAATTCGCTTAGTTGTTTTTCGTAAAAGTGGAAGAAATATATAACCTCCGAAACTTTCACATTTATTATATTAGAAATATAACTATATAAATATGAATAATAATAAAGTAAATAAGTAGAATAAGATTTAAAAATATATTTTTTTACTTCACTATATATCCCGTTTATAGCGTCTTGATACGAAAACAAGGAAATGAAAATAATGTAATTTCTCGTGTAGAATTCGAACTTACGACCTTCGCGTTTACAGTCAGATAATGTGACCCTGCGGCATGATGCCTTAATTTTATTTAATTAATTAATTTATCAATTTTATCCATTTAAAATATGCTTCAAGTTAAAGTAGTAGTAACTTTGACAAATTTTTCTTCAAAAAATGTAGTCTCTATATATAATAAGACAGTAAAAATATTTTGTCTGTACATTTAGTAATTTTGACTGAAATGGATAGAGGGACACTTAAAAAGACTAATAGAAAGCAAAAAGATTTTTTTTGAATTTCTTGTCTGTCTGTCTGTCTGTCTGTCTGTCTGTCTGTCTGTCTGTCGACATATTGTTGTCCGCATTTTTCTCTGAAACTACTGAACCGATTTACTTGAAAATTTCACCAATTGCTTTGTTTTAACTCAATTTAGGTTCTAAAGTTTGGTTCATCAAAATCGGTTCATTAAAAAAAAAGTTATCGTCATTTGAATGAACTCAAGGCATTAGCTTGCCAGCGAATGTTATATAGAAATCGCGCTGGTATGACCCTGGCTAAAGAATGACGTTCGAAACGTTAATTTAAACTTTATATTTGTTTGTCATTCTATTATAGGGTGTGAGGCCAGTCGTGGCGCAGCGGCACAAGGTGTGACTGCAAAACCGACTGGTTGTGGGTTCGATCCCCACTCGAGGAGATGAAATATTTACTTAAATTTAAATTTCCATTTCTTCGCTCTGATGTCGAGGTTAAGCGCGGCGTTGAGTTCTGCCACTCAACACGCAATGCCTCCAGAACTCGGCAGAAAGTGGGGAACGGAGTGTCTTAACACTAGGTTCCCTCTGCCTACCCTGCTGTGTGCGGGATACAGCGTGAAGCTAATTTAATTTTTTTTTTTTTTTTTTAGTAGAGATTACCTTCATAAATCATAACAGTGAAGTTTAAATCGTAATTAATTCAACACAGAGATAAAGAACGATTTGATCTTCAAAGAAATATCAAGTAAATACATAGATTTTTTGGTTCGTTCGTTCGTTTGAAATAAATCTATATAAAAATGCCTAAAAACATCCTTTCTACGTGTACTGTGTAATAACTACATATTTACCAATTATTCATTTATCTAATAATATGCAAACAGGAGTTAATATGCAAACATTACAGTTATTTTACAAAGAATATTATGAATCCTGAACCAAATCAATAATTTTACATTTAAGGCCGTTTCTGAAGCAGTACATTAAATAATTAAGTGACGTCAGCACATTTAACAGAGCTTTAAAAAACATAACATAGGTAAAAAGAACGTAATGTTACAAAAATATATATATATATAATAAATAATTAGCTTTATGTATATTTTATGAATATCAAATATCGACATTGGTCATATTTTTTAGTTCGAAACAATCAAAAATTCTTACAGAAGTTACGATAATGTCGTAAAAAAATCATAATAGAATATTACAGATTAAAGTAACAAAAAATCATATTAGAAGTCATTATAGTTGTCTTTATATTATATATGTTGTTGTATGTTGTCTTTATATTTGTTTGTCATTCTATTATAGGGTGTGAGGCCAGTCGTGGTGCAGCGGCACGAGGTGTGACTGCAAAACCGACTGGTTGTGGGTTCAATCCCCACTCGAGGAGATGAAATATTTACTTAAATTTATATTTCCATTTCTTCGCTCTGGTGTCAAGGTTAAGCGCGGCGTTGAGTTCTGCCACTCAACACGCAATGCCTCCAGAATTCGGCAGAAAGTGGGGAACGGAATGTCTTAACACTAGGTTCCCTCTGCCTACTCTGCTGTGTGCGGAATACAGCGTGAAGCTGATTTATTTATTTATTTTATTATAGTTGTCAATCAATTCTGCTTATTAAATAATCATGTATTTTAAGCGGGCGAAGCCGTGGGCGGGCCGCTAGTAAATAATAAATAGGCAAATATAAATAAAAAGTAAATTAAAGCGCGGCGTTGAGTTCTGTCAATCAACACGCAATGCCTCCAGAATCCGGCAGAAAGTGGGGAACGGAGTGTCTTAACTCTACGTTCCCTCTGTCTACCCTGCAATGTGCGGGATACAGTGTGAAACTGATTTAGAAATAAAAAGCAAAAAAATAATGTAAAAACTTTCGCATTTATTTTTCTTTGGCTTATACATATATGTGTGTCATGGTAACTTTTTATATAATACAGATATTCAATTTCTTATTTTATTTTTAATTTTGTTTTATTTATAAATTGATATAGACAGCAAAGATGCAAAGATGGGTAAAGTTAATGACTAGCTCATACTACGAAGTGTATTTCATCGAAACAAATGAACGATTGCCACAAAAAGTTAAAAAAAATCTAACAGCTTCCAATATATGTATTATAAACGTATTTTCTACTTAATTTGTACCTGAAAATAGAAAAATAATATTATAAAATTTAACTCATTAACCAAAAAAATATTTTTTTTCAATTTTTATAATAAATAGTGTTGTGATTTACCTAAGATTATTTTATAATAGTGTTGTAAATCAGTGCCAGCCGTGCGACAGCGACTCGCTTTCCCAACCGTGATGGTGATGTTCCTCCTCGTGGTGCACAGGTACGAACACCTGCTTTTCGACCTCCACCTTCTTAATTACAGGCACTGGAATGTGCTGCACTACAGGCACAGGCACGTGCTTGATGACAGGCACTTCCTTGTACACAGGCACTTCCTTGATTACCGGGACATGTACCGGGTAAGGCACTTTGGACACATGGTGGTGGTGGATTGTATGCACCTTGTATGGAACGTGGATGGTCACGTGTTTGCTGAAACAAGGTGATTTAATTGTTAGTTTACGTACGTCACGTAGTTCGAGCGGGCGAAGCCGCGGGAGAATCGCAATACGCAATATTTTTTTCCCTTATGTAACCAAAACACCTACTTATATAAGAGTTTTTGTTAACCGTAACATTTAAAAAGGCTATTTAAGAAGATTAGTATAAAATACAGACATACTTGTATATAAATGTAAATGAACAACACATGCTCTATTTTATGTTACAAAAACTAAAACTGATAAGGCTCACCTTATGTAATATAGTATAAAAGTTATATATATCAAAAATATTATATATTAGAATGAAAAATAAAATACATTCACGTTCACAACTTGGAATCGAGGATTATTTAGAAAAACAACCTATTTTCAAAACTACTATAGATATAGTTATTTAATAATATTGTCTTTACTATTTTTTTTCAAGCTGTTGCAGCAAATGATGACTTTCATAAAAAGCAATAAACTTTCCTAAGCACCTAATTACTAAGCACTTTAACTATTTTTCAAATATTTCAATCGTTTCCTTCTACTACTACATACTATTCGAAAGCTGTGATAGCAAATATGTCACATATCTTAGCCGCATTTTTTCTCAGTTGGTAAATAATAAAAAAAAATGACTTTTTGGCAAATCTACTTAAATTCAAGAGTTATGTAGCACCTCGATGAAATTAATACCACAATTTTCAATAAATTTTACTTATTATAACTTAAAATTAAATAACACTACTTTAATTATTACTACGATCGAATGGTTATCATAAAAAATATTAAGCTCTAAGCCTATTCGTACGTTGAAGAGATGGGAGATACAAGGAGAAACAAACATCAAATATTCAAAATGTATAAATCAATCAATTTGAACATGGCAAAAGCCCGGCGTTGAGTTCCGCCACTCAGCACATAATGCCGCGAATAATTAGGCGGAAAGTATAACGGAGTGTGTTAACACTACGTTCCCTCTGCCTACCGTGCTTTGTGCGGCATACAGCTCGAGGCTGATTTGATTTCATTTATAAATCAAACTTAATATTCAAATCAACCGACATTTATGTGATTACGTAACGGCGGGAAGGAGTTGAGAACCATTAATAAATAATTCCATTGAAAGCGGAGCCTTTCACTAGAAGTATCCGTATATCAAGATTAACGTCTCTGAAATGAAATAATTCAAAATGTTACGTTCATCTTTAAAAAACTTGAAATTTCAAATGAACACTCAAGTAGCTGTGGCGCAATTAAGACGTGTCTAGAACTGGCTACTCATGTGATGTATCTTAAGATCAATTGTGAAATATTCTTATAACATTCTTATATTTTAAAGTTTCGGTATAACTAAAATATTAACTTAACTTAGTTGAGTTGGAAACTTAAAAAAAATACTAGACTCTCTTAAAGACATGTTATAAATATGGAAAATGTATCTATATAATAATGTAATTCTAATTTTAAGTAATATGTCAATATAAATGAATAAAGTAAAGAAATATATAAGATAACAAACTGTACGGACCATGAGGCTGTAGTGTTAGAAATATTAACAATGAAAAAAAAACTAGAATAACTTGAAACCCTACAATAAAATATCGAAATTAACAACATGTTTACTATTAATACGATTTTAAAGCTTTATCTTTGTCTTAGTACTTTAAAAACAAAGGCTAGCTCACTAACGCCCATTATTAATAACCTATCTCCAACGTCAATCTTAGATTGTTTCATATATCTATCCAATCTAGAGATTCATCCAGAGATTGGATAGATATATGAAACAATCTTATATTGACGTTGGAGATATGTTGTTAATATTGGGCGTAAATGATCAATATAATCCGAGAGATGACCGGAACATTTCACCGACAAACAGCTTAAGAATGTAGCCGTGTAACGTTCTAGACTATGTAACCGCATGGTGTGGTGACGCAATTCCAGTTATAATTCTAGTTATAGTTCCACAAAAAAATATAAATCTTATCAATCAAATCAATATATATATATATATATATATATATATATATATATATATATATATATATATATATATATATATATATACAAAGTAATATTTATACTGCAGTGCGCTGGTTCTATATACATATGTATATGACTGGTGGTACTTTTGGTGATGACTAAACCAGTTTAGTTTTTTTTTATTTTAGCATCCCGCACACAGTAGGGCTAGAGGGAACCTAGTGTTAAGACACTCCGTTCCCTATTTTTTGTTGTATTCCGAAGGTAGGCCTTGTGTGTTGTGCGGCGAAAGAGCGAAGAAATTAATATATTAAAATATTTAATTTCCTCGAGTGGGAATTGAACCCACAGCCTATTAACAGTCACACTTTGTGCCCCTGTGCCATGACTGGCCTCAGTTTAGTTCATATCATATATCAAAAATACTTATACAATATACAAGTTAAACTGTAGTATATAGATACTATAAATGCCTATCCTACTATTTTGTGGATAAGATAATTAAATTTTAGATATATTTTCTAAATCAACAAATATTTTATTATTTTTAAAAATAAGAGATTATTCAAAGCAACCAGGTCAATAATTATTAGCAATTTATTCACTAAAATGTTTAAAAGAAAGCTAAGTGGATGCGGTCCACAGCAATTATTCAGTAATTTCGGTAATAACACTGTCTGACGTTTAAAAAATATACATTTAACTTAACCGCTCGAATATTTTTAATAACTTATATAACACAAAAAAAATAAGACATTTTGAAAAAAATAAACTCAATTTAATATATCATTAGAAACTTATTAAAGCAGCGAACGTCTTTGTATTACGTGTTTTGCTTTTATTTAGTAAAAATTTTCCATTTCAAAGCAACGTCCTTCGCATTTCACGCACTTTCTTTTATTTTTAGTGTTCGGTCACGTAAGAGGAACAACATGCGCGTGCGCAGTTAGGTCAAAAAGGTAATTTTATGATGTATTAATCAAATACATAATTAACATTTAAATAATATAAAACCAGATAAAATTACCAAAAAAAAAATACTTAAAAAGACCCGAAATATATATACCTACATATAAAATTATTCACTGTGAATTACAAGCGTATGAAAATAAAATAAAGAAGCTGTATTGAATGAGCGGTTTGCAAAAGAACTACTAAAACGTATGCATCTCTATAATAAAAACAAAAGAACAAGCGAAACAAACGAAACTGCAGTTATTTTGTTGGTCTAATTCGTGAACTTGAACCAAATATGTTCTTATGAATTGGTTATTATTGAGTTCAAATATAGAAATTTAATAAATAAACAAAAAAATACTTACTGTCCTCCACCTCCAGGAGTAGGGACTGCTACAACGGCAACAACCAAAAGGGCGAGAAGCTGAAATAATATTAATATATGAATATTTTATAAAATAAAATTACAAAACCAAATGAACGCACATCTCAAATATTTTCGATCTAATATTTTACTTACGGCGAGTTTCGCGTACATCTTGCTTATTTTGCTGGACTGATTCAGTGTATTGCTTTGCCTGCTGAGACCTGCTGGCTTTCTACTTACTCCAATCCTTCCTCAACCTTATATACGCCAGTCTTGTGTCCACCAATTGCATAATCCTTCCCCCAGGTTCCATACTAGCCCGTTTAAACCGACCATTATAGAAAGGTGATACATATTGAACGGTTTAATGTAGAAAGGTGCATTTTAAAATTGGTGGGGAATACTCAGGTGGGGTAAAACGATGGGTGATTCTAAAAGTGTAGTGTTGGTTTATATGTATTACTATCATCAAAGTGTAGGCAAATAACTATGTGTTATACATTTTCTGTGTTAAACCAATGTAGGAAACAATATAATAATAATTTTATTGTGATATATAAATATACTCTTTATTTCTGTCGTTCATGATTTTTTTTTTCTTCAACTTATTTTATTTATTTTAACTATAACGCAAGCATGAGCTTCTGCTCTACTTGTCAAAGTTAAAACGAGACGAAAGTTTTAGGGATATTTCATTTTTAAAATTGGCATAATATGATGGTAAGTTGATTTATCTATATAGAGTGTAATTTACAACATATTTAACATTTAACCTTTTAATTTTATGTACTTTCATTGAATAGCCTTTTTTTGTGTAATATTTTTTTTTATATTAAAATATGTTGTACTATTAATGATAGATTTGAAATAAGGTATTATAAGAAAATTTATTAAACCAAAAACAAATTTCGTTTATATTTATTTTGTAGAATATGTGATTTTAAAGCTCTGCGATTTGTAACTAAAAATTGTAACTTAAGATATATCTCTTTTATTTATGCTATGCGCAATAAAGATACTTTATTCATTATATGTTTGTTTTTATTTTATGTTATTTACTATTTTTTTTTCAGTTTTTCTTTTTAAATTTCATGTAAGTATTTTTATGAAACTCTTTGCCTGATGCGATATTTATATTTTAATAATTCTTTATACAATATGAAAGTTTTAATATATTTTTAAGCTATAATTCGGATATTTGTAAAGCAATGCTACTACGATAATAAAATAGAGATTGGAATTTTAGTCTTGAATTTTATACTAACTCGATCAGAATAAAATCGAAAGTAGCTTCTTTAAACGATGTGCTTTTCCTTACTAGTTCTTATTAACTGAAATAATAGAAATTTTATTACATAAGCAAAATTTTAAGAAGTATAAATCACACGTTATGACCACACGATTTTGTAATATCAATTGCTTAAATAGCTCTATATAAAACTCTTCCGTTACTGAGTGAATGAAATTTGTCGTACGTCTTAGAGCTTAACGCTGTATCTTGTACTATGTGCGATAGTAGAGTAGGCAGATAGACCTGAGAGGCCTAACAATCTAGTGATAACATACTCTGTTCCCATAAAGACACTTCCGCCTCCCATCATCCGTCGAATTCTCCAGACATTGTTGTTGAGGGTCGGAACTCAACACCCATTTCGCTTTGCTTCATTACCAGCGCGAAACTAGAATGTTAAATATAGAGAAAATATTAAATATTTTGTTCTTACGAATGAAAATTGAACCTAAAACCGTCTCGTGTACAGTCGCAGCGTTGTGCCCTGCGCCACGACGGCCTACGTTACATATATCGTGTCTCTATTATACCTACATTACTTTCATCACTATATGACATTTATCATTAAATCATAATTATAATTTCACTCGCTTTACTGCCCTTTAAAGTGGAACCTAGTAACATTTACGCGATATCGAGTGGCATCAAAATATTCCGCAAAGTTGTAATAAAAACATAATATATGAAGCCAATTATTTTCAATGAATCATCATCATTCCATCATCATCATCACAAGTGATCATTAGAAAATTTATTAATTTACCAATAAAAGTTTTTTTTTGTTAAAATTAATCACCTGAAAACAATAAAATGAGAATCGAAAACAAAGAAAATTATTCGGTTATTTAGTTAAAAAATAAGTTAAAAAAATTATATTTATTAAACAATGTCATAAGTTACTATTTAATTTAACAGTCTTAACGGTAGCGTAGATGTATGTATGTATGCTACTTTTACTCTGTTTGTCAACAATGACATGCCTCACTATTGTAATGTCAATCTTTCCTTTTTAGTATAATATATATTTTACTTTTTTAGAGGCCAGTCGTGGCGCAGCGGCACGAGGTGTGACTGTAAAACCGACTGGTTATGGGTGCGATCCCCACTCGAGAAAATTAAATATTTACTTAAATTTCTATTTCCATTTCTTCGCTCTAGTGTCGAGGTTAAACGCGGCGTTGAGTTCTGCCACTCAACACGCAATGCCTCCAGAATACGGCAGAAAGTGGGGAACGGAGTGTCTTAACATTAGGTTCCCTCTGCCTACCCTGTTATGTGCGGGATACAGTGTGAATCTGATTTATATTTTACTAGTCGGCATCCGCAGGTTTGTTTGCGTGAACTTGAAGAGATTAAATGAAAAATTTCGGGTTTTTTTCGTTCTCGTTGGAATTTCGAGAAATCCCTCCTCATTGCTCCCCTTCAGTCCCCAGCCTACGTAGAAACCAACTATCTACTTGCTAAGTCTAATAGTTTCAACTGTTTATCTGTCACTTAGTAAAAAAATAGTTTTATATCTGTATAAAATAAAATTAAAGAAATTTTAAAGAGAATTGCGTATTTGGTAAAGTGATATTTATATCCTTATTTACGAAAGTTACCTACAATAAGAATACTTTTCATCTATAACTCTATTGGAGTATGAAAATCTAACAATTTTCCTACTTTTTTAGATTTTGTGTTAGCGCTTAAAACAATTATGAACTCAATACTATGTTAAGTTGAGTTAAAAAATATTGACATATTTTTTTAAATGTCAAGTTTCGACTATAGCTTAGCATAGATCGAACCCACAACCAATCGGTTTTGCAGTCACACTTTGTGCCGCTGCGCCACGACTATCCTCCATATATATACAACGTAATATATCCAAAAATCGATAAAATATGAAAAATGGAGTGTCTGAACATTATATTCCTTGCCTAACCCACTAAATGCGAGAGCTGCATAAAGATAAATAAAAAAAAACAGTATTCTTCTATAATTCATTTCACTATAGAAACACCATGCACGGCAGCCATACCAAAACCAATTTATCAATTTGATTGGATACGTAATAATGACTACATTAAACAGAATTAGTGTACAGTAGGGGCTGGGCTTGTTACGTAAAATGACTTACACTTTATTCAGTCTAATAACCTGTTTACTTCTTCTTCACGCTGTATCCCACATATGGCAGGGTCGGCTCCCACTGCTTACTCTACCTGGGAACCTAATGTTAAGTCATTCAATTGCCATGAATACTTTTTTATTCCCAACTTTTCACTGAATTCTGGAGGCGGAACTCAACACACCAGAGTGAAGAAATGAAAATATTAAATTCCATTTCCTCGAGTGGGAATCGAACCTACAATCTTTCGCGTTTACATTTGTTCCCATGCGCAATGACTCGCCTCACTAATTTGCCCGACAGAAATGAAAATCTAACATTTTGTACAAATTATTTCTTCACTAGTTTCCCGTATACTTAGGTTTAGGTATTAAAAATGTATATTTATTTAAATTTTAAAGCACTTATATTCGGCAAAAAAAATCAGCAATTGTTCTTTGCGTATTGTTTAAATGCAAATTATAGTCATATTAATTAAATCTTTTCAAAGGATTTTATGTATTTCAAACTAATGCAAATTTAAAATACCTTTTTATAATCTTCATATTAACTACAAGCTTTAAATCTATCTTTAAAAGTTCTAAATATATTTCATATCAACTACAATATCGTACAATAATATAATAATTATTATTTTATAATAATATGTGACTAATATTTTAAAACACTTTCACTAATTGACAGCTACGAAAGCTTCCGGGTTACATTCAATCTTTTTTAGGGTTCCGTATCTCTAAAAAATCAAGCTAATAAGTTAGCGCAATCAAAAGATACTACTATACGTTACATTTTCTATAAAAATCGCCGCGTAATCAGAACCTATGCGGTACTTGCCGTTGACGTACAATTACAAAATTAGGTACAAAGCGAAAACTTATAATTCAAATAATGAAAAAAATTGAAAAGTGAAAAAATACTGTTATTTCATAGAATCACAAAGTCATACTTGCAGTTAATTTCATACAAAAGCCCTCATATTTAAGTGATACGGCCAAAGCGATACGGAACCCTCTTTGGACGAGTCCGACTCGCGTTTGACCGGTTATTTTATTTATAACTACGTAGACCTAGAAGCGAAGGGTTTCGCTAACGCAACGGTAAGTACGAAACAGTAGCTATTTATCTCGTGTTTTTATACAACTTACTATAATCATATCAGTATTAAGATTGTATTATACAAGAGCAAAACGAAATCATCGGTTGTTTCTAAACAACCTGTTACATACAGAACTACGTTGACGGTTCTTACATAAACTGTAACTCTCGTATTCTAACCATACGGCTATAAACGGCTTATGTTATAAAAAAAAAACTCTGACTTAAAAAAAAGACAAATTAAATCAGCTTCACACTGTATCCTGCACGAAACAGCATAGGCAGGGGAAACCTAGTGTTAAGACACTCCGTTCCCCACTTTCCGCTGAATTATGGAGACATTACGAGTTGAGTCGCGGTACTCAACGCTGCGCTACGAAGAAATCATAATATTAATTTAAATAAATATTTCATTTCATCGAGTGTGGATCGAACCTATAACCACTCGTGTTTACAGTCACACTTTGTGCACTTGCGCCACGACTGGCCTCTATATTTAGACGTTTATAATGTTAATAAGAAATATGTAGATCGCGCAAGTCGCTACGTCTATCCTATTTGGTACATATGTATGTTTTCGGTCCATCGTCGAATTGGTCACACCGCGATGTCTCTGGGCTAATCGAGCTAAGAAAGCATATATAAGCAGCCATATCGTTGAAAATTTGTTGTTTTTGAGTGTTCCTTACCTCAAAAAGTAAAAACGGAAACCTCATGGAATTACAATGTTGTCATTAGAGTTGTTGAGATCATTTATCTCGAAATCGCGTGGAGGTATCAAGATGAAATTAACATCAAATATTGTTTTATCTGTGGTCGCATAATCAAAACCTATAGGATCTTGAAATTTGGCATGAAGTGTGAGAATACAGGTAGTTAAAAAATATATACATATCCTTTATTGCAAAATTTTAAATACCGTTGAAAATATATGTTTACAATGGCGGGCTTGTTTTTAAAAGAAATCTCTTCCAACCAAGCGATGAAAGTGGATGAATGCCAAACAGCATTTATGAACTTATATTTGTAGCCCATTTCATACAAAATGAGTGCATATACCCGCTAACTTAAGTTTATCAACTTTTATAGGTTGTACTTCCTGTTGACTTACAATCCTGAAATTGGTACAGAAGCCTCGGTGGGCGAGTTCGATTCGCACTTAGCCAGTTTTTTTGTCAAAAGCATCGGTTAAATGCAAAAAAAATTAACCTAACCCAATAAACATTATTTTATCACTTTAATATGTTGTGTCTTTACTGATTGATTTCGAGACATATTGTATCAAGTAGTGGAACCTAACGCCGCATTCTGTCTTAAGTACCAGAGCTGAAAAATATAGAGCTTTATTTATATTATATTAAAATGTCACGTTAGAAGTATTAAACTCAACTAAAATATATTTAAACGTGACACTTTGACTCAGATGCTCAATCCATATTCTTACTGTTGCATCTATATATCACGAAGTAGATTGCGCTTCCTTTTCCGCTGAAATTGGGAAAAACCAACGACATGTTCATTTCGTATTATGTTATTACTTCTTAGAACTTCTTTAAAAAGTTATATAAGTTAATTTGGCCTTGACGCTGTTTTTGCATAGTAAATCAAATCAAATCAGCTTCACGCTGTATCCCGCACACAGCAGGGTAGGCAAAGGGAAACTAGTGTTAAGACACTCCGTTCCCTACTTTCTGCCGAATTCTGGAGGCATCGCGTGTTGAGTGGCAAAACTCAACGCCGACTTAACCTCGACACCAGAGCGAAGAAATGGAAATATAAATTTAAGTAAATATTTCATCTCCTCGAGTGGGGATCGAACCCACAACCAGTTGGTTTTACAGTTACACCTCGTGCCGCTGCGCCACGACTGGCCTCACATTGTTGCATAGTGAGTAAGTTTATATAGCTAACTTACCGTAAGTAATTGTCGTAAGTTCAAATGACATAATATTTATGTGGATAATGTCACTGTAATCAAGCATGAAATGTGTGAATTTAATTATTTACATTTCACCACTTTATATTTTCATTTCTTCGTTCTAGTTTTGAGGCGCGGGGCTGAGCGCGGCGTTGAGTCCCGCCACCCAACAGGCAATGCCTCCAGAATTCGGTGGAAAATGCAGAACAGAGTACGTGCGTACGTACGGAGTAACACTAGGTTCTCTCTGCCTGTCCTGATGTGTGCGGAATACAGCGTGAAGCGGATATCTCCGTTTTACTAGGTCTGGTATGATGCGCGACGTTTATTTCCGCTATCCATCTCGCAATGTTTCGAAAATACGTCGGGAATTGGGAAACAGAGTATCTTAGCACTAGATTCCCTCTGCTTACTCTTCTGAAAGCAGTGAAAGCGTAAAGCTGCTTTTTTAAGCGGAAAACTTAATAGTAATAATATTCTCGTACAGCCGATCCTCAAAACACAGGTAGCAAATAAATACTAAATATTAAAATAACATAAATTTGATTTTATATAATATTATAAAAACAGTACATAACTCATAACAAATTATACAACTCCTTAATTATTAACTGTAGGTATTTAAAAATATAATAAATAAAAAGTCAGTTAGTTACATGACGAAAAATTTATTAAAAAAAATTATAAAAATAATACATTATTATATAATTAAAATATTATTCGTTTGAAGGTTTCACGATAATATGGCAAAGTAAATTTTCCATGCGTTACAAGCGGACATTAAGTATTAAATTAAGTAGGTAACCCGCAGCGATTTTGAGCGTGAGAAAAGATTGTATTTTCTTTAAAGAATAGTATTCATTTTCTTATTATGTTCGTGTAGTGTTCGTTCGTGTAGTGATCCTCTTGACCGCTTTCGGTTAGAAGAGCCGATGTTATTGGAAACGAGTAGGCAAGATGTACCAGAGATTATAAATTTGCACCATTATTGAAGCTGTCGTGGCGCAGGGGCATAAGGGTACTGTAAGGCGACGGTGATGGGTTCGATCCCCTTTCGAGAAAATTAATTATTATTTCTTAATATTGTCGTTTCTTCGCTCTGGCACTAAGGCAAAAGCCTGGCGTTGAGTTCCGCCACTCAACACAAAGTGAAAAACGGGAAAATGGGTTCCCTCTGCCTACCCTGCTGTGTGCAGGATACAGCGTGAAGCTGATTATAAATATGCAACCAGACCGTATCTGACAATCTGCAGATATGATAGGTTTTACTGAAAAATATGTATTATATTCAAATTACACAGTTGTTTGAACAATTAAAAAGAAAAGTTTCTTTGTGTTCCAAAAGTAATCAAACCTACAGGTTTGGCACAAATACATGAAATTAATGTTTTTAATAGATTAAAACGTTTAAAATAAAAAAAAACACACAGGCTTTGGGGCAAAAGCGTGCGAATGTAAACGCTGTGCGTTGCGGGTTCAATTCCCACTCGGGGGAATGATATCCGACCGAGGTGTTGAGTACCACTACTCAACACACAACGCTTCTAGAATTCAGCGAACTGGGACACCGAAGTGTTAATGGGCAACGAAGTGTCACTAGGTTCCTTGGCTTCCTCTACCCACCCTGCTTTGTGCGAGATACAGCGTGAAACTATGAAAAGAACATCCTCGATGAAAATTTGTACCGATCAAAGCCGTATACGTAGGTACTCAAGATATTACTTAACTGCGTTATGACGCCTTAAAAATGTTATTAGGTACTCAAATTATAACTACGTATTACAGTATAATATGTTAACAACCCAGTTAATATTTTGCAGTGTGTTTGTTCATGTTTATCTCGGTCAGCGGTTGCGGTTTGCCAACGTATGGAAGATATACAATCCGATTTCAGATGCGGTCCGGTGATCTCGCAAATTAAGATAGACACCTGACGACAACCGAAAAATTACTCTTTTTTTGTTTGTTTAATTTCACGCTGTATCCCGCAGCTTCACTTTGTATCCCGTGCGGGATCGCAACGTAGGCACAGAGAACCTGGGAGCCTAGTACTAAGACATTCCGTTCCCATTTCCACTTCACTGAATTCGGAAGGTATTGGGTATTGAGTGTTGAGTGGCGGGACTCGACGCTGTGATTTGCCACATTATTAGAACGAAGAAATTATGTTATAGCTTAAAGTGTAAAATTATTATTATGTAGAAATAACGTGTTTAACTATGAACGAGATGGTTGTAGGTTCGATGCCCGACCGAGGTAATGTTTAATGAGTAAACACAATGCCACTTTGAGTTTCACAACTTAACTCATAAAGTTCTTTAAGTATAGCTAAGTTCTTTCTGGCTATCGTGATATGTACATACATACATAAAATAAATCACGCTGTATCCTGCACACAGCAGGGTAGGCAGAGGGAACCTAGTGTTATGACACTCCGTTCCCCACTTTCTGCCGAATTCCGGAGGCACTGCGTGTTGAGTGGCAGAACTCAACGCCTCGCTTGTCCTCGACACCATAGCGAAGAAATGGAAATATAAATTTAAGTAAATCATTCATTTCCTCGAGTGGGGATCGAACCCACAACCAGTCGATTTTACAGTAACACTTCGTGCCGCTGCGCCACGACTGGCTTCTGTAAAATAATATATTTATGTATATACACATACATAAATATATTATTTTACAGAATATCCACTTAACCAATATTTATTCATGCGCTACCTGTTCCGTTCCAGTAACTTGGTGTAATAAACAAATTATATTACAACTTAAGGGTGTAAGTTTTTTTTTAACATGTTTTGAGGATATTGAGCTATCCCAGGATAAAGAGTATCCTTATTATTATAATTATATTGTAAATATATACATATGTATATAAACACAGGATATATATTTATATATAGACTCAGGCTTACCATACAAAAAGAACTATTTCTTTCTATCTTATCAAAATTTTGGGACACAGGGACCACAACATTTAAAAAGTTTTTATTTAATATGTATAAAGTGTATGTTAAAATTGATTTTTTTACACCTATAGCGCTCACTTTAATAGAAACTTTAGAAAGATCTTTTATATGCTCATTTAACTTCATTTTAAATTTATAGCAGTTATTATAAGATATAAATTCAAGCACTATAACTTTTTATTATATCCTAGGTAGTTAGTGAGCGTATAAAATTTGATAATGTTGAAAATAAAAATTGTATTCCATCAGTGATTTAGTAGTCAAGTCCTAACAATATTCAATTTTGACGTTTTGCTTCATTACAAATCCGTCCGAGGCCATCGTGGCTAAGGGGCCAAGGGTGTGAACGTAACACGATGGTTGTGGGTTCGATAGCCACTCGAGAGAATTAAATATTATTTATTAATATTTTCATTTCTTCGCTCTGCCAACAAGGCAAAAGTCCGGGATGGTGCGGGATACAGCGTAAAGCTGATTTGATTTGCATAATTAAAATATTTTTGTTTGTTCAGTCTGTTTATTATTGACCAAATTACATGCTATAAAAGCCGAAATTAATTTAAGCCAAATTGAAGAAGCTTGAAGCTACTTAGTATCACAAAAAAGGACGAAAAATAGAATACGAAGTGACATAATATCAATAAATTCTTTCTGCCTTACCGCAAAACGCGAAGAGGCTCAAAAATAGAATGTCTGTCTGTCACACACACCTCTCGACGATGCACTTTCATATTATCACACCGGTAAAGCAGATGACCCCAGTGTCATCTGTATTCTAGCCCGTATTGAAGTTATACAATATTCAAGTACTTGACTTCAGCAATATTCTATTTACCTTATGTGGCGTATACTGTATACTATAGTTTCACGAACCACGCTGCATACTCCACACAGCGGGATAGGCAAAGGGAACGTAGTGTCAAGACACTATTTTCCCACTATGAGTGGTGGAACTCAACGCCGGACTTTTGCCTTGGTGCTATAGCATTAATAAATAATAATTCATACTATCACACCATTGTATGTAATAATGAATAATTTGGTATTTTACTTTGGTATTTTATTTTATATTTATTTTATACATAGTAATATTATATTAACAAACGTAGAAACTAAATCAACTACTAAGTAGTGGCCGCCGTTTAAAATTCCACGATTGTGAATAGATAGTATGTTCATTGTGTGAAGACGTTCGTTGCTATGCATTATGCAAGTTCAAGGAAGGGCGCGAGACATTGCTAATATTAATGATTCCTACGCTTATACCATAAAAATTATTTAAGAAAAAAATATATATATTCTTTATTATAAATTAGAGAGGACGGTCGTGGCGCAGCGGCACGAGGTGTGACTGCAAAACCGACTGGTTGTGGGTTCGATCCCCACTCGAGGAGATGAAATATTTGCTTAAATTTATATTTTCATTTCTTCGCTCTGGTGTCGGCTAAGCGCGGCGTTGAGTTCTGCCACTCAACACGCAATGCCTC
Source organism: Heliconius himera (assembly GCA_021202915.1). Classification (NCBI taxonomy): domain Eukaryota; kingdom Metazoa; phylum Arthropoda; class Insecta; order Lepidoptera; family Nymphalidae; genus Heliconius; species Heliconius himera. The sequence goes on from JAJHJA010000352.1 coordinate 1,679,196, forward strand.
CAAAATTCGGCAGAAAGTGGGGAACGGAGTGTCTTAACACTAGGTTCCCTCTGCCTACCCTGCTGTGTGCGGGATACAGCGTGAAGCTGATTTATTTTAATTTATTTTATTTATTATAAATTGTTTTTGATATTACCGACATTTACTGGGTACTCACATTTAAAATAAATCAGCGTCACGCTGTATCCCGCATACTGCAGGGTAGGCAGAGGGAACCTAGTGTTAAGACACTCCGTTCCCCACTTTCTGCCGAATTTTGGAGGCATTGCGTGTTGAGTGACAGAACTCAACGCCGCGCTTGTCCTCGACACCACAGCGAAGAAATAGAAATATAAATTTTAAGTAAACATTTCATCTCCTCGAGTGGGGATCGAACACACAACCAGTCGGTTTTACAGTCACACTTTGTGCCCCTGCGCCACGACTGGCCTCGGTACTTACATTTATTATAAATATTTCATTTAATATACACGTCTAATGTGCTACATAAAAATATTTGCACTGAAATTTTGCTGCTTTCCCATCATACCTCATAAGACATAAGAGATAATATTTATATTCTTAAACTATCTTATAGATAATTATACAATGAGTGTCACACAGCAACATTTCTCCGCACTGTCGCAACACAACACCACAAAGAATATTAAATAAATTAAAGAAGAAAAAAAAACTGTTTCGCATTCCCCGCGTAGGCCATGGCCGGTTTGCTGCGCACGATCGCGGAATCTACACCTCGCTCATAAAATCACTTCGCTGTCGCTTTATTGGCCTGCTTTTGAAGGAATTGAGCAAACCAATGTCTAAATTGAGGATTTTTGTCACGCATCTAGACCTGCCGCCGAATATTGCTAAAGAAAACGAAGCTACGTTGTGTGTAGGTAAACTCTATAGGATATTACATTTAATGTCAATAGCAAATTACTATCATTTCGTTGCAGGAGCTGGGTCTTAAGGATTTTTATGATAGAATATAGAGAAGATATATTAGATATAGGCCAGTCGTGGCTCAGTCGCAAAAAGTGTGACAGTAAAACCAACTGGTTGTAGGTTCGAACCCCACTCGAGGAGATGAAATATTTATTTAAATTTATATTTCCATTTTTTCGCTCTGGTGTCGAGGCAAAGCACGGCATTGAGTTCTACCACTCAATACGCAATGCCTCCAGAATCCGGCAGAAAGTGGGGAACGGAGTGTCTTAACATTAGGTTCCCTCAGCCTACCCTGCTGTGTCATACAGCGATAAACTGATTTTTAGGATCTCTAGATTGTAAATGCATGGTTGTTTTTGTAATTAACTTTAGTTAAAGCCATATTAGAATCCATCATTTAAAAGACCTAATAAAAACTGATTTAAATGATAATATTTGTATTAATTATATAATTTCTTTACAAAAAGTAATAGGTTACTTACTACCTATTAGTTATCTCGCAAAGATGTGAAATATTCAATAAAGCGTCATTCTTGACTTTAAGCTGCCAAGCTCTATGTTCACTGAGTATGACATTCCAGCTCAAGATTTAACTAAGACCACCACCAAAGATAACCAAATCAAATATATTAACCTAATAGTACTCCAGGTCAAGCTAGAAAAAAGCACACTAATTGACAATTGATGACTGATCGATTCTTTTTTCAGCTTCACGCTGTATCCGGCACATAGCAGGATAGGCAGAGGGAGCCTAGTGTAAAGACACTCCGCTCTGGAAACTTCGCTTGTGGAGTGGCGAAACTCAACACCGCGCTCTGCCTCTATACCAGAGCGAAGAAGTTTAAGCATTTCATTTCCTCCAGTGGCAATCAAAACCACAACCTGTCGCGTCTACAGTCGCACGCTTGTGCCCCTGCACCACAAAGGGCCTCAAATATTATAAACTAGCGGCTCGCCCACGGCTTCGCACGCTTAAAATACATAATTATTAATTTAATAAGCAGAATTGATTGACAACTATAATGAGTTCTAATATGATTTTTTTACGACATTATCGTCAAAGAATTTTTGATTGTTTTAAATAAAAAAATACGACCATTGTTGATATTTGTTATTTATAAAATATACATAAAGCTAATTATTTATTACACGTATATATTTTTGTAACTTTATGTTCTTTTTACCTATATAATATACTCTGTTAAATGTGCTGATGTCAGTGAATAATTTAATTTACTCATTCAGAAACAGCCTTAAATGTTAAATTATTGATTTGAAGGATTCATAATATTCTTTGTAAAATAACTGTAATAATTGCATATTAACTCCTGTACAGTTTTTAAATTAGTTACATATATTATATGAACGAACCAACCAAAAAATCTTTGTATTTACTTGATATTTCTTTCAAGATCGTTCTTTATCTCTGTGTTGAATTAATTACGACTTCTTTCAAATGACGATAACTTTTTTTTTAATGAACCGATTTTGATGAACTAAACTTTAGTAGTTAAGTTGAGTTAAAACAAAGCAATTGGTGAAATTATGAAGTAAATCGGTTCAGTACTTTCAGAGAAAAATGTGGACAAAAATATGTCGACGGACAGACAGACAGACAAGAAATTAAAAAAAAATCTTTTTGCTTTCTATTATTCTTTTTAAGTGTCCCTCTATCCATTTCAGTCAAAATTACTAAATGTACAGACAAAATATTTTTACTGTCTTATTATATATAGAGATAAACCTTTAAATTTACTGAAACAGAAAATTAATGAATTATTTTTTTTCTATTTTAAAATCGTTTTAAAAGCTTTAAGGTTATTAATCAAATATATATTTGTGTATGAACAATTTTATGACACTTGGGGAGAATAGCGATAGGGTTGACACAAGCCTATGTTTTATTGTTACAGTACTTAATAGTAGATATATTAAAAATATATAAAAAAAATAAAAAATATTCAGTTGTGTCACTTTATGGATAAAATGTCACTAGTGCCATCTAAGTTTAAATAGTAAAGCTATAATTATGCCACTGCTTGAGATACTATTTTAAGATATTTTGAAACGAGATTTTCAATTTTTTTGAATTGTGACACTATTTGAGCCAAGGTGCGACATTTTCAATATATGCAATCATTTTATACAGACTTAACTTAGCACACCGCGCATGTACAAAGCTAATCCGAGGGAAAGAAAGCCTAAATATGGTCCGTCGTGAGAAGCCTAAATTTGGTCCGTGAACGATTTTAATTTTAGGGGATGGTGAGGCGTTGGTCGTCGCGCAATGAGTGAGAAGAGCATGCTGCATGGGTAGTAGTAGAATGGAGTATATTCTCAGTATGAAGTATGGTCTCAATTATAATTTATTTCGACGTACAAATTTATTAAAATTCATCAAAATACTTACACATTAATTCATTGATTTTATGAAACAAATATGTCAGTTTACGTAAAGAAGTTATAACGTCGCAACGTATGTTTTTGACAATTCGAAAATGTCTGTAAATAATAAATTTCATAAATAGTAGGTAAGTGATTTTATTTTGTTAGCTTCACGCTGTATCCCGCACACAGCAGGGTAGGCAGAGGGAACCTAGTGTTAAGACACTCCGTTCCCCACTTTCTGCCGAATTCTGGAGGCATTGCGTGTTGAGTGGCAGAACTCAACGCCGCGATTAACCTCGATACCAGAGCGAAGAAATGGAAATATAAATTTGATTTTGTGTTGATAAATAATTCGTTTGTCATTAAATGAAAATGTTTACTGCAACTATTTACCTCACCATCACCTCCATACACAAGTCTTTGTAACATCAGAGCAGCTACAAGTCCGTTGCCGGCCTTTGAAATGGAGATAAGCACGTTTTTTGAAGATATCCAAATCCTATCTACCTAGAAACAATGCCACAGCCAGGCCATTCCACAGTTACGTAGCGCGCCATAGCAAGGTTGAATACAACTCTCCTCGTGGGGTTTGTGGTGCGTGATTCAAACCAAGTTGTATTATGCTTATTAAAATCGCCAAGTATCACAAACTCAGCGGAGGATATCTGTGACTGTATACATTAACAGCAAGAAGTAAAAGATTTCTAAATCAATAGCACAATCTAAAAAAACTTCACACAGTCCGAGAAACACTCATAAAACCATTTATGATCAAAGCCATCGAAGAAGTTTTTAAATCAGAATCTAAAAAACGTTTGTATACGGTTATCACAGTTAATTTTTATTATATCTAAATACCTTGCTAAATACCTAAAAAGTTGGGAGCTCCTGATCTATATTGATATTATAAAGTGGAAGAGTTTGTTTAAATAAACATGCTAATCTCATTCGATTCGATTTGAATTTTTTTTTGTATAGACGTGCTACTGAGAGAGGCTATAGAATATATTACATCACGCTATTAGCAGTGGTAGTGTAGCAAAGAGTAACAATACAAAATATTGTTAACACCATCTCTACTACTATCTCTACTATCTATGTCGCGAGTTTTTGTTTTATGTTTTGTTTTCTACATTAAAAGTCAGCGAGGGTCGTTAGTAATAATAATCATGCGGAAGTCATAGCGGGAAGAGAAGAGAGCGGGGGGGAAGAAAAGGTGTATATGATAAATATATCAAAAATCTATCAATTGCAGAAATATTTTTTAATGACACTATTCTAATTAAACACAATAAAATTATTTACGACTGAAAAATACGATATTTACTAGGCTGTACTAATTAAGTCCTTCGTGTAAAAAGTTACCGAACGATGTTGACGTTTAAAATTTATATACTCTATGCTCAAACAAGTCAGCCATTTGTATTGTTTGTTTGAAAAATTTTAATAACAAGTATATAACATGCCGAAAAACATTACAAGTGAGGTTCGTGATATAATTTTGAAAGTAAAAGAATTTATGGATGAAGAAAAACGAATGCAGGTTCCAATAATTCCTTTAAGTAAAGTGTACGTAAGGGTATCCGCTGCCACAGGTTTGTCTTTTACTTTATGTATACAGTACGTGTATAAAATTGCGAAAAAAATTGAATAAACGTTCATATTTTACCAGTCTTATTGAAGAATAAGATGTTTATTGAAAAACTATATGTCTCAAGTACTCCATGTAAGAGTGTCAAAGCTTATAAAATCTCATTGATTACTCATGTTAACTTTCAATATTTTTTAAATATACTTTCATAAATCTCATTATCATTGTATTACAGGCGTATCAGAACGCACTGTATTAAACATAGTCAAAGAAGCAAGGCTTGTTGAACAAGGCTTATTGGATCCAGAAACGTTAAAGAAGACACCAAAGAAAAGAGTTCGAACTAAAGGCAAAATTGAAGTTGATGAGTATGACTTGCAAGTAATACGGAGAAAAATACATGAATTCTATGCATACAAAAAAGAAGTTCCTACTATAAACAAGCTCTTACAGATACTCAAAGAAGAAATTAATTTTAAGGGTTCCAGAGAAACACTACGTAAAATACTCCGTAAAAATGGATTTCAGTTTAGAAAAACAAAAAACAACAAAGATAAGGACCATGTCCCGGAGTCAACACCAACAGTACCACCAATGATGCCGCAATATATATCCATGTTCACCCATAAAAATCTCCAGTCTTAAACAGTTCTAATGTTTGTAGATTTAATGTTAATTATTATATTATAAGTTGTAAAATAGTATTTTTAAAGGAACTTAATTATGCATATACTACCAGATGTATTAAACTAAGCTTATTTCTAGAATTTGGCAAAACTTTTTTCATATTTTTGATTGAATATTCTTTAACTAAATGTATAGTGATAAAATTATTTATATATCACTTATTAATTCTCTTAAATTATATTGTTTTATTTTTTTAAATATTTAAATTTTGGTTTGGTTCAATACAGCAATGTTAAAATAGTGCCTACATAATGATTTGTACTAAGCCCCATATTTGATTATTTATAAAATCACTCTCAAAACTAAGATTGATCTTGAGATGTCATTTATATTCATAGATATGTAATTTATGAATGAAAACTGTATCTCAAGATCAATTTTAGATATGAGAGTTGTTTATACATATGGATGTAAATGTACAATTAAAATAAGTTTTCAATTTCTGTGTGTCCTAAAATTATCAATTACCTATAGCACAAATGTTTATTAGGAACTTTATGACAGTGTTATATTAAAAACTTTATTGTTTTGTTTGATTTATTATCAGAAACCAATGCAGATACTTGATGTATATTGTATATAGACTTCATAAGTCCAAGCTAATACTTTTTTTTTTATTTTGTTTACCTGCAAGTATAATAAATAATTTACTATAAGCAAAGTAAATAATTTACAAACAAAATTATTTTCAAAGGGGATCTCCTTTGCAAATAATAAAAAAAAATTAAGTTAAAATGTTATTACTAATACTTATTATCCTACTATTCAATTTAAAAACAATCCATACCTACAACCAAATCTGGTATGCAAATATTGAAGAATTTCAGATATGAGTGCAAATGGCAACTATTGTGATGGATTTTTTTTTATTTTACCTTGCTGCGTGACTCACTAGTGCTTAGTAGGAAGTAGTGATAAGTACAAAGAACTTTTGTTAGGCACTAGAAAAGAATAATAAGTATAATCACAAGATTTAAAATAAAATCTCCAAGATCTTAACCTCCAAAATTAATGTTAACCTGCGATAATGTAAAAAAAACATTATGGTACTCTTCTATCCATATACTTATCCAAAATGTTATATCTATCATCCCAGCTAATGTCCATATCAATAGAATATTGACAATATAATATGAAATTTTGTCTCGATTTATGTTATTTTATTTTACCTATAACTATTAAATTATGACTTACTAAAGTAGTACAACATTGTAGTGCAAGAGTCCCATTAAATCTCTTTTTCTCCTCTTTTTTTTCATATAATATTATTAGTTGGTATAATGATTATCACTAGATTTTTTTATGTTTTGAGTTTTATAATTCTGCTTTATGCTTGATTTATTTTTTAATTATTTATATTGGAACATTTGATGTTTTCTTTTTATAATTTTCCATAATATATAGAAACCTACACAATCTGCTGGCATTGAAGTGCTCCAGAAATCTCTTTTGTTTAGTAATTTATATTTATTATACATAATATGATGAACAACTCACTCTAGAAACTTATTTTTAATTTTGTATTTTTTATTCATCATAAATCTTCTGCAATTATATTGGGAGACTTGAATTTTTTATATAACTTTCATTGTATCACAACAAAATTCCAATAGTACTTATTAGTAGTATCAACAGCTGAATATTTAGGTTGGTTTGCATAATATATATATTTATCAACATATAATAATCAGCTATATATAATCTAGCCTTTATTAAATTTAGTGGCCCAATATGAAAGATTTATTTCGTTGTCTAAGTTTGTCTAGTTTGAAAAGAAGTGTTTAAATTAAATTAAACATATTCATGAATACTGTCAAAGTTGTAAATTCTAAACAGTAATGAATAAAATTTAAACTTAAGATCTCCAATTACCTACAAATTAGTAACATTGTACAGATCTCTTGTAATTTGTAGAAATTATTTAGCAATTGTCGTGGCCTTGTCTTGTTAAAAACATTACTATCATGATAATATTACAATGGGATATAAACATATTAAAAAATACTTTTTTTCTCAAAAAGTTGTATTTAATATTATTATACAAAAAACATTTCAGAGGCCGGTCGTGGCGCAGCGGCACGAGGTGTGACTGCAAAACCGACTGGTTGTGGGTTCGATCCCCACTCGAGGAGATGATATTTACTTAAATTTATATTTCCATTTCTTCGCTCTGGTATCGAGGTTAAGCGCGGCGTTGAGTTCTGCCACTCGACACGCAATGCCTCCAGAATTCGGCAGAAAACGGGGAACGGAGTGTCTTAACACTAGGTTCCCTCTGCCTACCCTGCTGTGTGCGGGATACAGCGTGAAGCTAATAATAAAAAACATTTCAATAAAGAATATTATTTGAATAGATTAGAAAATAAGAGAATTATGAATATTATTACTGTTTCGAAAATTAAAAATTCAAATAAGTTACAATTTCAGTTCAGGGAATATTTCGTAAAAATAAATCAATAGGATAATAAATAAATTGAAAGACTTTTTATTTTAATACGTTTATTTTATTATTAATAAAGAAGCAAAATTAATTATACAAATTGACACTAACAAACATCTTTAGTCATTTGAAGTATAACTAACAACATTATTTCGGGGTTTCTTTTGGGACACATGTATATATATTTAAATACATTAAACATTTATGTAACTATAGTAAATGTGCTACAACTTACAGTATTACATGTGTAAATATATTTTTATAATAACTTAAAGACTTTCTAACTACTTGACACAAAAACTTTAAAACATCCAAATTCACCATTATATAACGTTCATTTATATAAGTAACATTGCAAAGACACTTTGAAATAAAAATTGACATTGTATTAAAATAATTTATAAAAATATCTACTTAAAATGTATAATAATAAATTTTACACACAAGTTAACACTAACATACTAAGAATATGACTGTTATAACACACTATGTTACCAAAATATATTCAATTATATCTATCACATAATCTCCACAATAATTATTTTAGATAAATTTGCAAAATAAATTTTATTAGTTAATTTGTGTGTCATATATATACTATAGTCACTTCCAAAAAGTCATATTAAATACACAACTATATTTATCTGATTGCATTTATATATATAATAACAAATTCAAGAATATTCATTTATAATATCAAAAACATATATCAGTAATAATATACAAATATCTAACATGTTGGAGAAAAAAACAAAATGTCATACAATGCAGAAAAAAAAACAGTAATTTGAGAAATTTACATTATATAATAAGTCAAAGAATTTAAAAATAAAATATAAATATACTATGTCTTTATTTATATGCCAACAGTTCACTATAAGTTCTATAAACATTTGCAACATGAATAATATAATATATCAATAGGAACCCAACATTGCATCTTAGCATCAATTTAAAATATATGATTGCAAAATATAAAAATATTTTCATTAAATATCAATTAAACACATAAATTTAAAATAAAAATATCATATTCACAAATATCCATCAGCTTTTCTAATAATAAACTAGTAACAGCAGTCACTCAAGTACCTACACATATAACATATGAGCTACAAATGCAAAATAAATATAATTTTCAATCAGGTCATATGATATTTAATGCCAATAATATCTAATGATAGGTTCAATAAGTTTTAGAATTGGATCAAAGCCTTTTAATATAATTGATCACGTCATCCAGGGTTCGCTTAGCAAAGCTCATCTTCATCTTCCTTTTTCTCTTGATTGTCACTCGATGGATAGCTGCTGCTCTGGAACTGTGATCTAGCATTGTCTTCTTGCTAAAATTGTAATATTTTTTTTTTAGCAACCCGTATTTAACAGGGTAGGCATAGGGAACCCATTATATATACCCATACACACCAATTTTCGAGACATTGGGTATTTTACTCAATATTCTCTGATAGCAAGTCAGAACAAGGATATGAAAATAATTAATTCCGCTAAGCGAGAATAGAAAAAACAATCGTCGCGTTTACAGTAAGGGCATACTGCTGCACTATGATTCCCTCAATTTTATTTTTATATATAAAACTATAATTGGAAAAATCCATATTTTTCATAATAAAAAAACTAAAAAAGTATACAATTTGATGCTTTACACTATTAAGAACTTACCATATAAGTTGCATTAGCGCTGACGTAAGACGGTGCAGCGTTCTCCCTGACACTCGCTTTGGGGGCAGGCTCGATGCCCTCTGGCAAGGGTATGGTGGTGGCCAACCTCGCGTACTCCACGTCCATGCTGCGTATGAAGGGGGAACAGAGTGCCCGTTTCGCAGATTCACGGTCCTCTTCATCATATGCTTGTAGCAATTGTTCCAGAGTTTGCATTTCTGGCACTTCACAGTTGTTGCCCCATTCCTATTTAATTTGTTAATTTTTTATATTAATTTATACTCAATTTAAATTTTATCAATATAAAATCTGTACATATAATAAAAATATAACTGATTGCTGTGTGTACATGAAATGTATAATTTGACCAAATCTATTATTGGAGTCATTTATTAAAGCAATAGAACCAAAATTCATGATTTTTAAAATGTTTATCTGTCTACTTAATAATGGTTTGATTGATTTAACTGCAGTTTTTATTATTGTATTTTTTTAGCCTTGCCTCAACATTTAGTGTTTGTTTTATTTCAATCAATTCTAAAATAGAAGATTTTATATCAATTTAATAATATTGTAATAGAATAGATTGAATATGCATATTATAGATCATAATAATATAAACTTTGCTATTATTACTAAAAGTAAAATACTGGAGAGTTAAAAAGAATAATAGCAATTACATAATCATTACATACTTTGTAAGCTTTCTCCGCAGCTACAGCGTCACCCCTAGCCAGTTGTACAAGTACAATTGCAACAGTTAATCTACCAACTGCACTTATGTTGCCAGCTTCCTGATGGAAACCAATCTCACGACGCAGACTGTCCACAGCTTCATCATACCTAAATAAATTTGACAAAAAATAATTATTATATTGCTTAGGAACATCTTTTTTTAATAACAGAAGAAAATGTAGAAAAAGCATAGATTTCTTATGCACATTATAAAATTTTGAGAAAGTTTTATGTGATACTATATTCACATTACCTTTGAAGTTTCACAAGAATTCTTGATGACTTGCTGATATACTCAGATCCTTGATGTTGACCACTTTCAGTCTAAAAATTTAGAAAAAAATAAGTTAATATTAACATATAAAAATTTGAACCAGCACTCTTTAAAAGGTTCACATCTTCTAACAAGGCATCAAATTCTTAAGTATTTCTAAGTATTTTTTTTTTACCAGGTTCTTAATAACACTTTAAAAAAGACAAAAATAGTAAATAAAATTTTTATTACTGATGAAACATCAGCAGCTTGCTGGAAAAGCTTCACAGCCAATTCTGGTGACTTCTCTTCAATAATTTTCGCAACTTTATCCAAAATGTTGGCTCCGGAATCTCCTGACCCATGTTGCTGATACAAGCTGCTGGATTCCAACCCCAATGTATATAACTGTAATAATATTTGCCAATTTATAACAAATTAAGGTCACTATTTTAAAATGATTACTTCATAAACTAATTATTATTGTTTTATTTATGATTTTGATACATATTACAAACCTCATCTGTAGTTGCCACTTCCTTGCTGACTATGATGGCGTTTTCAATTGCCTTAGCAGCATGGAAGAATGAGCGATTCTTTTTGTAGAATTCGGAAGCTTTCAGATAGGTATCCTTTGAACTCTGGAGATCCCGTGCAATCCTATAGCACTGAGCTAAATAGTAACACAAGCAATATTAAACATAATTTTTGTATAATAAAAGCATTTATTATAAATTAAACCTTTTCAGACTAACCTGCTTGACTGTACTCATCAGCAGCAGAATCAAAATCCGGCTTCCACTTCAGAAGTGAAGTTTTCAAACTAAATCAAAAGTATAAACATATATTGACAGTTATGTAATACATATAAGTAATAATTAAGAAATACTTGACAAGACATTTTGTTATTTTTATTAAGTATCTCATTTAATTCTTTAATATCTTCTTTAAAATCTACAAAAACTTATTTTCAAGCCACAGATAAAACAAATTTAACTTATTTATATGTATTTGTAATCAGAAAAAAAATCAAAACAAATGACCACTCCCATATCAAACATCATATATTTTTTATTAAAGAAAATATTGTAAAATTATATAACAAAACACTATTATTAACAAAGTTTCTCTGCAATTCAATTTAATTAGAGGTGTAAATTGTGAAATAAACTAAATAATAAATCCAAAAATTATATTTGTTATAATTGTTAGAGAATACATGTTATTGTCTATAGTTGTAGATAATACATAATATAAGTTCAACAAATTCAATGTGCAAGAAATTCTGAAAGCGATATTAGGCTAAGAAGTAAACAATGATGCATCAAAACGCAATGGGCGATCAATAACATGCAAAACAAAAATTTTACCATCCCTGCCACATCGAATTTACTTTTGTATTTAAAAGAAAAAGAAACTTTTATGGACACAAAAAAAAACATTTTCAAAAAAGTTAAAATAACGCATAGCTCTATACTATAAATATATTGTATTTATACCGTCAATCATATCTTATATTTTTTTACTTTATTTCGCTAGCAAACAACAATTCGCAACTAAACTCACAATTTTTCCGCAGCTTTACAATGTTCTTGTGCTTCGTGTAATTTAGCAGACATTGTTAATTGCTGATTTTTCTTCAAAAATTGAAACAGTGATGACTTTGCTTAGTTTATAAGTTTTCTCACAAAATCAATATTTCTGCAAAGATACTGCTGTGAATGTTTGACGTTGACAACTGTGAATGTTAGATGATAAGCTAACAGCCACAGATAGCAAATATTACTAATAGCAAAATAATATGTAATGACTAAAATTCTGATATAAAAATGACTGATATATTATTGTTTTATAGAATACAGTACCATAGTTACTTACTATATATGAACAGAAATATTCGATATATTTAGGTAATGAAATGGTATCATTAAATATAGTTCTATTACATTATTTATTTTTCTAATATTTTTTAAATATCTAAAAAAAGGAAATCTAACGAGATTATTTAAAAGCTATTATTAAACTATAAAGTTTCTACCAATATGCATAAAATAGAATATTTAAAAAGTGGATCATTTGGAACGGTGTGTCTTAATACTAGGTTCTCTCTTTCTATCCTGCTGTGTGCGAGATACAGCGTGAAGCTGTGAAGCTGAAACTGGATCATTTATAATTAATTTTATTATATATTTCTAAGGCCAGTCGTGGCGCAGACTGTAAACGCAACAGGTTGTGGGTTCGATTCACATTCGAGGACATTAAATATTTAACTTAGAATTTGGCGGACACTTGAGAACGGTGTGGCTTAACTCAAGACTCCCTCTGCCTACCCTGCCATGCGGCATGCCGCGTGAAGCTAAAAAAGTACTCTCTCTAATTACTCTTTAGTATTTAATAATACTTTTAATTCTTACACTAGATAATTACATTTCATCTTATAGTATTTCATAATTATTTCAACTATAAAACAGCGTAAGCATTCTAATAATACTTAAGTGGCAATGTACGTAAAACAAGAAAACGACGAAGCTTGGAATTGTAGACAAAAATAATTGTCTGGTAAAAGCGGACTGAACTTGTCGCTTTTCGTTTATGCATCCCACAAATTTCTCAGTCAAAGTTAATCGTCTAATAAAACATACATAATTATATAAAATTATAGTAAGAAACATTCCATATATAGAATTGGTATTTAAATTTCTCATTTATAATAATTATTAGTAGATACTTATTGTTAGTATTATATTCCATGAAAATAATATAACGTTACAAACTTACAATATAAAATATAAAAAATAAATAAATTATATTTAGGAGAATAGACTTATTTCTCATAAAACATATATGCAAATCATAAAATAATTTAAAAAAAAAAACATTTAGGTAACTTAAAAAAATAATAAGTAAACATGGTAACTGTCATCCAAAAATCCTTATTTTACGAACAATAACTTTAAAATGAACAGATGATAGTAATTTGTGCAATAATAATAGCAAGATTTCCACGTGAGAATGCTTACTTACCCTTGAGCCCCCGCCGCTCAACCCCACGCTGCAGACGAATGGGGAAGATTGTAAAGAAAATAGAATAACGGGTCGTGGGAGCGGTACCGTTCCTTTCAGGACAAGGTGCGACTTGCAATAATTTTTTTATTAATGAATGTAATAACTACGTGTCAACACATTCATAAAAATAATACAATAAATATACTTACAGTTGTGGCGCAGTGGCACAAAGTGTGACTGTAAAACCGACTGGTTGTGGGTTCGATCCCCACTTGAGGAGATGAAATATTTACTTAAATTTATATTTCCATTTCTTCGCTCTGGTGTCGAGGACAAGCGCGGCGTTGAGTTCTGCCACTCAACACGCAATGCCTCCATAATTCGGCAGAAAGTGGGGAACGGAGTGTCTTAACATACCTTCTTATACAAAAAAAAATATTGTTATTATTTTTCATAAACATTATATGTTAAATAATATTAGGTATATTTAAATTTTGCAACTGTATAAACTTGATATCAAATAAAACATGACGATTTAAAATCAATTTCATCGATTACATTGTGCTATCGAATGTTTGTTTGCTTATTCCTCGTTTTTCCCACGACAAGTCATTCGTTTGACCATTTTGTAGCTACTTTATATTATGAAACGTAAAATATTACTATAATATTATGTCATTGAATAGATGATATTTATATTTTTATTTAGTATTTTAATATATTTTATTTAGCTTCAAGCTGAATTCCGTGCAAAGGTGCGTAGGAAGAGGGCACCCAGTGTTAAGACACTTCCTTCTCCATTTTCCACCGAAATCTAGAGGCGTATGTGCTATAGTTTTTAATAATTCTTAACATTATATTACAGACAAAACTAAAGCAGGCAAATCATTCTATAGTTTACAGGTTAGGGGGGTGATACTATAGTACAGTTAATTCGATATAATTATAGTCGAAATTTCATTAATTGTTGACGAATTATAAAAAAAATTAAAAAATATCCTAAATAATATAATACGGGACATCTAATTTGATATTTTCATATCTATGTAAAAATTAAATATATTTGATCGAGTATGATGTCGAGTAACAAATGTAATTATCCTAAACGTACAGATTACGTAGAATACTATTTATTGTCTCTATAGTTTTTAACTATATACATAACTAAAATATAATAAAAAAAATAATAATAAAACACTCAAGAGAAACCAGGACAAGAAACTAATACGAGATAAACAGTGTACAAACATAAATCACTAACTCAAATAATAGGCAACACATACACACACAACATTACAGATATAGAGGTACTTATACGTTCAAAAAGCTTCACATTTATCCAGTTACTTCTACCATTATACAATATTATTATTAGTTTGGACCCCGAAATAAAAATGACGATTAAAAGAATAACAGTACCTACACGGTGTCCAGTCCCGTTTGTAGCTGTAAGGCGGAGGGCTCTAGTAAACGCAGGTGTGACTCCGACTCGTGAGAAATCTCTCCCCTCAACCACCTAGGATTTGCTTTAAGCAGGCGGAGGGCGATTCGCAAAAGAAAATGGGGGTAACATTCTCACGGTTTTTGATTCATTCATATAATATAATTGTATAATATTTGGCAATAATTACTTACTGTAGGTGCGTAGGTATGTGTGTGAATAAATACTAATTAATATTTTGTTTTTTGTTTAAGTTTTGTGTAATAATGTCTTATTTTTAAATTGACAATTAAATTTCGGTAAACATTGTTGTGGTCGTTGACAATTTGATTTTTACTATAATGTGAGATGCGCACTGCACTAGGTTCGTTCTTATTCATCCAGATTCATCGAAATTTTGGAAAAACGAAGAAACCTTGGCACAAAGATTTTTTTTTAACAGTTTTAAAAAGATTAAATTGTATTCTTATCTTTAAAAAATATTATAATGTTACATTTTAACTTGAATACCTAATTAAAGATAGCTTTACACTATTATTAACATTTTACAATTCACAAATTTATTTCTAGCACAGCGTACAAAATTTTAAAATCATGAATACTTAAAAAAAATCTTAATATTAATACTTAAGTTAAATACAGTTAAAACTTAAAAGGAGTTATTAGCATAATGTCGCAAACGACGCGCGAGGTCCGAGCCCCCCACAGCCCCCCACACTTACACCAGGTGCCACCCGTGAGAACGGCCACGCAATAAGTTGTCGAAAAGGGAGTATTGTTAATGTAATCACTTCAATAATATTATAAATAAATTCAGTATGTATGTACTATCTATAAAGAGTTCTTTAATACTTTTATCTTTTAACATTCGACATGTCTTAATTGCAATTTTTTCATTGGTTATATCTTTTAACTAACAACACATATCATTTAATAATAATACTTAAAACAAGAATCATCAAGAACTTTTTATATATTATAGCAAATTTACTTAACACAAATTACTAATTTAAATATACAGCTTTTAAATACTTGTAAAAAATAATTTACTAAAAATAAGTAATATATACAGGCTGCACTTACAATAACAATACTTCACTCCTAGGTTAAGACGCGAAATGTAAAATTAAAAATAAATTCAACGGATCTATTTCATCATAATTAGTCCATAGACTTTAGACCATATCATATAAGTACTTATATCACTCTGTTCCCCTAATTTAGCTTGTTCGTAAATTCATGAAAACTTAGTATTTAAACTATATAAATATAAATATTTAACCATACCGTACCACGATATCATTCTTATATAGTAGATACAACTACGTTGAATTTCGTTTGCCTGAATTTTTGCCACTCTACTTCTACTTACTTACTTTTGCTTTTACCGCCCTTAATTAATGCAGAAAAATTTTGATGATTGCACTATTGTATCTTGTAATTGTAGTTCATTTCATACAAAATCAGTGCATACGCCTGCAAACTTAAGTTTGTCATCTTTTATAGTTTTATAAGTTTGTCATCTTTCTTTGTACTTCCAATGACCTCAATTATGAGGTGAATACGGAACCCTCGATGGCAAGTCGGATTTAACCGGTTTTTGTTTTTAGATTATATATATATCGTACATAACTAACAGCATTACATTTACAGGTTATTATAAGTATTTAGGGATGTTACATTTAAATAACAATATTTGTAGATCCTTCCATTATATAAACAATAAATGAATTTACATATCTACCTAGTATGAAGAAAAATTGGCGGCTAAAATGTTTCCTACTTCTTTCCGTAGCGTTTGGCGCTATGTTCCCTCTGGCTATCCCGCTAGGAATACAGCCTGAAGCTAAGTTAATATTTCCTTTTAAAGTTCCGTACCTAAAAAATAAGAATACGGAACCCAATAGGACCCTATTAGCATCACTTTATTGTTTGCCTGCTTTTTATCCGTCTATCATGACTTTTCTCAATAAAAAATATTTAAGGTCTAGTACCGTATTATTATTATTATGGTACCTTGAAGCACAGAAAAAAAACTTCTAAGTCTGTATATAATAACCGCCGTAGGTGCGCTGCTATTGCCGCACATTAAAAGTTCGCAGCCTATATGGTCCTCCTCTTGACCTAATATCACGAAGCTTTGTTAAGTGAGAAAAACTGTACAAATAAAAAAAAATGAAAATTTATATTTTAACCTTTTTTTAAGACTGTTTCTCACTTTCGCTCTCAAGACCGATCTCAGAGTAGAAAACCTTAATTTTAGGTGGTTATAAATTAAAGGTTGATGGCAGAGTGGCGCAGCAACACAAAGTGTGCCTGTAAAACCGACTGGTTCTGGATTCGATTCCCCACTCGAGGAGATGAAATATTTACTTAAATTAATATTTCCATTTGTTCGCTCTGGTGTCGAGGCAAAAGCGCGGCGTTGAGTTCTGCCACTCAACAGGCAATGCTTCCAAAATTCGGCAGAAAGTGGGGAACGGAGTGTCTTAGCACTAGGTTCCCTCTGCCTACCCTGCTGTGTGCGGGATACAGCGTGAAGCTGATGTATTTATTTGATTTATTATATTTTATAAATTAAACTATCATAAATCGAGCTAGGCCATTCTGGTTACTTACCCCAACTAATTACTGCCGCCAAAACAGTAAAACATATAAACAAATGATGTTTGATAAGAGTGAATAAGTACTTGCATGATACAGCCGGAATCCCGGTTCAATACGATTCCATTAAGAAAAGTAGGTACAGTACGGTCAGCGAGTCGAGGCTCCCTTGAAGCTGTCAATGGTTGCGCAGATGTGATTTTACAATTTTTTTGTTCTTTTGATTTTTTTTCTTACCGAGTGAACAATCCGCAATAAATAAGGAAACCTAATTTCATTGCGGCCACGACTCGTTGAGCGTACTGTAATACTCAGGCGTTGTGATTTAAATTGAAACGAGCGCGGGTGTGTAGCTGTAGACAGGAATAAGTGATAAATAAAATTGTAACTATAGACTATTCATTTTACAATCATATATATACATACATATAACTTAATATTTTTTAAATATTTGTAAAGCTTTTTTTTCAACTTCACGTTGTATACCGCAAAAGCAATGTAGACAAGGCGAAAATAGTGTTAAGACACCTCGCTATCTACTTTTCGCAGTATTCTGGAAGCATTGCATACTAAGTGGCAGAACTCAACGCAGCGCTTCGTCTCAACACCAGAGCTAAGAAATGAAAATATAAATTTAAGTAAATATTTTATTTTCTCAAGTGGGAGTCGAAACCAGAACCTAACGCGTTTACAGTTTACACCACTGCGCCACGACTAGTCTCAATTATAATAAATTATAATGTATAATTTATTTCTAAAGTTATTAAATAAAATTTGTATTTGCAGGTAATTGTTTTTTATACGTCCGTTTTAACTTTGATGTTTAATGTTTTTACTTTGATGTAGTTACTAAAAATATTCGATTTATAAAATGTAACAAACCAAAGTTCTTATTAATTCTAAACAAGTTGGGTTCTTAGTAAATATAATAATAATTACTAATAATTTCTCATCATGAAAATCAAAGGAAAGTGTGGGTACGGAAGCGTGTTAATGCGAAAGGAGATCACTCAGGATCCCTTTGGCCACCCTGCATGTGCAGGATACAGCGTGAAACTGGTAAAAAAATAAATTTTTAATAATGAGGAAATAATATTACACATCCTCCATTTATTGCTTAAATCCTTCATCCATACAATTTATTGCTTAAATACCTATATAATAATATCTTTATATGAATTAACCTTTATCGCTCATTTCACTTTTAAAATATTAACGATACCGTACACTTTCCTGTCACGATGTAAAGACATCAAGTTGTAGGGGCGGATGGCCGACACGAATAGAATAATAGTGTAAATATGTTTAAATTGAATTGTAACTATATTTATAATTTTTTTTTTATGTTCTCTGTCATATGTTCTATAAAGAATAATTTCGTACAAACTCTCGTCCGCATCTTCGCTCGCGTATATTTTTGGACTTATAATACCTACTACGTAACCCGATTATTTTTTTACCCTTTAGAAATTTTGTCACATAATGACGTGAAAATAATATTGACCACAATTTGTTTAATCTGGATAAGGCAAGTATTGTGAATTAGAGGTCCTCCGTAGAAATCATATAATTTGATAGGTGTATCTAGGTTCGAATCCTACTCTAAAGATGTACAGTTATTGAATTTAGTATTAAACTCTATATTAGAGTTAGAGAGTGCTGGAGCACAAGCTTACGACTCAAAGAATAGGATTATTTAATATTTTCATTTCCTCTTTGTCCCGTTACCAGATACAGAGACAATACGCGGTATTGAGTTCCGCCACACAAAATGTATCGTGTCATAATGGGGAACGGATTTTATTGCTAAGTTCCCAGATTCCCTCAGCTTCATGTCCTGCTATGTGCGGGATACAGCGTGAAGCTAAAAAAAGTATAATTAAATTCAATGAAATTGGTTGAATAGTTTTAAAAATAAAAACATATTTAAAACATATGTTTTTAATTAATACATTCAATAATAGTAATACACGTTTACCTATATAACATTGCCTACATGCGGTATGTGTGGTTTTATACACTTTAAATCGAATATATAATGATTTGAATAATTTTAAAAGTTCTCTAACTGTCTAAAGTATTAAAAAAATGATCTACAATAATATACCTGATTTGTAAGGGGGTCCAAGATGGAAGGCTTGCTCGCAGCGACCCCTGCCAGCCCTTACGAGGGCTGCAACGTTCCATCCGCCACGTGCACCTCGAGAGAGCGCACTGATAGGGCGTCCCCCCAAGGCGACGCGCACCAGTGCGTCCCCGCTGGTGTGACAAGTGGCGACGAATGCGGCGTTGGGGACCGCCACCCAACACGCCATGTCCGGAACGGCGGGAGGTGGAGGACGGAGCTACAAATAGCTACGTGGAATGTAAGAGGAGGGATGGAAGAAAAGATGAATGAATTATTAGATGTGATGGATGATAGAGATTTGGATGTCGTTTGTGTGACAGAGACCAAGCGAAAGGGCAATGACACGACCGATTTGCCGGGCAGTCGGGTCGCTTTCTGGGCCGGCGTACCAGAGAGCGAGCGGGGCTGTCAAGGTGTAGGTGTGTTATTGTCCTCTCGATTGGTTAGTGCAGCGGTTGAGTACAAGGCGATCAACCCGAGACTGCTTTGGGTTCGCTTCAAGCTGGGGTTAACAAGAGTATTCTTGTTAGTGGCGTATGCGCCAGTATCCTCAGCTCTATTAAGCGAACTCGAGGAGTTTTGGGAGAGTGTCAGGGATGTTCTAGGTAGCGTTAGAGGGAATGAAAAATTAATAATATGTGGCGATTTGAACGGATGGGTCGGAACTGCGCGAAGCGGTTACGAGGGAGTGTTAGGTCAGTATGGTGACAAGAGAATAAATGAGGCTGGAAAGCTTATATTGGAAATTTGCAAGGAAAGGAATTTGTTTGTGGCAAACACTATGTTTGACCACAAACAAATTCACATGTATACATGGGAGCGAACGGAAGGGAAAAGTATGATTGATTTATTCCTAGTGGATCAGCGTATTCGAAGCCAAGTCATGGACACACGAGTGTTTAGGGGTTCTGATCTGGGAACAGACCACTATCTAGTCGTTGCTAGAATAAGGGGTCTGTTCGCGGGTTGGCGCAACTACACGAGGTGTCCAGACTTGGAGTCGAATTACCGCATAAGAAGCTGGAAGCTTCAAGATCCACCGACTAGAAAGGAATATCAAGAAAGAGTTTCCAAAAAGCTAGACAGCAGTGAATCTGGAAATGGAAATATTGAAGTATGCTGGCAGAACCTTAGGGATTGTATGAAGGAAGCAGCGATAGAGGTATGTGGTAAAGGTAAAAGGGGCTTTAGCAAAAAGCGTGATGAATGGTGGGATGATGAAGTGCAAGATGCAGTAGAAAGAAAGAAGAAGGCATGGCAGGACTATAAAGCCTCTGGTAAAGATAAAAGTATGAGAGAGATAAAAAAGAAAGAGTATAAGCTGCAAAAGCACCAGACGAAAGTACTGATCAAGATGAAGCGTGAAAAGGCAGAGAATGAAAGAGATGAAAGGTTAACGAACAACTTCAAGGAAAATACGAAGCTTTTCTGGAGAGAAGTTAGTGTTTCTCGAGGTTGCTCGTTAGCCTGTAGAACGAAAGGGGTGCTTTCGAAGGACGGTGAAATTCTAACAGAACAACCACACGTTTTGCAGCGATGGGCGGAATTCTACAAGGAGATGTATGAATGTGATGACGCCTCAGTCTCAAGTAGCAGCGAAACGCTGAGTCTTGATGTAGCTGATGGCGAAATCAGTGTAAAAGAAGTTGAGAGTGCAATACGAAGTCTGAAATGTGGTAAGTCAGCGGGAGCAGATGGAGTTACTGCCGAGATGATCAAATATGGTGGGCCACGCGTCTTGGACTTGTTCTGGTTTTTGTGCAATTTGTGCTGGAAATCAGGGGAGGTCCCAGACGATTGGCGAGGTGCGGTCATCGTGCCTTTGTATAAAGGCAAAGGTTCACAGATAGACTGCGCAAGCCATAGGGCTATCAGTTTGATTAGCTTAGGTAGTAAAGTTTATGCTAAAGTTTTAGCGAGAAGAATGCAGGAGAGATCTGAAAGGTTGTTGTGGGAGGCCCAAGGGGGCTTTAGACCTGGAAGAGGGTGTATGGATCAGATCTTTTCCCTCCGCATGATCACGGAAAAATTTTTGGCCGTTAACCAAAAAGTTTTCTGTGCTTTTGTGGACTTGGAAAAGGCGTTTGACAGAGTTGTTAGAGCGAAATTATGGGAGATACTACCCCGGTACAATGTGAGCGGACCCTTGCTGCAGGCTGTAAAGTCTCTTTACAGAGATCACTCAGCCTGCGTGCGAGTAGGAGCTGGCATGTCGCCCTGGTTTGACATCCGATCGGGTGTTAAACAAGGTTGCGCCATGTCAGCTTGGTTGTTCAATTTGTATTTGGATAGCTGTCTCCAAGGAGTGAAACAAAGTGATATGGGAGTGAAAGTAGGTGACCTGAATGTGAATTGCCTGCTGTACGCAGATGATGCAGTGCTTATTGCATCATCAGAATGCGAGTTGCAGGCATTGGTCACCACTCTGAAAGAAGGGTGTGAATATAATGGTCTAAGCCTCAATGTGAATAAGACAAAGGTTCTGATTTTTGAAAGAGATGAAGAAAGGACGGAATGCAAGATCAGTGTAAATAGTATGATATTAGAACAAGTGAATGAAGTGGTATACTTGGGAAGTATGTTCAGTAGAGATGGAAGATACGAGATGGATGTGGAAAGGCGTATTGCTGCCGGTAACAAGGTTAACGGAGCCTTAGCTGCATTGATGAGACGGCGAAACGTCAGCACAGCTGCGCGTTTGGCCGTACACAATGCAGTTTTGGTACCGACTCTGTTATACGGCAGCGAAACGTGGGTATTACAGAAGAAGAATGAAAGAAAGATGAATGCTGTGGAGATGCGATCTCTTCGTAGGATATGCGGAGTCAGCTTAGCTGATCGAATCCGCAATGAAGAGGTACACAGAATGGCAGGTACTAGCGAGGATGTCACGGTGAGAATGAAGAAGAACGTGCTCAGCTGGTTTGGGCACGTCGAACGAATGAGTGATGAAAGAATGGCAAAAAAGATTTATGATGGAAAAGTGAGCGGTAAGAGAGGTAGGGGGAGACCTCGGTTGACCTTCGAAAACACAGTATCAAAGATACTGGAGGAAGGTCACGTAAAAAGCATGAGGACCCCCCGAAGGGCATGTATGAAGAGGTTGATGACAGTGGACGAGGCGAAAGAGGTATGTAGAGACCGTAGCGTTTGGCGCTCCGTTCTCTCTGACTACCCCGCAAGGGATAAAGCGTGAAGCTAAGTTAAGTTAAGTTAAGTTAAGAAAAATTAAATAACAAAAGGTGACAGGCGTTAAGTTGTGGGTTAAACCACTCAGCAGCCATTAGGTACCTACTGTAGAAGTTGACGGAGAGTAGAGAACGAAATGCCTTAACACTAAGCTAAGCTTCCCGTTCCTACCCTACTTTAAAAAACAAAGTTGTTTTTTTAAATTTAATAAAAATACACAATATTATTACAATTTATTGCTTAAATACCAATCAATAGAATAATTCTTAATCAAATAAATATTTTTTTCTGCTAATTATTTTGACATGATAACAACAACTAAAGTAAAAAAATAATAATAATATACAAAATATTAATAATTATCAAATATTAATAACATCAATATTAACTTAATACCAACATGTTTTAATATATAATACTTAATTTGACATGACAACAAGTTAATGTCAAAATGAAACAAGATCATTAGTAGGCGTGAGGTGTATTATTGATTGGCCATCACTTATCAACTTATCAACCGGCGAGACACCCACGACCAGGACCACGACCACGACCACGTCCACGTCCACGAGCCAAGACAGCTGCTCGACAAGCCTCGACGCCCCCGTTTCTCACGCCAACCCTACATCTGTTGAGATCTCGGACCCTTCTTATAGACTTCATTACTCAACAATACGTTTAGCTTTATTATTTTTCTACCCTAGAACTGATTTCATATAACGGTACTCATTCGTTGATGAGACATCGCTCGTGCGACATCGCCTTTTCAGTTTTTACGTTTCCTACATTATGTATCTATGTTGAGTTAAGTTACGTGTTAGTTTTGAAGTTTTTTTGTTTTAAGTTTTAAGTTTTTTTTTTTTTTTGGTTCTGGTTTTATCCTGTCTGTACAAGAAAATGCAAGCTATGCTTGATTCGCAAAAGGCTAAACTCCAAGGCTTAAACGTGTCAGGTAAGTTGAGTGTGAGCTTTATTAAGTTAGTGTAAACTTAATTTTTTTTGTGATTAAAAAAAATTTTGCAATTATTAAATTTACTTACCGTAATAAGTCATGGGTTAAGTAGGTATATTTCTACTTATACTTTAAAAGATAAAATATATAGGTGTTATATTTTGGTGTTTAACATAAATTAATTGCATTTTTTTTTATTTTAATATTACATTTAAAAAATTACACTTTTATTTTAAATGTTTAATTACCATTACGTATTTTATTTGTCGTTACTCTGTACCAAATAGTGAAATCTAAAATAACATTTATACTTATAATAAAATCGTAATGGATCATCTGTATATGGAAGTTATTATTGGTGACATTTAATAACGAAGTAGAACCACAACAATGATTTTAATTTTTTTGTCTCTGTGTGTGCGTTTGTTCTCTCTCTTACACAAACGGCTTATCCGATTTAAATACAGTCACTATCTTCCCGCAACACTTAGTGCTTTTTATTTTTAATTCTAATTGGTTGAAACTTTATTTCTTTTTAAACTAACTAACTTTATTTTTTAAAATATAATATTATTAGAAGAGGAAAGTAATGCGGATTAGGAAACTAACAATTATGTAGTTCAAGCGGGCGAAGCTGCGAGCCAATTTATCGTATTTCATTTTTGTGATACTTTGAACTTAAAATTTGTTGATTTTTGTATATCAAAGCCACAAACTTTAATATGTGAATTATTAAGTTAGTCATAAATTTCTGCGTCTTCAGTGCAATACATATCAAATGTCAAATGGAATTGAGGAACATTTAAAAAAGGATGTCACTGTTGATTGACTTATAAGTAACGAGATAGCCATCTTGTTGTGTTGTGTCGTGTAGCCAATTTTTAAGAATACGCCTCTTAAAGCCGCGCCTAGAGGTCAGTCATTGCGCAGGAGCAGAAGCATGTGACAGTAAAAGCGACAAGTTGCGTATTCGATTCCCACGCGAGAAAATGGAATATTTATTTAAACTCATACTTTAATTTCTTCGCTCTGGTATCAATAAAAAAGGCAAAGCGCGGCGGTGAGTTGAAATAGTGTGGGGCGAAGTGTCCTAACACTAGGCTCCCTCTACCTACCCCGCTTCATGAGGGAAACAGCGGGAAGCTAGGTATATAAGCACATTTGGCCTTAATATTTCGAGTGATTGTCAGTATTGTCATCATCTGGAAAGCAAGGCCAAGTTAGCCTCGAAGAAGTTAGGCTTCATCGGCAGAACGAGACATTACTTCATGTCAAAACTCCGATAGGCCGTGTATAGCCTCATATTGAATAATCTTTCCATCTTTGGGCTGGTGCACCCCAGTATCAGCTTGAACCATTTTATCGCATACAACGTAGAGCTCTTCTTCTTCTCTTGTGTAAACACGCTTCCTCGCTGTTCTGTGTAACTGTTTCTTTAAATCACCGAGTCATTTTAAAGACATTACGTGTATATTAACTATCCAGAACCATTTCTTTACTTAATAAGACCAGCCAAACAAAAGATTTATTAAAAAAAATGTCACTCGAGTGCTTATCGAATCCACAACCGTCGTAAGCACCCTTTCACCCTTTCTAACTGCCAATTGACGCTTCAACGACCTTAACAATATGTAAAAACTGTCTCAATTTAACATTATAAGAAGGCACTTTATCGATTTGCCATCACGAAGCCACGACAGCTTTGTATATTATGCAAATTATTTTTATCGATCTATAAGGAAAGCTGCACTGCTACTCATTATTAATAGTTTTCATATAGGTGTGAGAAAAAAACGAAGTTGAAAGTGTTGTGGCACATTTTACTCGTATGCAGCGTATATGAGTGGACACTAGAGTTGTGGTCGTTGGAGAAGTTTGCCTCTTAAATATATATATATATATATATATATATATATATATTTCTTGGCTTTGAGACCATTAGCATATATAGAGATAATTTCTGGGGGAGCCTAGACTTTAGCTTTAAACAGACATGTTAGTATAAATATAGTTTTTTTTTCGGGGAAAATTTTGTTGTAAGTTTCTGGAGATTATTTTGGGGTGGGCACGGCCCACAGGCTCCCTCTTTATCTACGCCCATGTTTGAGACAAAGAAAGAGAAATAAGATGTAATTTTTTAATTAAAGATGGAAAATGTAGTAATTGATATCATATATTATGTTCCGTACCAAGTCTGTCTAATGTAACTATTACTGAAGTATATTTTTTTATAATTTGAAACATGGTGGTTTAATGGACTAGAAATTTTTGTTTAGAATTTAAACATAATCTTAATTCGAGGATATAAGAAATCTTTTGTAGCTTATATATTAAACGTTTAAATTCTTGTCTTTCATCACTGTTATTAAAACTATCATCATTTGATGAAAAAAATATATATATGAGATTTGTTCTAAATTAGGGGTTACTTTTAAGAATAAAAAATGGCCGTTTAAATATACAATAAAAAATAAAATAATAATATGTAATGATTCATAAACTATGCGATATTTTATGGTGCCGAATTTAATATTGATTTGTTTTACAAATAGATTTGTTGTTTGGTTTTATTTAATTGGTGACATGAACGGCATGCTTGTACGAGATTTTTTATTAAAAAGTACCTAATATAAAATAGAAATAGTACCTTAAGATAGCGTAATTCTGGCACTTGGCCTCTCTATAAGTAAAACACTTAAAATGAATTGTTATTTACTGGGAAAACTTATAAATTTACAAAACAAATCATCGTTATATGGCTGTTTGATTGCGCGATGCGCGTGCGCCGGTGTCCGGTACGTATACAATATACATATTTTGCAAACAAGCAAGTCTCGGTACGCGGGCCCGGCAGGCGCAGGCAGGTGGAGGCGGCGCGGGCGGCGCTCCGCCTGTCACTCAGTCTCGCTCGGGCCCCAGCAACTAGCAGACTGGCACTAGCAGACACTACTCACTCAGTCAGTGCCTCGCGATGCGTACACTGAGCTGAACGTGTCGGGTTCCTATGAGGCTGGCATATATCGTGTATGAGCGTCCATGTGTCCGTGCAAGGCGCGGGGGCGGCGGGACCGGTCGACGGTCGCACGCCCGACCCGCCGACCTTACGTACCGTTCACTACACGCAACAGTATTCTCGTGATTCTAAGTGCATCTTCGAAACGTAAAGTGCAATAGATAAAACACCCCATGTGCTGAATATCTGAGGACTTGTGCTGTGCTGTGCTGTGTTGTGCTGCGTGTGAAAGACACTCTCTAGTGCTAGCTAGGACTTGCCACTTGCTACTTACCGCCTTGGATGGTTTGAAACATGTATGTTAATGTAATAGTTTACTTGATTTGTTAAATATAACTGCTTAGATAAGATAATTAATATTAAATGGTATTTCCACCTATTTGAAAACGTAACTTCTGTTTTGCTTTTTATACATTATTTAGCATGTCTATCTCATATCTATATTATTTATCGTACATTCATATTGTATATTTTTATTTTATTTTTATTTTAAATAATCAATTACTGTTGGAAATATGTTATATATTTAATTAAATTAATATACTTACAGGATTTTTTACTCCAAATATACCAAATAATATCTAAATAATAGCAAATACCAATCCAAGCAATACCGATCTCAATATTTTAAATGAAAGTCAAAATTATGAAATACGGCAGAACGAAGCAACCAAAATCGTAATATAAGTTAAATGTTCTTTTTTTATACTCGTAAATTACAAAACAGATAGGTGCTTTAGCAAAACGATAACTACAAAATAATGACTTATTTTGTAACCGTTGTAATGTCTGATATAGTTACAAATATCTTGTTTCGATCTTTTGGCTTTTTTAAAATTGTGTTATAGTATAATTTATTAAATATCTTAATTTGCCTAATGTCAATGGATATTATTTTTATCGTTTCTTATTAAAATACAATGACACCTTCAATTATAATATAAAAATATCATTAAATAATCAAACTAGGTAAAGTATATATTATGATAATAAAAATTATATCTTCAAATACATAATTAAATCTTTATAGGTAAACTTAAATTTTGTATCACCCATTCGTAGTACGAATAGGTACCGCGCTGACGTTAGTGTATCTGGAGATATTTTCTGCGGAGGTCTGGACTTTAGCTTTGAACAAATATGTTGTTTTTTTTTTAATTATTCGGGGCAAATTTTGTTGTAAATAAATTTTTTAGGGTGGACACCAGACTATTCTGGGGTGGACACGGACCACCCTTCCTACGCTCATGCTCGCTGAATTTATTAATTGAATCTAGGAAATACCAGTTATTATCAATAGTTTTAAGCTCTATTTCCAAAATACTATGGTCAAATGGTCCGCTCTTGCATATCCATTTAATCATCAAATATAATCTTAAAGTTTAAATATAAAAGATAAACTAATATATAGGTAGGACTTTTTTATATTATTTCATAATCGTTGTGCTCCGCTCTACAATAATTGTATACAGATTTTCCGTTCTTTTATAATCTCTTCCACCAAAATATATCTATAAATACCTACAAAAAATACTAAACTTGAAAAAAAGTCACATAACAGATCCGCTTAGTAACAGATTATGTTACCTACCCCACCAACGTCTCAAGCAATGCTATTAGTAACGCCTTTTAAAAAAAATGAGGACGAATGTACTTAAACCCATTCAGTTAACCTTAGGGGAGCTTTTGTATTGCTGCGAAGAGATCCTATTGGCCAAAAAACGTCTTCGCGTTACCAATAGGGCTCCAAGAATAAGGGTCGCGCCCATCACACTGTGGACAGATGCGCTAAAGGTGCAATGTGTTATCAATATTGGCATGTTCTGTCATCTCGCTGAGTAAATAAGTAAACCTAAAATGTCACCTGCCTACCCATTTTTATCTATTTAAGACGTTGAAAATTATATCTATTATTTTTTTCCTATAATACAATTAACATTATAAGTTTATCATCATTGTAATACTTGCGAAATTAAACATTTAATTATTAAAAACGAAATAATAATATTAAATATACTTTTCTATACGAATTTTACACTAATTAAATATATACTTAAGTAAACTGTACCTATATTCCGTCATATAACATAAAAATTTTGCCCACAGGTTGGACCAACTTGTACCGCGCGGCAGCGCTCGAGGAAGGAAGCAGCGGCTTCACGACTAGTATGGCGGAAACAGCATCAATTGCGCACGGTCCTAAATTCATGCGCAAGCGCCGACGTCTCTCAAGACTCCTGGACAAACTTACCATCCAAATCAGTAACAACAACCACTACCCTTTCCCGCAATGGCTTATGTTAAATTCGCCATATCAGAACTCGGAAGCACCGAACGACGTGCCACTCGATCTTTCGATTAAATCGGAAGCTGCAAGACCCACGAACGAAGGATCTGCTTATGTGTGCAACACGTGCGGTCAGACGTTCTCGGTCCACGACCGCCTCACCAAGCACGTCGCTTCCCGCCATCGGGACAAAGCCTCAGAAACCCACAGAGCCTATGAGTGCGAAGTATGTAGTCGCAAATTTGCTAGATCAGATATGCTGACGCGTCACGCGCGCCTCCACACCGGGCTGAAGCCCTACTCGTGCTCAGCCTGCGGCCAGGTCTTCTCGCGCTCTGACCACCTCGCCACTCACCAGCGCACCCACACCGGGGAGAAGCCCTACCGGTGCACGGCGTGCCCCTACGCCGCCTGCCGCCGAGACATGATCACCAGACACATGAGAACACACACCAGGAAACAGACGGAAATGTAATTAGACTAATTAAAAAAGTGTTTCTGAAATGAAATTTATTATTAATGTGTTTCTTGTCAATTGATGTACTTATGAATGTTAATAGCTACTATCACAATTTCTCTATTTATTTCATCTTTCGATAGCTTCGTATGTATATAAAGATAAAGATGTTTCTTTTTCAATTGTAGGATGACGGAGACTTCCTACGTAGAGTGGTGTCATGTTAGATAACCTAGGTAAGACATATCACATTGCATTTAGATGCAGAATGCGAATCTTCGTTGCGTAATTGCGAAATTATTACAAATAAAATGTTTTCTGCTGAGCGCAATGCGATGTGTCAATTTCACTTTAATTGTTGTTTCTTTTTTTAACTCTTGTCTTTTTTTATGTTAGGTAGTAGATAAATTTGTATGTATTATTTGTATGTTTTGTACATACATTCGTCAAATTGTTGTTGTATATACCTAAGAACTGTATGCCGCTATATTTCATTCTTGTTAAAAGTTAAGCTTGTTCTGAAAATTTAACTAAAATCACCAAGTTACTTCTGTCTCATTACTATAATATCTGGAGGTATATCATTGTTAGGTTGGGCGTCATTCTATGAGAATAATCTTTTAATCTTTTTATATTTATATAATACGTTATATTTCATCGCGTTAAATAAGTTAATTTATAACGAGTGTAATTTTTGTTCATATTTGTAACTATAAATATTAGGTTTATAATTATAATATATACATTAAATATATAAGAGTTAAGGTCAGAAGTAGCGACTGTGTATGACATTGGCTACTTCGACTGTTTGAAATAAAAGAAAAAGTTAATGTTAATGTATTTCAAATACAAAAAGCTAGATTTAAGTTCGTTTATCGTGTTGTTACAACTGCGTGTTCAATATTTTATGAGTGTGGCTTATAGCTACCTACTATTTTAGACTGTCCTTAGTCCTTACGAATACATACCGTTCGTAATTTCTTGACTGTATTTATTAAGTGTTAGATTACTGTTTAAGCTACATACAAAAACAAACAACTCCATTCCCCACTTATCTGTGGGGAACGGAGTGTCTTATCACTAGGTTCCCTCTGCCTACCCAGCTGTGTGCGGGATACAGCGTGAAGCTGATCAAAAACAAACAAAATTAACCACATTTCGTATCCCACCGTCATTAACGATGATCTTAATATAAAAAAAACTTTTAAATTAATAATTATTTATATGGGCATTTTGTAATTTTTTCAACTAGTAATACATATTCCTATCAAATCTATATGTACCTCATAACTTAACCATATCTTATTTTGTAATCTAATTGAAAAAAAATATGTGTAACTTTATTAAGATCACATTTTGGACAGTACAAAACACAGAAATATCATTTAGCCTCCATCGTTATATTTTTTCTCATAACAAAATTGAAAAATAAAAATATATTGCATTTACTATGTACATAGGCAATTACCTACTACATTATATAAACTGAACTGTTTCTCAAAATAATCTTTCTGGATGTTTCTGTAAAAAATGTTATAAGATGTTTAAGTATTTATGTAAGAAAGTAGATTTAGGCTTGCTGGTTTTTTTTTATTAGATACTGTGATAATTAATGATTTGTTTATTTGTTACTAGACTTCTGCTATGTTTGGACAATAAGAATTTGTTTCGGTTTTTGCTATTTATCCTCATTAAATAAATGGTATAAATGTGATTGTTTTATTATTTAACACGCTTTTACATACAAATATACTGCCTATAGTTATAATTAGTCATACACTTCAAAGCGGGAACGCTTAGAGAATATTATGTTATGGTCAATTACGCATATGAGAATATTTCATTATTATTATTTTATTATAAATTTATAAAACCTTGACCGGCACTAATAGTTATAAATCCTCCCTTAGAACCAAAGACGATTGACTAAACTTTGAATGCAACCAAGCACGCCCTATGAATTTTTGGCACAAAAATATTTTTTTTTAAAAAATCACATGTAACCGACCGAAGATTTCGGCCAAAAGCCTAGGTTCAGCCATAGTTTCCATTTCGCCCAAAATACGAACCTTCAGCCAACCCGAAACTAAATATTTGTTAGGCGTCACTCTGGTAATTATTGTGACCAAAGAGTTATAAAGTCAGTTTATTAATTTCAAATTATAAAAATAAAATTATTTATAATATTTGCATGTGAATGTTGCATTGAAAGGTTTTCATAGTTGAGAATCAACACCAATTTAGAGTAACAAGTCCAATTTTTAATAGGTCTCCTCCTCTATAGCTTTGGAGATGATTAGTAAAAAGAGCGTGGTTAATTCTTGTTTATTTTTAACAACATTTATTTCAGATATTAATTTGAGAGCCCATTTATTTGAAACGCTACACGATATAAATTTAAAATTTATGTTATTATATTTACCGTTATTAAGTGTTATTTCTAGTTAAGCAAAGAAAAATATTTTTAGAAGACGTATAACAATTATAAACATTTGAACGTGGTTAGACTCGAACCCGCGTCAATTGCAAACCGTTACCGCTTTCACCAATAGACCATAAAGATTTCTCATCCAACATTCACATTTTAATTATACGATTTCAAAAATAGATGGAACAGGCAAGAATTTTATTAAATTGAGGTTCGCTTTGTAATATCTTAAAATTAATAGTTGAAATATCACTTATTTGGTATCGAATGAAAGAGGACAAAAGTTTTTTTTAAAATAGTTAGTTTAAATTTAGAGAATTAACATTATTGTTTTAATTGGCTCAGTCCCTATCATTGGCACTCCACATTGCCTTATACGTCCACCTTGATTCCACCACTACCACTCTACCACTTGGTAGGTTTTATCTGAAATTGGACGATCTGTTTTCTTTACTTTTGTAAACCAAATTTGCCACATAATATATAACCTAAAGTGTTAGGGATATCACCATAAGGTTTTCGTAAACAACTCATATTTTTCAAGATAAAAAGCATATAGCATATGTGCAGCATGTATCTTTTGTGTGTGTATTTTAAAAAACATTAACACAAAAATACCATAGACTTTTTTTATTCCGCCGACTTGTTAACGCTAGTTTACAAATTTAGTAACTTAAAGACATATACAAATAAAACATGACTACAATTTGTCAAAACCTATCAACAAAAATGCCGCAAAATAAATTTTCTTTAATCTTTTATTGCCTGAAACATAATATTTAATAAAAATCATTTTGTATGGCTTATATATAGAAAATGATAAAACTAAGGACCATGCGATATAGGGTTTAAAAATTAGAGAAATAATATTGTAGAACAGTCAATTTGCGGCATGGTAGGTTGAAGTCAATTAAAAGTCTAATGTGCTAAATTCTAGAAAATTATTCACTATCACGCTGTATCCCGCACACAGCAGGGTAGGCAGAGAGAACCTAGTGTTAAGACACATTACTTTACGCCGAGTTCTGAAGGCATTGCGTGTTAAGTGGCGGAATTCAACGGCGCACTTTGCCTCGACACCAGAGCGAATGAAAATATAACGAGCTGATTTTACAGTCACACCTTGTGCCCCTGCACCACGACTGGCCTCAGAAAATTATTAGATTTACCAAATTGGCAATTGGCATTGATTTGACCCAAAAACTCTTAGCTTTTTCACTGAAAAAAATTACATAAATGTACCAATACATATTGAAAAAATACTTGTTTTATATGATTTATCTTTATTTATCTTTATTCCTTAAAAAATATGTTGTATGGCGTATATCTCGAAAATGGTATAACTACGGACCATGCAATATAAAGTAAAAATTGTTGGTAACGATCACTGTTCTATCGACTGTTTCACTTTTTAATTATACTGTATATTAAAAAGTTTCGGTTTCAATTTCGGCCGAACCTGAGAGCAATGCCGAAGGTTTGAGGTTTGTCGTTTCGGTTTCGGCTGAAAACCTTGTTTCGGTCGAACACTATAAATCACGTGAGTCGCGGACAATGATCATCGTGGTGAGTTCGATCCTCAGTTAGTGTAATAATGACCTAATCTACAAATTATTTTTATTTTTTTACTAAGTAAAAGTAAGTTTTACATTTCCCAAGTCAATATACAATATTTATAAGATGAGAATGAACCAGTTTATTTCTGCCTAATCTTGTTAATTTAAAAATATGTTGTGGTAAGATCAAAATATATTTAAGTAGACATTATCGAGATGTCAATTCTAAAATATTTAACTTCGTTTCTAGAAAAAAAAGCTGAGACTCCGTAATGAGATTATACGCTAACAGACAAAGCATAAGCTACAAAAATTTGTTAATGGGTTTCTTGCTTCTACCTATTTTGATAATAAGTAGAAGCATGAAACCCATTTACAAATTTTTGTATTACACTTAATTTTGACATTGCCTTTTTATAGTTTTAATGTAGAAATAATAATTAAATGAAACTTTTATAGAATGTAAGTCAAAATGACGAAGTAAGTAAGTAGTCTTGCTCCAAATAAAACATTAATTGGTAAGAGGCCATTTGTGGCGCAGGAGCACAAGCGTGTGACTATAAACGCGACATGTTGAACACGATTTCCACTCGAGGAAATGAACTATTTAATGTTATCATTTCTTCGCTATGGTGTCCAGGAAAAGCCTCTAGAATTCGGCGGAAAATGGGGAGTGGAGTGTCTTTACACTAGGCTCCCTTTGCGTACTCTGCTGCAGCGTGAAGCTGAAATAAAAATGGTACGATGTTCTAAGTTTATTACAATAAAAGATAAGATTATAGAATAGTTTTTTTTCGATCACATTTTTTTTTATGGAAAGAACAAGGTAAACGAGCGTTCGGGTCACCTGATGGTAAGTGATTACCGCCGCCCACGATCCCGTGCAACACCAGAGGAGCTACAGGTGCCTTGCCGGCCTTTAAGTTGAGTTGGGCGCTGGAGCCCGGCATTACCTGATGCGAAATGATCCGGTCGAGTCTGCCCATGCGTGTTGCCATTGCTGGCGACGTGACTCTACCATACATAGCATATCATTTGTCACATATAGCATCAACCATCAAACAGGGTAGGCAGAATAAAGGCTAGATAATATCCACTGTTTTCTCCATTTTATAGTAGAGGATTAAAATAGTTAGGGTAATGATAAACAAACGCTTTACTACTCTGTAATCTTAAATCTTGTGTCTATTTTTAGTCAGGCCAGGTCAGGCCTACATGAGCTAGAGCCGCCCCTGTATACGAGTTTCTTTCCAATAAAGGTTGACTACCTACACTTGCCTACAAACAACTGCCCAGATTGACGCAATTTCAAATCGACCATTCTCTTTTAGTTGAGTTTGTTAACAATATCATAAATTAGTGACACACGACACAGCATGCCAGATCCCAGCATCATACCTTCGATAGTAATGCGATCGATCGTCATCATTTATCACCACCGTTTCTGCAGAAATGTTCGGGGTGTATGGAAAATTTATCCTATATAATTTAAGTATCACAATTTTGTTTAAAGCCTATAATAGGTTATATTGAGTATGCCTAGTTATCATATGATCCTAAAATCTATTTATAAAGCTAGGTTATTTGGTAGGCTCTGGACACT
Organism: Heliconius himera; assembly: GCA_021202915.1. Lineage (NCBI taxonomy): Eukaryota > Metazoa > Arthropoda > Insecta > Lepidoptera > Nymphalidae > Heliconius > Heliconius himera. Next base: position 1,714,567 of record JAJHJA010000352.1, read on the forward strand.
ATGGTGATTTGAAACATGCGCACTACGCAGGTCTCTTTTAAATTAGTTAAAATAAAATTCTATGTTTTGTTTTTTATTCTTTACATAAAATTTATATTTTCATTGATAAACTTATGAGTAATATGTTCAAATTATTATTGATGATGGAAAGTAAGTGAATAGGTATTTTAAAGTTTTTTTTTAAAGCTTCACACTGTATTTCGCACACAGCAGGGTAGGCAGAGGTAACCTAGTGTTAAGACACTTCATTCCCCACTTTCCATCGAATTATGGAGGCATTGCGCGCTATGTGGCGGAACTCAACGCCGCGCTTTGCCTCTACACTAAAGCGAAGAAATGGAAATATAAATTTAAATAAATATTTCATTTCCTCGAGTGAGGATCGAACCCACAACCAGTCGCATTCACAGTCACACTTTGTACCCCTGCGCCACGCCTGGTCTCAAAAGTTTAAATAACATAAGTACCTACCTTATAAATATACTGACATTTAAAAATAGATTTTTTCCCATGTAGCTAGAATGAAATAAAAATAGATTTATATAGTATAGGTATTATACAATATACCTATCAAGTTTTTACGAAATTAGCACATATTGCGTCTTATTTTTCTTTTTCCTTTTTATATGTTTTCCCAAATGTCATAGGACTCCTGTGAAATCATTTTACGTGGGTTTTGTTTTTGTAATTATTAATCATTAGCACTTATCTTTTTTTGGACATTAATATATTATTAGTTAATATATGACCGACCCGTAGGCAAGTACAGTAGGGATTCATCATATATCATGGTGTGTTGCATATATCCATAAAATAGTTACTTAAAGGAAACATTACAAGAGGCGGCATCAGGGGGACGGTATTCAAATAATTAATAGAAAATAAACAAATAAGTTTATTAATTGAAAATATCTACTCAAACCCCTTTGGTTGCTTATTAAATTATCATTTAACATATAATTTGTCGATAAGTATTTTTCATTATATATTATGAAAACTCAACACTCGAAACCTCAGGGTAGGGGCAGTATGGGGTACCCAATTTTGGGCAACAGTAGAAAATCCAATTCTCTATATTTTCATAATCAACACCTGCACACGCTGTATGTGTCCAAAGTCCACATAGTTGACAAATCACAATATGCTCCGAAAAGTTTAAATAAATAGTATCTACCTACATGATGTGTCCTCGTAAGCATATGTTACCAACGTTAAATGAGCTTTTGGAAGCCCTTTTTTTTATTTAACCACTCATTTAAATACGAACATTTCTTGGCCGTTTAACTTGCTCTGGTACTTCCAACTCTGTTTTTTTAGATTGAAGTAAAAACAATACACCAACGTGCCCCGCAGGCAAGTCCCCATTATGCCCCTATATATATCATTGAATAAAATAACGAATATAAACGAAAAATATAAACAAAATTAACGAATATAAACGAAAAAAAATAATGAGCAGTTACAGTGGTTTTATTCAAAACATATATAAGTATAATGTTAGAAATTTACAACAAAAAATAATAGTAGTAACCTAAGCACATCTCCTTTTACAAGGATTTTCGTAATCACACAAATTACAAAACAATTGTGGACCAAAGACTGATGCAAAATGGTTGTCTATTAGCGAAAACAAAACACAGCTAGTGAACATATTTACCTGTATATGTTGATGGCCATGTTGTGCATCGGGTCCCTGTAATGCCCCTTTTCCTTTATTTACTAGGACATATTTGTTGTCTCATAGAAAAATGTTAAGATGAAAATTTCTATAAAATAATTATTTGAGGAACTGAATAATAAAGATGCATAATTTGTGCTTTGCAAAATTGATGTAGTGATTTTCATTAATTATATTATAATATGATGAACGTATACGATATTATAATATTGTATACGTTCATATAACCGAAGCATAAAACTTTTTATCCCGATCAGCGGAGATATTAGCTCAATACACTTTAAAACAATCGTCGCCGAGCATAGCTATTATTGTATAGTTCTTTAGATTAATGATTAACTGAATGATACTCTGTATTCATTCATTTATATTTATAACTATTTAACATGTATCTCTATCTAAAATTTTGTATTCCGTTCCGTTAATTTAAAACCATTCTGATATAATTAGTAAATAACATAATAAAGAAAAAGACTTACATTCAATTATAATGTGTATTTGTAATCCAAAATAATCCTTTTTTTATCAAACGTGACTATAAATATAGTAATTAATATAGTCAGTTGTTTATTCCTTGTCCATATTTCAATCAAATCTGAAATTATTTACTAATTTTTTAAACATTTTTAAAGTGTTATTCCACACTTAGGAAAGAAAACATTTCTAAGTAGCATTTCTAAGTAAGTATTTACTAATTTATTAAAATTTAAAGAAGGCATAAATCTAAAATGTAAGTTCAATAATTAAACGTTTATGCTAAAAAAAAAACAATAAAATTTTGCACTAGCAACACTGACTTTTACTTTGTACGTCTTGTAGTTCTGATGTCCGCCATTACGGCGTCACAATCGCTTCAAAGAATTGATTGAAACGCCCTCGTTGAGAAAATTTAGAAGCTCTGCTTTTAAAGATTCAGGTACATATTTCCATTATAATTATATAAAATACCAGCGAAGTGATGAAGCCGATATGATTTTTCGGGTCCATCAAGCAAACGTGGCTGTATCTTTATATGTAAAGTGCATGTGAAATTATAAAACCTTTTCTATTTCTATCAGTTTAGCACTGACGACAGCGCCGTCTGTGATCTTTCTCTTTACATTTCAATTTTATGAGTGGCGGTAATTTGTTATTATAATGTTGTGATTGTGTATTATGAAGTTTTTCAAATTAATACTTTAAAATGAGTCCAGGGTATGGTTGAGTAAACTGTTACTCAAATATAAGATGGCGGACATTGCCTTTATTATTTCGTAGCAGAGAAATAGTACTATGATCACAAGTCATATTTGTATAGTTAAGACTATTTTATTACACTTATTACAAGGCAATTAAATATATCGTACACTACAATAAATAACCTTAAAATTGTCTATAATAATTAATCTGAAATTGTTAATAACTCTGTAATTATGGTTATATCTTCGGCTTATTATTATTAGTTGACAATTCATGTTTATACTAATACATCAAAAAACTACTAACGTTAATACATAAAGTTTTGAACTCAACTATTATAAATATAAACCTTTGTGAGTAGATTGTGATAGTGATTTAATGTGTGGGTAGACTCTACTGGTTGTAAAAATCAATACCACTTAGTTATATTCTCATATTTTAGCTTAAAATCTAAACAATATTTTAAATGTTTTTATTTGCAAATATATAAATTCTTATTTTAGGACCATGCCACCACCAGATAAGAAACAAACAGGTGTTAATAAGGGCAAGACAATACTTCAATCTTATTTAAACTCTTTTGAACAAGAAAATGAGACAACCACTGTGATAACAGGTAGTATATAAAAAAATATATTTTATAATAATATCGCAACTTTTTAGTAATTATAGTCTGCATTTATAGTAAATGGTAGTGGAGATGAAGAAGCAGACACAGGTGTTACATATTTTGTTGATGAGGAAGGGCGTTATTATTATCAACCCTCTGGAGATAGCCAAAGCCTTGTCTCAATACCTGCGGAGGTAGCACAAGATAATGAAGAGGTAAATATTTTATTTTATTTGTGTTTTGGGGATGTTATAAAGCTCCATAATGATAACCATATGAAATAGTAGAAATAAAAAAATAACCATCTGTAAATGAATATGATATCAAAAAATTATAGGTTTTTGATCTTATCTGGCTGAACCAATACACTATCACTTAATGTGAAATAGCAATAAGTACTAAGGACTTTTGATAATAGACAAAAATAAACAAGAAATATTGCAAACTCAATTATAGATTATCTATACAAAATAAAGTTTTCATCTATATCCATAACCTATATAAATTATCTAAAACTAATGGTTAAACCAAAGTAACTTTATATTTATAACTGAACCTGATACAGAATTTTTCTTATACAAATATTCTGAAACGTTCCATCCTTAACATCCCTGATGATATTTAAATTTTAATTAAGGTCATAGTTTATAATAAAAATAATATTTTATTGTTTATTATTGAAGATTTCAGAAGAAACTCAGATGCTAGTTGATGCCGAGAATTATCAAACAGTAACACTAGTGCCATCAGAGTCATCTAATGGTGAAGTCAGCTATGTATTAGTTATGCAAGATGAAAACAAACCAGTTATGAATATTGATATAAAGGTGGATCAGGTAATCTTTTAGTATACAATTGATCGAGTCATGTGTGTGTTTCAGTTTCTTCATTTATAAGTATTTTAATTTTATTTGCTTTCTGGTTTTACTTTTGTGTTATTTTTTTATTAGGTTGCAATATTTTAATTCCTTTTGTCTATGATCTTTTTGATTTAATATAGAATGTTATGAATGTAGTGAAACTTTTATATAAAGTCACAAATTGCTATATGCCATATGAAAAAGCTACTTGTTAAAATGCATACTTGTTAAAGTACCTTACATATAAGTGTAAATAATACATACATATAATATAAATATATATAATATATTGTTTCTATTAATCAGGAAGAGAAGAACAATGATGTGTACAATTTTGATGAGGATGAAGAAGAACCTGGTGGGGATGATGTTTCTGATGATGCAGATGATCAACCTAAGGTGTTTAAAAATTTATACTTAAAATATATTTATTACTAAATAATTTAAAAAAAAATTACATTTTGATTTTCTTTTATATTTATATTGATTGATGTGATGAGTGATTTTTTACTGTCTATGCTGATTTAATATTGATATTTTATTTTTAGGCAAAGTCATCTACGTCAAAACGTGGGAAATATCTTAGGCCACATTTTACTTGTAATTTTTGCTCATATGCAAGTCACAGGCGGTAAGTCTTAGAAATGTTTGTTTTGTATATTCACTTAGTTATTTTCCCATATTACTTAAAGAATCACCAGTTCTAATAATAAAATGTTTTCCATCAGATATCTTTTACTTCGTCATATGAAGTCCCATTCTGAGGAGCGACCTCACAAGTGCAATGTGTGTGAGCGTGGCTTCAAGACCATCGCATCTCTGCAAAATCATGTGAACATGCACAATGGGGTGAAACCACATGTATGCAAGTATTGCAAAAGTCCTTTTACTACCTCAGGTATGTGAAAGTATTAAATATCAAATTTTCTTTATAAACATTTTATTTAATTTGTTTTCTATTATAATTGTATGATCTGTATAGAAATTTACAATTATTATTAAAATATTGATTTGTGTTTGTTGTTATAGGAGAGTTAGTCCGACATGTTCGCTATCGACATACTCATGAAAAGCCACATAAATGCACTGAGTGTGATTATGCTTCAGTTGAGCTATCCAAGCTGAGGCGTCATGTGAGATGCCACACTGGCGAAAGGCCATATCAGGTACACTAACAATTAATTATTACTGAATAATTATTAATTAAAATAACAAAATAAAACTTGTTATATGTCATTTTAATTATACTAATAATTGTTTTGGTTTCAGTGTCCACATTGCACATACGCATCTCAAGATACATTTAAGCTGAAGAGACACTTGCGCACTCACACTGGCGAGAAACCATACAAATGTGAACATTGTAACATGTGCTTTACACAGTCTAACTCTTTGAAAGCTCACAAACTTATTCACAATGGTAAAAAATACATTTTTTTTTATGTATACATATATTTATTATTCTAGCATTTTGTACTGTATTTATAATATTTTCTTATGTTTTTAGTATCTGAGAAACCTGTATTTGCCTGTGAGCTTTGCCCTGCGAAATGCGGCAGGAAAACCGATCTCCGTATTCATGTTCAGAAACTTCATACATCCGACAAACCCCTTAAATGTAAACGTTGCGGCAAATCCTTCCCAGATCGATATTCTTGTAAAGTTCATAATAAGGTAATGTCTATAATCTAATTAAAAGTTGCATTATAATATACAGAACATGTAGGAGTTTTATTTATATAATTATAATTTTTTGTTAGGTACATTAATTATTTTATTCATTTTCTATACATTCAGTTTCTAGAAAAAAACTTAAATTTTACTTAATGTCTAGATATGTTATTCTATGGATGAAATTCGTAAAATTGCAAATTATGAGAAAATTAAATAAAATCAGCTTCACGCTGTATCCCGCACACAGCAGGATAGGCAGAGGGAACCTAGTGTTAAGACACTCCGTTCCCCCCCTTTCTGCTGAATTATGGTAGCATTGCGTGTTGAGTGGCAGTACTCAACGCCGCGCTTAACGAAATTACTTAATTATGAGAAAATTACTTAATTAAAATTTTGCATCACATCACTGATTGTAGATATTGTTAAGATAGGCAAATATGATTATTTATAAGGTATTTCGGGCGTACATTCATTCTTTGTAATGAAAACTTGAATTTTCTATTGAATGAAATTTTAACAAAATTGAAAGCACTTGAAATAAAATATCAACATGCATAATAGTTTATTAATTTCAGTTTTTATTTTTAGTAATTTATCAATTTATATTTATAGACCCACGAAGGCGAGAAATGCTTTAAGTGTAAACTGTGTCCATACGCGTCGACAACACTCCGTCACCTTAAGTCACACATGCTGAAGCACACAGACGAGAAACCCTTTGCGTGTGAACATTGTGATCAATCATTTAGGTATGTATAAATTATAATATTGTTAGAAATCGGGAGCGGTTAACGTTTAAAAAAAAAACACGATAAAAACACATATCATCTTTATGCTCCTAAATTATTTGGAAAGAGATACTATGTAATTGCAATAGGTGATACGTATCACCTAATAACAATACCTCACACTAGTTTCCTTCCAATAAGGGTTGTTGCCTACAAGCAACTATTTGATTGACACAATTCCACTGCTTTTATAGTTATTTTCACCTAAATGTACCCTTTTTTACACGGGTTTGCTAACATTATATTTTAAATGGTAATAAATTTTACACAAATGTTTTAAATAAAAGTCTTGAGATGCTAAAACAGAAGTTATAATGTTTAAGCTGGCAGAGAATAAAACATTTGAATGGATTTCAAGAAGCATCAGTACGAATCATGCTACATTTCTAGTTTTTATACAAATTCTTATTAATTTTTTTTTTTACCTTTACAGCATCACGATTTTTATCACATAGCAGGATAGCCAGAGGGAACTCAGTGTTGAGATACTCCGTTTCTCATTTTCCGCACAAATTTAAGCCATTGAGTGGACATGAATAGTTAAATAACTATTCTTATATAATAACGGTAGTATAAAAATATAATTACCTCAAATAGGGTTAGATCCGCAACCTTCGCGTTAGCAGTCACACAATATCTCACTGCCCCACGACGACCCCAATTTATTATCTTAATTACATGATTAATATTTGTATTATAATAAACACCACATTACAGGCAAAAACAACTGCTCCGTCGTCATCAAAATCTCTATCACAATCCTAACTATGAGCCAAAGCCGCCCAAAGAGAAGACGCACACGTGCCACGAGTGCACGCGCACGTTTGCGCACAAAGGGAACCTGATACGCCACTTGGCTGTGCACGATCCGGAGTCAGACCACCATGAGAGAGCTTTAGCCTTGAAGATTGGGAGGCAGAGGAAAATTAAAATGGTTGATGGAAATTTGAGGGTGAGTAAATTTACTTTATACTTATTATCTATAATATAAAGCTGATGAGTTTGTTCGGTTGATGGAGTTAATCTCAATAACTACTGGTTCAAATGATAAAAATATTTTTGTCTTGGATAGCCAATTAATAGAGGAAGGCTTATATATAATATGATTAACTGCACTGTACTGGCGATCAAAATTACTTTGCGCACTCACTGACATGGACACATAGTATAATAGTATAGGATAAATATAGAAGGCTACATTAATTTTTGAAACAGCTTATTTCTCACTTTGATTACTAGACGATTAGTCATTAAAGTTAAATTAAGAGCAACATATCTTATTGCAAGTAATTGAGAGACAACAATGTTAAAATAATTTTATACTTATAATTGCGAATTTTTTATTCAAAAGAACAGTTTTGTACATTTATTCAAAATTCAAAATAAATTCCCATTCCTTCACAACACATATTTTGCATTGCGATTAACTAATGCTGCTGAGCTGAGCTTCTTTCAAAATAACACATATTTACAAGAAATATCTTCAATTTTTAAAATTGCTTCTGCAGTTAACAAAGCCATCAGTATTGTTAGTTCCTTCAATAACGAATATAAAGTGGATATTATTAGATGCCTACATTGCATGTGTCTAACACTTGTCATATCTCTATTACATTCCAGTCAAGGTAGTTTATTATTCGACGATTGGTCACTGATGAAATTACGTGTAAAGTGCTTATATGTTATTGTATAAATGGATTTATAATTTATTTTTGTGTGTTCTAATATATGTATAATATGATTGTATTTGATTCTTTTATTTCATATATATATATTGAGGTGATGAACTGTAAACACAGCTGTTGTGGGTTTGATTCTAACTTGAGGAATTATTTGTAATAAAATGATTTAAATTTGTCTACTTTGTGTAGACATATTATAACTGTATTGAAACCACCACACAATGCTTATATATATTGTACCGGGAATGGAGGAAAGGAATTTCGTAACTGTAGTTTCTGTCGCTCCACTAAGCGAAGCCAAAATAAGAAAACTGTATCCATATATATTTTAATATTTTATTTATTTCCTGTTTTTATTTTCTGTAAAGCACAGTTATTATCTCCAATTCAATTCTGTATAACATTTGCAAAGCGAAATATCTGAATTATATTTTATATGTATGTATATCAAAACAGAAATGAACTTAATAAACAAACCATGACGTATGAACACGCGTTCACATGGACAAACTTTCATAAAATTAAATATGACTTACTCCTACAATTGCATCCTGGTGTGATTATTTTATAAGGGAAACTATGTTGCCCCGTGTTGTTGGTTTATTGGATAGGGCTTAAAATATTAATTTCTAATTTGAGGCTGTTGTGGTGCAGGGGTCCGACACGCGTGTGACTAAACGCGACGCTTGTGAGTTCGATTCCCATTCGGAGGAATGAATTATTATTTATAAATATTTTCATTTCCCATTTTGTGCTATAGGATATATGGGATACAACGTGAAGCTAATAAAAAACTAAGAGCAAGTGAATGTTGTACTCTAAATAGGCTACATGCATATGCTATTTAAAATTTGCCCTTGCAATATTAAATATTTTTAATTATTATGATATCTGTTTTTCAATATGTATGTATTACTTGATATTAAATATATGTACAATATAAACAAGGAATGTGTGTGCATAACAAATAATGTCAATTATTAATTTTTAATTCAGACGGAGGATTCAGACAATGATACAGATATAATGAAGCTGGACCTCAACAGTGAACTAAAACGTGGTGAGCTTGTGACAGTGGCTGACGGTGAAGGCCAGCAGTATGTAGTACTAGAAGTTATACAGCTGGAGGATGGCTCTGAACAGCAAGTCGCTGTTGTAGCTCCTGATTTTATTGATGAGGAACAAGGTACATATTGAAACTTCAAAAGTGGTTCAAGCCATTCATTGGATTTTTTTTAATTTATTAACAACATAAATTTTGCGTAGTTTTTGCTATACTACCTTTTTTATTCTACATATTTTCTTTTTATTAAATCATACTATTCTCATAGGATTATTAGAAATCTTGGAAGAATCTTACTGTCTCACTTTTTATAAATCACATTCTTTTTCCTCTTTATGGCCAAAATATTTGATTGTTTTAAATATGTAATGCAATTATGTTACCTAACTTTTACTATTAATGTATATTAAAGTGGAGGAAGAGGAGGAAGACGATGAAGATGATGAGATAGTACAAAAAGAAGTATTCATCGAGCAAGCCAAGCTAAAGAACTTGGAAAGGAGCATCAAACTTGAGAAGGATGTTGACACATGTTTTGGTTTTGATGTTAGTATTAAAATTAAATTAAAATTAGTATACCTATATAAATAAAACTCTTCACACTACCCTATATAAATAACACTGCTTAAAGCATCCTTGTACATGTTTGCTAAAAAATGATTTCCAGAAATCCTTATAGTTAATAAATAATTTTAGTTTTTAAACAAAAACCAAAAATGTTGTGGCCTGCAACTTGTAATATATGATTATTTTATTAAAAGACTAGCAACTCGGTTGCAGCTTCACACACATGAACTATACAATTGTTGTATTACTGTTCTGATTTACTTTCTCACTTTAATAACATTATTAATATAATATCCATACATTGAAAACTGAAGTTTTAGACACTTCAATAACACAATTATTTTGTAGTAGTTTTTGCCAAACAAAATAATTTATATTGATATAATTTTTTATTGCATGAACTGATTTAATATAAAACAAACACTAAATATCAAGGGTAGTTTGCTAAAATACAATAATGAAACTTGCATTTCAATTGGTAAATCCATTTAGGCGATTCACAGGCACAAAAACACACAGACAAAAATTTTAAAAATCATTCTTTTAAATTTTTTTACATATATAAATACTCCCAATAATAGATTATAATTCTATTGTGTATAAATGTATAATGTATACTAAACAATATATTCTGTGTAATTTTCAGGAGGATGAAGACGCTGAAGAAGAAGAAGAAATAAACTATGATGATAAAGTTGTTTTGCGTTTAGTTTAATTGCACAATCAAGTTTTTAAAATTATATATTTCCCAATACGTCATATAAATGCTACAGTTATAGTAATATATTAACTTACTTGGTTTGTTCACATTATATCCTATTTGCATTTTATATTCATTTTATTAGAATAATTCAACTCAACAACTCTATCATAAATAAGAGAAAATAGCAAATTACACATTAAATTTGGAAAATTAAATAAAACTTAAGTAATATTTTTTGAACAAATATTATTGAACTATAACCAATATATTATAACACATGTTTAGTATTAGATAATAATATAACTGTGTACTTCATTATGCAAGAACATTGAATAAAATTTTGGATTTTGTTGTTTAGTTGAAAAAAAAAACTGCTTTATTGCTTTATAGGATTCAAATAACTGGAAATTTACTGTTGGACGTAGCATTCATATCATGATTTATTTTTATATGTAATTAAAAAAATATTCCAATTAAACACTTTCTAATTAAATTTTTAAATAATCTATGTGAATTATACACAGATAATAGTGAAATTATATTATGGACGTATTTACAAAGTTTCAGTTTTCCTTTTGTGTCATTTGAAACAAATAATAAATTGGTACTTATTGTCCACGAACACGAGTCGGCACATTATATAGACTAGACCAAGAGAAAGTGATATTTTTAATATTTTTTTATTTTTAATATATTGTTGTAAAATGTATTTAGTATTTTATGATTGATTCCAAGTAGACATGGAAAAGTTTAATGGGAAATGCCTATAGAGTAAAATAAGATTTTATAAAAGTCTATTATAATTTTCAATATAAGACTCAATTCTTATAAGTGAATAATTTTACAAAATATAATTGGAATTTGTATATATAAATGTTGTAAAATACATACTTAATGTATGTAGTAGTAATGTCACCGTCTATCTGTCTGGAAGTTTTTATTAAAACAAATTAATCTTATTTCCTTTGTGACTCATTCAACATACACGCCTTTTAAATATACCATCAAGCGTCGAATATGCGTCTACTGCCTTATCAGTAACTAATGTTCGATATACAATTACTGATAATTTGAGAAAAATGATAAAAATAATCAATTTAGTGGCGTTTAGATGATTCAGTTAGTATATTTAGTCAAGCTGCCTTTCTGTAACACATCAATACCAAAATAACACATTTTAATTACCTTAACCTTAGAAATATGGTTGATATTTGCAATGCAATCGCTTATTTAAAATATTTTTATTTTTCATGCATTTAAATACAAAAAATATATTTTGATCAAGTAAAAAACAATTGTCATATGAATTTTGCCTTTTTGTCATTTTAATGGAGTTTTTGATATATTTTAATTTATATTTTATTACAATTACATAGAGGTTATTAAAATGTTATAATTGCATATAAACATAAAAACAGTAAATCTTGTGAATTTTGTAAATACGTCCGTAATATGTAAAAAGTGTTATTGAAAAAAATATTGTTACTTTAGTGGAAGGAGTGGGAAACAAAATGTTCCATTTTAGTAAATGTGATAAAAAAATTGAGTTTGAAAGCTGCTTTATGTTAAAAAAAAACATGTTTTATTAAGTTAATTGGGTTGGCTAAGAGCGGGCCTCGCGCGTCTTTTGACCTTTTATCATTTGAACCATCAGCTAGCCAAATTTTGTGCGTGTTTCAGCAAAAATTGCATTAATTTTTTTTATCTAAAACTGTTGTACATTGGATTGCATGTTTTTGTTACCAAACTTGAAACTTACTTCAATATTTGTGTATTTGTCATTAAATTAAGATTCTACTGTAATTATTTTATGTAATGTTTAAGGGAATATTTAATTATTATAATTTTTATTCCTATTGATGTTGTGCATATGTTATTCCATCAATTCATTTTAGGCGTGTTATGGTTTTTTATTACATTACATATCATACTGGGAGGTTGGATTTAATTTAAACTATGTTTTTTCAAGTATCTTTTAAAGCTAATTTAATTTTAATTGCACTTTTCTTATTAAATGTAATATAGTTAGTTAATAGAATATTTGTTGTACCCAATACAATTTTTTTGGGCTCAATATTAATATGTATGACATAGACATGTCTTGTATGTCTATATCATAAATTGGTTGGTGTATTGTATATTGTAATTGTTATTGGCTTCATATTATTATTTGGTATGTAAATTAATATTACTTTTTATTTTCGAACGTCGGTCGAGTCCTGTATCATTCAAAACGTTTTTGTATATTTCATGTAATTTAAATGTCATTTCATTCGTGTATCTTGTAAATATATTATATTATATAGTATAGATGCTTAGATGTAGTAGTGTTAATATCTGAATAGCGTGAATAAGACAACAAATCCTTCATTAGAAACATGTCAGTGGCTCATATCTTTTAAAAATTTTATCAATATTAGACAAAGAAAGGAAATTTACAAGTTAATAAAAAAAAATATTCTACCTCTTGCGCTACACGTGAAATGTAGAGTGTCCATAATGAATGTATGCTTCACAAACGCCGTAATGCTGACTCCGGCCGAATATTGGCCAATACCTTAACGAAATCGGACAATAAATATGTAAAATAGTAGCAAAAACAAAAATACCCAAAACGCGCAATATTAAGATTAATTTGTAGTTTGCATTATATTATTATATTTCTTTTTGACGCCTTGTGATTAGATGTTTCATATTAGTCCCAAAGGCGTGCAATATTATTGAGCAATATTCTTCTGTAACGTCAATGTTTATAATTATTTGGTGGAAAAATTATAATGTTATTGTAAACAACACGGCTGGCGATGATTTTATTGAAAAAAGACAAAAAAATTAAAAGAAAACGCCGTCTATACTCACGAAGGGCTTTTAAAAGATTCAATTCAAGGAATAGGAGAAGAAAGATGAGGTTTTGTTAATGAAAGTATAGCTCAATGATATTGTTATTGTATGGCGGCTTACAAATATGCATTCGTTGTACCTACTGGCGACGGGTGTACTATCTAAATAGAAATATCAAAATACATAAAAATTGAAAATCAATAAGATATGAAATTTCTATTTTATGTCATTTGATCTCGGAACATTTTTGTGTTTTATATTTTTCGCGTTCAAACAGTGTCTTACTATAATATAAATGGTATAACTATAGTTTTTTTATCGTTCCGTAACTAACAACTTCTCTAGAATTTTACCAAATTTCTTACCAAATTTTTTAAAATTTGTAATTTCATACAAATTTTAAAATAATCAGATTGTATAAATTACATAGTATATAAGTTATACGAAGATATCTACAGTCCGCGAGGTATTATAACCTGAGCTTTGCATTTGGCGAAAGTCGAGTCCGGTTTATACTGAATATTGTCAACCGGCCTACACTGCTTTCATTGATAGCACCGTTATATATTTTATTCTTAAAATTTGGCACTATCACTGTACTAAAATGGAAAAATGTATGTGACCATACACTAAACGAAGAGAAAGAAATCGTTTACAGGAAGTCAACAATGGAATAATTATTTATTAACTTAAACAACTCGTCAAAGTAGAGTATAAATAACCTACGAGGATGCAATATTCGGTGAAAAAGATTTGATATATTTTTTTTATCTCTAATAATAAATTTGATTTTTAAAAGTTTTTTTCTTGGCTCTACTTTTAGAGACACTCACACAAATGCAAAGCTCCGTTTAAGCCTCACAAACTGTACTAGACGTGTGTTTTAATGAAATGATTAGAATTTTATTATTTGGGATGCTATTAATTGATGTGTCTATGAAAAATATATTTAATAATAAATAAATAAGTTACTAATTACTCAAAATTTCATAAAAGATTAATGAGTGAGATTTGTTTATATTTTGTTCATAGGCATTCATCAGAGCTAGAATTTTACAGAAAATACAATAATTTTATATAGCTTTACGCTTTCTCTTATATTTAGCAGCGTAAGCAGAGAACCTAATGTTAAGACACTCCAATGTCCATTTTAAATTATGATTATACATTTTATTGTTTGATATTGAGCTTGTTCAAAAGAATTATTTATCAATTATATTTGGTTTCTTAGGAGTTTTGTCTTTAGGTAAAAAATTAAAGGCACCCGACACCCAGGTGTCGTATTTGTTTCTTCAGGTACATTACATGATCTCTTATTACATGTACATAGTAAATGGATGAAAAATTCATACATAAAATCTCCAATACGAGAAAATATCTCATTGTATTGAACTTTTTGAATACATAGATGTAAACTAACTAACTTCTGGATACTTCAACATGATTGAGATCTAAAAATGTAAACTATCAACAAAGCAATACAATACTATAAATAAATTTCAAATGATTCCCAAGTAATATACCAACCAATATGTAAGCTTTTATAATAAATAGCGTTAGCGTCTATTAAGAAAAAAAACAACTAAAATGATGATTTTATATGCATACGTTGTTTTGCATGAACTCTTATATTTAGAGAATATTGTCTTAAGATATTATTCACTTAGTACTTGGTAGTTTTGAATTCTATTTAAGTAAATAGTTTTTTACACTTCATAATCCATAGGAATTGTGTGTACGTCCCTATATTTTGCACATCCCTAGAAGGTATTGGTTGCATTGTATAGTTATTTAGTTGTATTATATTATTATAAAAGTGTTTAATAATCTTAATGTATGTTGCCACTGGGAAACCCGTGATCCTTAATAAACGTGTAAAATATAGTCGTCTTTTTATTATCATTTCTTTAATTCTTTATTCTCATTATAAATTTATTTATTAGATGTGGTGAAAGTTTTTCACCGCCACTAAATGAAACCACAGATTTAACTAATCTATAAAAGCCTAATAAAATTAAAAAACAATCTCAAAAATGAAAAAGTGATTTATTCAAACAAAATAAATAATAAAATTATCTTTGTAAAATAAACCGCCATTTGTAAAGAACGACGCACGCATAAATCTATCAAAGGGAAACCGCCGCATACGCCTCATTCCGAAATCGAATCGTAGGTATTGGCGGCAAAGTTCAAAGTTGATTAACCTTTAGTAGTATTTTTGTAGTAATATGTGGGTTACGTTATTGGTATATATGCGTAACTGCGTCACACGAAAAACAGTATGGATAAACATCGAGAAAAAAAAATCCTACGTCTAAACTGTTGAGGTATCTTGTTTTATTTCTTTACTTAAAATATTGTAAACCCATAGGTTTAAAATATTTTTCCCTATATGATGTTCCCGTAAAAGGAGCGCTGACGCTTGCAGTCTATATATATATGTATACAGGTGGAACTGTCAACGCTCTTGCTTTTATTTTTTTGATTTGATTTTTTCAAACAAAACTGTTTAAAAAAATCACTTTTTTGTTTTTGGGAATAAAAATAATAATGTTATTAGGCTTTTAGTATTAAAACTGTGGTTTCATTTAAAGTAGTGCTAACACTTCCACACTGTATATGTGTATATGGAGTTTGTCTAAAAAACTAGGTTATGCCAGATATGAGATGATCTACTTGTGGCGTATTACAGTTATCTCAGACAGTTAAAACTTATTAAAATTTATTCTTTAAATACTCTTATATTTTTCCTTATTTTCCAAACCAGATTTTACCCTCTTTTTTATTAAAAAAAACACCAAAGAGTCCAAGTAATAAGTGTATTTAAACTGTATTCGAGTACAATATGCATACAATGATAACTAATAAAATTCGTTCATACACAGAATCGCTGTTTAGGTTCATATTTATATTTACAAAAGTTGGATGCATTAATTATTATAATTGGGATACTTTTACGCTAACCTTATTTTAAAATACTCTGTTCTTCACTTTTCTCTTATTTTATAGATATTAGCGTAATTCAACGCCGTATTCTTTACCGTAGATTTGACTCTCTAGATGAGGTTAATAAGTAATTTGAAATATTCCCCCTGACTGGAATTGAATCCAGAACCATCGCATAATATAAAGTCACGAGTTTAATATTTTAAGTTTACAATGTTAAATGTATTAGGTGCCATTGTCTCAGGTAAAAGGGAAACGTCGAAAGACTAAGACGAATAAAGTCCAATGGGTCGTACTGATATATTTAAACGTGAATCCCAGAATGAGAATCGAACCTACTATATTTTAAGGTTATAATGTAAATTGTGATGTATACAATCAGCTGCGTTAGGTGTCCTTGTCTCAGCCAGAAGGGAAGCTACGAAGGCCTCTTGCTCTCTTAGACGGGAGACTAGCGGCTCCCACGAGCCGTAGTTTAACTCCATTAGCTGTACTGCTTTCTTTAAAACTTTGTGAGCTTCTAGACACCAGTCCCTGTAATGAAAGGAGAAAAAATTAAAAATTTCTAAAAAATAAATTAGAAATTATATAGTCTAATTAATTTTTTTAGAAAATGTATAAAAATTGAGAAAATCCGCGCTTTGCCATCCATACGCTACTACTAAAGTAAAAACTATACCTACATTTTTAAAGTTTATTTTAAAACAATGTTAGGAAAAAGACATGGAACTACATTTTTAAAGCAATTTTTGTATGTCAATTTTTTTACCTGTGATCCAAATGTTGAGGAGTATTAAGTATCCTTTCTAACATTACATCTGACAGCTTTCTAAGTTCATGAGCGACCTGAAAAACGTAAAGTTTTGTTGTATATGTGAAATTAATCATTTTTTATTAACTTTGAACTGACAGACGGACTCGCCCACAGAAGGCCTACATATTACATGATTGCAGATCATCGGTCAAACACTTACCAAAATTTATAATTCTATGTCAACGAGTACGGCTAAAATAAACGCTTGAAAGGTTGGAAGCAAAATTTTCCCCTCCAAGGGACTGTAGATCTGGATATTTGTTATTAATGACAGCTTGTTACCTCCACGCGTTTTGGAGAAAGACAGGCAAATGGACAAAAAAGTGATCCTAAAGAGTTCTCTTTCTTCTACTTGAAGCATGGAACCCTAAAAATAGTATAATATAAAAAAGTTTTACCTCGACACTAAACGATCCAAATTGATATTCAAGACTTTGAATATTGTGTTTAATCAGCTCCATACTTTTAGTAAATTCCCCTGAAAATTGCAATTTATTATTTTTTAGCTAAATACAACATTCCTTGTTTAATCTATTAGAATACAAATAGGGATTAATTTGTTCATAATGATAGTACAACGAATTCAATTATTTCATTTAAGGAATCAATAACAAATTAAGTTTATATGAAATGAAATGAAAAAAAATTGGGGGATTCATTATGGTAATTCGTGTCATCCTCGTATATGGTTTTGACCTTAGGTTAATCAAGTTAATAGATTTTTATTAATTCTTTACTCCATAAATAAAAACTAGGTTATTTTTTATGCATGGTGTAACGCGATCCACGAATCAACGGTTGTCTATGGATAGAGAACCGCAGTACTCATCCTTAAATCAAACCTTTAATACTTATTCTTTATATGCATTTGTATTTCTTAAAATAGAAGGTACAACAAAATATTTGTGAAATATTCTTTCCACAGCATGTGAACGTTAATGTTAACCACCACGAAATTGCATTAGCTAATTCTCGGCCTGTTCATTCTAGGATTTCTTTACAATATCAGAATAAAAAAATAAAAAAAATCAGCTTCACGCTGTATCCCGCACACAGCAGGTAAGCAGAATTCAAAATTGTAAAATCTTTTTTAATTATTTTTGTTTAAAAAAATCAAAATACGTTTTACGTTATGTAAAATGATTTTTTACTTTTTAGTTCGTTGTTTGAAGTCGGTTTTTCTTTCTGTAAAAAAATAATTTATTTTTTATAACAGCCGATGCTTGCCACTCGAAGCGCTTTCCATACGTTCCATTGTTTTCTTTATTATTTTCATCCAAATCAGTATTTATCGTGTTCTGTTTTATACATATGTTTGTGGTTGACTTTTGTATAAACTGTGTCGTGATCTACTATTTGTGTTCAAATTTGTGTTTTTACATATTGTCATTGAGCAGCGCATATGAAACTTTCAGAGATTATTCTGTACTAATAGTTTTAAAATTACTTGAAAGTTTTTGAAAAAAAATGTTTATTTAAAAAAATATCTTTTCTTGCAATGTTTCTTCCAAGATTTATAAGCCGCTACTTTTGAAACATTATATTATACAAAAAGCCTTCTATAGAGCTATATCGAGAAAAAAACACGAGCGCAGATTATACTTGACTCAATTTGTCATTTTTCTTCAAGAATCCGATTTTTTCCAAAAAATCATAAGTTCTCAAATATCTGCCGAACCACTGAAAATCAGCTAACATATACAGGAGTGAAATGGATAGGTATTGAGTTCCTCTGATCTGTGGTTGACTCATAGACAACCGTTGATCCGTCGATAGCGTTACACCCTGTTTATTGACAACGCATTCCATTTTCCAGAGGATGCATTTCAAATACTAGCGATCAAAACTTTTATACTAGAGATTGGTATACATTATATATAGTATATATTATATATATTTTTTTAGTATCAACAAAGCATATAAGTATGTATAACGCTCACCAACATCCGCATAAATCCTAGCGAGGCGGTCAGCGGCGGCGCGCAACGCCGTATGGTGTTTATGCCACACTTGCTGCTTTAGACGGAACGCAGCGCACATTGCTGTACATCGCGCTTCTACTGATGTCGCACGTTCCGCTAATATTAATAATAACAAGAGAAAATTTAAAAATAATGAAAGTGGCCGTTGTTGTGGCGCAGTGGCACTCTATCCCCACTCGAAGGAAATAAATATCTAATATTTAATTTTTTTCGCTTTGAGAAAAATACAAGCCCGGCCTCGTAGGGAAGCCCCTACTCAACACATAATGCGCTGTCATATGCGGGATCTCTATTCCACAAGTTTACACACAGTATACAGTGTGTACTTTTATTATTTGTAGGAATACGCTTTTTCCCGAATAGCGTTGTAGATAGAGGGAACCTATTCGTCCGTTTTTACCCTATTTTTTTATGAAAAATATGTACTTACCCTGTGTAGTAAGGTCTTCGGCTCTATCTATAATAGCCAAAGCCTTCTCCGGGTAGAACTCCGCGTGGCATTGTTGGCAGCGGGGACGGCGGCCCTGCCACGTCACCGGCCCCTTGCACGACTGACATGCGTACGCGCTGAATAAAAGCTAGGGCAAAACAATATAAATATTAAAATTATAGGCATGGTGGGTTATCTTTCAATAGTAAATAAAAAAAAGCCACGTTTTCCCATACAACAGGATTGCGGAGAGAAGAACATAATGACTGCTTTCCATAATTTTTAGGAATTGCGTGTTAAGTGTTAGCACTCAACACTACGTTTTGGTCTCTTAACCATGTGTATATTTATAACATAATAAATGAAATATAACCAATATGTCGAGTGGGAACCGGGAAAAATTATGTCGTAAATTAATTTTCCTCATAAAGTCCCTTGTCTCCTTTCTTAAATTTCTATGGAAAAACATTAATTATAACATAATAAAACTAGATAACGTGTTGGGAACAGTGACCTGTGTCTACTTGGGAGGGAATACTTCCTATCCTAAGTTGAATAAACAAAATAGTGGACTGTATAACTATATATTGACTTCAAATAATAAAGGTAGCCCGACAATAATAAGTAAAATGATAATTAAAAGTGAGAAGTCGAGGCAGGTCGTGGCGCGGGGGTACAAAGTGTGATTAAACCGACTGGTTGTGAGTTCGATCCCCACTCGGGTAAGTGAAATATTTATTTAAAATGTATATTTCTATTTCTCAGCTCTGGTGTCGAGGCAATTTAATCTAGATCACTCTTTAACATGCCTTCTCCTATTGTGTAACTATCGCTTCGAACTTTTTGTACTGATAAAATTCGTATCTTCTCCATACAACATGACATTGGATAAGTGACTAGTGCTGAACTGGCACACTCGAAGAGCCATAATCAAAGACCAGGAATAACTAAAAAAGTACCAGGGTAACGTGCATAAAAAGGGTATAGATAGTTTCAATAAAACCAACACACAAACAACCAATAGTTTCAATACAAAACCCACCACAAAGTCCCTCCGCTCGCTATCCGAGCACGCGGTGCACGCGCAACTGAACATGTACTGCGCGCGCAGTTGTGCGCGTCTCTGGGCGGTGGGCGCGCGCGCCCGGTGCGGCCCGTAGCAGTTGAACACCTCCGAGCCAGGCGACAGCTCGCGCGAACAACGAATTATTAGACGGCTGTTGTAGAAACTGTTGACAGATTTTTTATTATAGTTTTAGATTGAAGCAATAAAATATAATGTATCAATATATACGAGTATATAGCTAAGGATGTAACAAAAATAGGTTTTTAAAAATGCAACTTTACGTTTTTTATCGCATAGCGAGATATGCAGAGAAAACGTAGTGTTAACACATTCTTCACCGCCCAATTTTCGAAATATTACGTGTTGAGTGGCGAAACTCAATGCCACGTTGTGCCCACCAGGGCGGCGAAATGAGAACATTTTAAATATAATCACTATACCGAACCCACAACCATGGCGTTTACAGTGAAATCCGTAGCTATCGCACTGCACGACGACTGCCTTTATAGTATTTTTTTTTGCTTCACGCTGTATTCCACACATATCTGTGTAGGAAAGGGGAACATGAGCACCTAGTGTTACGACACTCGGTTTCCATTACAACACTTCCGTTCCCCACTTTTTGCCGAATTCTCGAAACATTACGTGTTGAGTGGCGGAACTCAACACCGCTCTTTGCCACAAATAATATACATACATATAACAAAAATCTAGATATATAACTTTTATTATTTCTGCAAAAAAAAACCATCATATTATACGATTATCACACACACGTGATATTTAACTTACGTGTTAATAATATTGGGATCACAGGAGTGGTTCATCATGGCGGCAGATGGGTATATGGCAGTTGCACGACGCACTTCTCTCTCGGTCACTGTACGACCTAACAAACAAAATTAGAATATAAAATTAACTTAAATAGGTATATGACATATTATGTTTATTAAACATAGTACACACAGTAAGTTAAAAAATAATAATAATTATTATTTTTTATTTACGTTTAAAAAGTAAGAAAAAAAAATATACAAAAGTTACATTACACACACAAAAAATATAATATTCAATTTAAAAAAAATGTTAGCAATAAATAAAAATTTACTTTCAAATTTACAAACGTTTTTATTATTTTTTTTGTTTGGTATAATATCTAGAAATGTTTAAATTCGGTAAAAATGGTTCATTTTCACCACAGCAATTAAACCTGTATCTTTCCGTAAAAACTTCCAGATAATACGGCAGACATTAAATATTACGGCTGTTTACAGTTATTGTTATTACGGCACGAGATGTGACTGTAAAACCGACTGGTTGTGGGTTCGATCCCCACTGGGTGAGATGAAATATTTATTTAAATTTATATTTCT
Organism: Heliconius himera; assembly: GCA_021202915.1. Lineage (NCBI taxonomy): Eukaryota > Metazoa > Arthropoda > Insecta > Lepidoptera > Nymphalidae > Heliconius > Heliconius himera. The sequence goes on from JAJHJA010000352.1 coordinate 1,736,823, forward strand.
TCGCTCTGGTATCAAGGTTAAGCGCGGCGTTGAGTTCTGCCACCCAACACGCAATGCTTCCAGAATTCGGCAGAAAGTGGGGAACTGAGTGTTTTAACACTTGGTTCCCTCTGCCTACCCTGCTGTGTGCGGGATACAGCGTGAAGCTGATTTGTTATTAAGATTACTCACCATTAGCCCCATCTTCTTCAACGAGTGACAAACTGAGGGTAGCGTGTCCATTACACACTAGCTGCCCGAGGCTACGCAGTATAATAGCCGCTCCGAACACACGCGATTCGTTCTCACTGAGCAAACATGGCAGCTTTGTTGAGAAAAACTCGAAGAACTTAGTATACTGCTCTAGATATAACGTTAACATTGTTGCCGTCTGAAATTTAGGGAATATTCAAATAAACCTATTAAACACTTTCTAAGCTTTTGTTAATTTTACAAGGGATATTTTAAGCGAAAAGTGAGAAATCAAGTGTCTAAACGCTAGGTTCCGCCATCCAATACGTTGTGTATATATCATACCATATTGTGTATGTATCGTTGTGTATGTTGATTGAAGCCGAAAAAAGAGAAATACTCACCAAAGCATACTGTATATAATCAGTATTGTTCATTTTATCAAAATTTGTGACCAAATTGAACATTCTATAGAAAGCTGGGGTATTACTTTCATATATCTTTATATTGTCGACTTGTGTATAGCTTTTAAAGAGTTCAGCTGCGGAAGATAACGACGGTAGCCTCGTTGGAGGTTTTGGAAAACCGTTGATCGTGGTTATTAGTAGGACCCTAAAATTGAAGTGTCAAAATAATATAGGTTAAAAAACGATTGTAAACTAAAAAATATTAGGTCCTTACATATGAAATTAATTCCATACATGTTTATCATCTAAATGTTCAAGAATATTTAGATGATAAACATGTATGGAATTAATGTCTATTGAATGTGATGTAGGATAGCTGCCAGTTCATGTAACAATACCATTGACTTTGAAAAGAGCAACTGTTGAGTTTCTTGCCGGCTCTTCTCAGCAGAACTGCCTTCCGAACCGGTAGTAGCTTTTTTTTTGTTTATATGTTCATTTGACGATTCAAAAGTGCTTATAAGAGTTTATTAGAATAAAGAATATTTTGAATTTGAAATTGGCGTTTTGTCGTAATGGCCACTTTAATGATAAATTTCTCCTCTTTGGTTAGGAAATCCAAATTCAAATCTATACAGCTATTTATACATGTATTTGTGTTTTGTTAACTGTCATTTATTTGTTTTTGTTTTCTGTTTGCATCACTCAATTTATAAAATGGACAACATGAAATATCGCGTTATTTATGAGCACGAGTTCCACCGTGGCACCAATGCTACGGAACCCGCTTGAAGGGTCAATAATGTGTATGACGGTCGTGTTGTGAAAGAAAACACAGTGTGTTTTTGGTTTTTGAAAAAGTCCGAGCTAGTTGCTGGCTGCGGTGTTAGTGATAAAACTGTTTTAATCCACTTGAAGCAAATTGGGAAGTAAGCGTTTGGTGGATTACAGTTTTCTCAAATCTGGCCAGACGATTACGGCTAACGTCTATTGTCAACAATTACAAGCTACGATGGAAAAGCTAGCTGCTTAACAATCGAGGCTGGCCAATCGCACTACGGCACTGCTGCTTCACGACAGCCCTACACCACACACTGCACAACAGACTGCTACCAAATTGGAAGAATTCCAATTGGAATGTCCAACAGATTAAGATTTTTTTCGAAATTTATATAACTTCTTGCAAGAGAAAAAATTTTACTCCGTTTGGACAGTCTAAACTGCCTTCAAAGATTTTATTAATTCCCTTCCGAATAGTTTTCTTATTAAAGGGATCAACGAACTACCTATGAGATAAAAACGGTTCATACTTTGATTAAATAAATATATTATATTAAAAAATATAATAAGCTAAGCTCCAATTTTATATATAAGGATCTAATATATATAAATAACATATATATTTTTATTTAATATGAACATAACAAAATATTGTTATATTAATCTACAGTAGCACAACGTCAGACTGTTAATGAAACGACACTCGTTTCACTAGTTCGATTATAATATTAAAAACTAACTAATTAATTTGAATTATAATATATATATACTATAGAATATATAAACTACCTTCAATTCATTGCCATGGTAATAAGACAATGCGCAATGTTGAATGCAACCACTCAAGACACAATGTGGCAATAACAAGCAGGCAGTGCGTGAAAAACTTAGTGTTTTAACACTAGGTTCCTACCCGTCTCTTCTAACTAACAAGGAAAATAAAACATAATATTTAAAAAATAATAATAACATAATATTTTTACTTCCCTACCTCAGAGCCAAATGAGCAATGCCAATAGTCTTGAAGAGGTCGCACTGCGCCGCCGCGCACTCCCAGCGGTGGAAGAGGGCGCGGGAGCGGCAACCCTCACTGCAGTATATGGCGCTGGAGCACGTTGTACATCTGAACGATGCAAATTTAATATGGTTATTGTGTTCTGAAGTTCAATAGAGCTGTAGACGGTTGTGAAGATATGATTTTCAGTTTTTTTCTCGTTTTTAATTATTTTACAATGTACAAAAGTTCAGAATAAATAACTTTGCGTTTATTAAATTTGTATTTTTAATATTTTTTTCAACTTTACGCTGTGTTTCGTACATAAAAGTGTTGGTAGAGGGAACCTGCGAAGTACGAACTTAATATTAAACCTCTCCGTCTCCCATCACATTTTTGACGCATCTAGCAAAATGGAAAAATTTCAAACAGTACCTAAATATAAAAAGCCAATTAACAAAAGTGGATGAGAGCCAAAGAGCAGAATAAGACCATAGGGCTAACGTAAATTAAAAAGCTATTATCGTGGATTTACTACTCAACACACAATGCCTCCAGAATTCGGCAAAAAGTGGAGAACGGGGTGTCTTAACACTAGGTTCCCTCTGCCTACACTGCTGTGTGCGGAATACAGCGTGAAGCTGATTTTTGATTTACTATATATAATTAGTGAATTAAAAAAAACTCACGGTACAGGATTAACGTCGTTCTTGCAGCACATTTCACAGACGTAGCTTATCATGTCGTCGTTGTCGGGCGGTAGGGTGACCCACGCGTAGGGCTCCTCCGAGAAGAGGACATCGCCGCGACGGGTCTCCGCCTTGGTTGTTACATGCCTGCCTAGTGTGTCGGTGCGTCTGTATACATTGAAGTATAGAGAAAGATTATTGACCCTCCCTACCCTCCTGATGTGTATATTTTTTGTAATCAATTAAGTTGCGATAAAAGAATAAAGTGTGGTTAATTTTATTTATTATATATATGTTAATTTATGAGGTCGTCGGGAAGCGACGGTTGTTGGTTTGATCTCCACTCGAGTGAATTAATTATTATTTATTAATATTTAAATTTTTTCGCTGGCACCAAGGCAAGAGGCCGGCGTTGTGTTCCGGCTCACCCCGCAATTCCTCGAAAAATTGGGGAACAGAGTGTCTTATCATTAAGTTCCCTGTGCCTACCATGCTATCAGCGGGTTACAGCATGAAGTTGACATACTTATAAGCAAGTTAGCAACTTAAGAGAATGATTGGACTCTCTTATTATATAAACATAGAAAATATATTTAAATATTATACATAATGCAAAGAACATGTATATGATAACAAAAGGTATGGAATATGAGTCTGTAGTATATAGATATAATAACAAAAACCCTTCTCATGTAAGATACATACATTTAAATGTCTAGACAAATTTTATAAAATCTCCATAATGGCTACCTGTCACTAGCCAATAAGTTATAATAATTAAAATTAACTAAAAGATTTTTTATATTTTAGTATAAGACTAACATAACATTTTTAAAAATAAAACAGTATTGTATTGTTTGAGGCAAAATAAAAAGTTACAAGTACAATTGAATTGATAAACTAAGTACTCCGTTTTGATATTGGTTCATAGTTTTATTACCAACATTTTTATTTTTATTTAGATTTTATTTAATTAAAGATTGACTTTGAAACCAACCTCAATTCTATGGCATTCGAGGCTGCAGCGAAGTTGGGGTTTGATCCTAGGTAGCATTCGGGGAGTACTATTGTTTTATCTATGTCTTCATTTAGATCTATAGTTAAAAGCTTATTTTCCATCATTTTTATATGGCGATCAAATTCCGCTGAAATTAATTATATAGTACATATTTATAATTTTAATTCCAATTATGAAATATAAATATTTTTGTGATTATTACTAATGTGATTTTATTAATTTATTATATTTATTAAATACATATAAATTATTATCGCAAAAATGTGCTTTTTGAGACTTGTCATATATATAGGCAGAAAAATCCAGTTAAAGCTTAAATTAAAAAATCTAGTTATATTATAATCACCAAGCAAACATTTATCAAAATCGTAAAATTCGCACAATCACATATACACATACAAAATTAAAATCATATTATATATTTTTTTGCAATTTCTCATTAATTCCACAATATATAAAATCATCTTTTTCGCATTGCTTTGAATAGCTCAGCCAATAAAATATTATTGTAATAGAAAAGTCAATTAGTATACAAGTCTATTTTATGACAATAAGTACTTGGGGGATCCATAATTATAGTCACACAAATTTAATCACAAAGTTATTTCGCTCTTATCACAGCTGGACACAATTGTGATACATAGCTGGTATAATCTCACAAATTTTGCAATTTTAAACCTATAAATTATTAAAATAAAAAACAACAAGATATAAAAGATATAACACTATAGTAAAGATAGCTTCTTATATTAAAAATACCATTTGGTTAAAAAATAGATCACTTTGATACATACAAGAACTGGTAGAAGAGAGGTTAGCAGAATCAGCATTTAATATGGCTGCATCAAGAGAAGCCCGTGCTTCAGTTCGTTGTCGTAATTCGATGTGGCAATCTGCACATCGTAGATATAATTTGTATAATTGCTCCTTTGGGTAACCACTGGACATTGCTATTTTAATGTCAGACAGACATTCCTAAGACAAACATAAATTATTATTTTATTATACTGATATTTTCAATCTATGTAAAGAAGTAAATTATAGCTGTGACTTGACACGTCAGAGTCAAATGGTATTTCTATAACTTGGAGTTGTGTATGACATATTATAATATCCTAAAATGAATAATGTGATAATATAATCTATACCTTTGCTCAATAAATAGACTCTCCAACACAAGATGACATCACATTCACATCCCAACCAAGTACACATCAACAGCATTCAACCAAACAAACTTTTCATTCTTTGAATATAGTATAGATTATATGTATCACCTGCAACATTACACCTAAACTCAAAGTAATTATTTCTGTTTAACAAATTACAATTAATGAATTACTAATACAATATTATTGATGTATATATCTTGAGTTCAACATATCTATGTTGAACTTAAGATATTTATTTACAGTTAATAATTATAAATTATCAATTTTTGTATACAGTTCTATGAAGTAATAAACTGTAATATTAGTTCTAACCTGAAATTTCTTCATCCTTAACAAGGCAGCTGACCTGTTAGCAATAGCCAAAGCGTACATAAGACTGTTGGGTTTAGCGTATAGAATGCTATTTGTGTAACATTTATAACTTGCATCCACTAAATTTACTTTAAACTTATCATTGCCTTTTTGTCTCCACAAAAGTGAAACTTCATCACATTTTAATGCTGTATGAGAGTCATTTGTCTTTTTTGCATAAGTTGCTTTCATTTGCTGCAGCCAGTGGGTTAGTATTTTTCTGTTGAATATCATATATATGTATATTACAATGGATTTATTAATAACTATTATCAGTGCAATATGTATTACAATTATATTTTGTTATTTTTATTTAAATATACATAAATGTGAAATTAATTTGGTAATATACAGAAAGGTATCCGCTCTAATGTAAATCCACTTAAACTTAAAATTGTGTTTTTTTATAGTTTGCATTTTTTAACTTAATAAAGTGACTGTTGGAAATAGCTAGGAAATACTTGTGTTTATTCTTTTAGATTAAACTAGCTTACCGAACTCCTTTATTTTTGTAAAAGTAAGTCATTGTGTCCACTTCACTTTCACTAGTACGATCGATTTTCTTCTCTTCTGATGATAATAGCAACAATAATATTTCCCACTGCTTTGCACAATCATCAGGCATATTTATGTTATCCATATTCCCTTATTTTCTTTAAATTATATGTTATTATTCAACTCTGGTTATCGAGTTAATTTTAATGAATAGTAAATCGCTTAACAAGTATAAATAAAAATATATTTCTTTAAAAAAAAATACTATAAGCTTGAAAAAGAGAAATATCTATTTTATATGTGATTAAAGCTGAAAAAGTTGTTAGTATAATCAACGAAGTGAAGTAGATAATATAATAACTATAATAAATGCAAAGTAAAATTAAGTTATATACATAAATAAAAGAATTTAATCATATAATAAAATTGACAGACAAATGACAATTGACATTGATGGCCTTTTCGTTTCCGTTAGACGCAATGTTAATATCAAATACATAATTTTTTATATCAAATACATATTGTATTTGAATTTCAATTAAACGAAACGCTTTTTCCGAAATAATTTCAGAATAATTTATTATGCAGAATTTAAAATCTTTTACTATTATAAAAAGTATTATCAAAAAGAAAAAAAAGAAAAATGTACATGAAGATGTCTGTACGTGAAGAATATATAAAGAATAAATAATTATTGAGGACATTTATTAACGCAATAGACATTTATTAAAACAATATTTTTTTATTTGTCTGTTTTTCAGTGTGTTTGTGCACAAGTAAAATGGCTCAACCGATTGAAATACACTTTTTATTACAGTATTTTGTTGAACTTTCCTTAATATTTAGGTCTGTTTTATTTCAATCAGCTTATAGATAAAAAAGTTATATTACTTTCAAGCGGACGAAGTCGCAAGGCGGTTGCTAGCTTATATAGAGTTACGGGAAAGACATTTTTTAAAAAAGATTAATAGAAACTTTGTGATGCTTTAAAGTTTAAAGCTATTATATGAGTATTTTTCATAGTCAGTTTTATGTCTTATATGAAGTTAGGCTCCAGAAGGTTAAATAAATATTCGTATATAGGTCGCTAGCCTAAATTATTTATTGTTTAATTTTAAAAATATTTAAACATTTACGTAATACGCTAGTAATTATTGATTCCGGATTCTATTAAGTGAAATTATAACAATATAACTTTCTAGTCTAGTATCTATAATATAATTATAATAATATTAAGTTTAATGTGAGAAATATTTTTGTTTCTTATCTAGATTTCAGTTCATATTTTATTAGTTACTCGTTTCATTTACGATGTTATCTATGATAAACCAAATTAAATGGTATTTCCTTATTCTAAATTATGCTGAAACTTATAAGGATAAGGATTACTTTTAAAATATTTAGTTTTATGTGTAAATTACATTTTTGCTACCCATAATTGTGTTCACTGTACGTATGCCACCTTAATTTGAGTCACGCAATATGAAAAAAAAAATTTAAAAAGATTGATGTCTAAAAATTTGCATATGCACGAACTATTTACAAGCTAAAATATATGAGACTTTTCGATGTATTTTAGTAACTTTCCCTCTTTTTAATGTCTTGTAAAATGGAGATAAGATATTAAAATAAAAAAAAAGTATAATAAAATAATTGTGTAATAAAAATATTAAATTCATTCCTTAAAAATATATATTCACATTCACTTTGAGGCTACATCACTTAGAAGTAAATATTAGAATGTTGAAATTAGGTACTTATTTGGTAAAAAATATATTCATAGATACCTACCTAAGTGACCTGGGTCCCATTAAACGAAATTATACGTAGGTGTCATCCAACATTTAGTTGTCGTTGTGACTGGGAAAGGATAAAGGAAAGTGGTTCTCACATTCCGACCAGCCCAAAGCAATGTCGTGATAGTCGGCTATTAGGTGACAAAATATATTTCATTTGAAGCATTCAAAAATAAATGCTATTATTTCAGTGTAGAGTCGATATTTTGAAAATGTGTAAAATTGGGTTGTGCCATAAGAGATTATCCGTGACGCTCCTTTTTAGAATCCATTATGGTCACTGATGCATTAGGTCTGACAACTCACCTACCCATCCTTGTGGGGTGTACCTACGTGCCGGAATTTTTATTACGCTCCTATACAATGGAATAATAGGATCATACACTATAATAATTGTAATCATAATTATTATAACTGCTTTTTACTTTTTTCACTGGGCATTCATTTAGGTAAAGAATATTAATATGTCAAAAGGTATTTTAATAGTTAAGTAGTATTAAGACACAAAAATATAGACCATATCCGGTAACCATATTACTGGCTGTAATTAGCTGTCTGAAAAAAAGTATATATACTTTTTAAAAGTTTCAATATTTTTTTCATAATTCAATACGTTAGAGTCTATCGACTTGCTAATGTTTAGATAATAGTCACAAATCCCTTATATGAGCAAGTATGTGAATGAATTGTTTATATAAAAATAATAATAGCCCAGTCGTGGCGCAGGGGCACAAAGTGTGCCTGTACGACTGATTGTGGGTCCAATTCCCACTGGAGGAAATAAAATATTTCTTTACATTTATATTTTCATTTCTTCGCTCTGGTGTCGAGCCAAAGCGCGGCGTTAATTTCTGCCATTCAATACGCATTGCCACCACAATTCAGCTGAAAGTGGGGAACGGAGTGTCTTAACACTATGTTCCCTTTGCCTATCCTGCTGTGTGCGGTATACAGTGTGAAGCTGATTTAATTTTAAAGATAAACAATTTTACTCATATTTACTTATAATATAGAATTATATAAACAGCCGTCAATATCTACAGGATACCTATACATTACGCCGTTCGTTTTCTAAACGTTTATTTGTTACAGTGCTATTACCACTTTCTTTAAGTTACTGTACTTATTACTTAGTCTATGTGGACAGGTATATGATGTTTAATAATTATCATTTTGTAGCTTTCTCCTCATTTCAATGTAAAATTTTACACAGATCATATAATATAGATATATTATAATATAAATCCTTAGTAAACAAGTAGATTTATAGATACTTCCATCATGTATACACAGTTACGTTCGTACATACCTAAGAATTTGTTTATATTTATTAATAATTGTTTTAGCGATATAAGATATGCACTTACTAACGACTCTAATATCTTTACATATTGTATTGGACGTATGTATATAAAAATATTGTCCGGAAATGAAAAGAATAGGATATAGATAACTTTTACTTTTGCTACTTATATGTAAAAGAAATTTAATACGTGTTTTTAATATAAATATTGAATAATGAATACTTCAATAGGTAGATAGAAAAAAATGTGTTTGATATTTGCAATTATTACACTAATTAAACAGCTTTACGCTGTATCCCGCACACAGCAGGGTAGGCAGAGGGAGGGCCTAGCGTTAAGGCACTTTCTGCCGAATTTTTGAAGGCATTGCGTGTTGAGTGGCAAAACTCAACGCCGCGCTTCGCCTCGACATCAGAGCGAAAAATAGAAATATAAATTTAAGTAAATATTTCATCTCCTCGAGTGGGGATCGAACCCACAACCAGTCGGTTTTACAGTCACACTTTGTGCCCCTGCGCCATGACTGGCCTTTATATTTTATAGTGTTAATTAAAATTTAAAAATAAATTACAGTCTACCTGTATTTTAATAAAGCTGTAAGTTTCATACCTAATTCCTATTTAAAAAGCTAAAACGAGAGTCACTGCTTTATTTAAAGCTTAACTAATGTAAATAAGCATCTATGTTCAATGTTATTTTCGATGTGTTTTGTAAAGTCCGTTTTCTCCATTCTATTTGTTTAGCGTCCCACTGTATCCTGCACAAAGCAGGCAGGCAGAGGGAATCTAGTGTTAAGACACTCCAGTCTCCATTTTCCTTTGGAAATGCGGAATTGAACGCCGCACTTTGCCTCGACACCAGAACAAAGAGAATGGAAATATTAAATATTTCATTTCCTCGAGTGGGAATCGAACCCACAACCTGTCGCGTTTAGAATCACAGTTTGTGCCTCTGCGCCACTGGCCCACCCTTCCATTTAATAATACAAATATAAGAATATTTTCCTTATTCTTATAATTATATTAATAATATAAATAAAAGAACAAACTGACATTTATTTAACATATTAAGCTTAAACAAATAACATCGAATACTTTGCATATTACTAATATTATGTAGTAACACAGTATACAGTTACAAGCAACGAGGTGTCCTCTGTGGGCTCTGTGGTGAGATGTGGAAAATAAATTCTTGTTACTCTGCCATCTGTTTCCCAACGAAATTTAATATTCTAGCCATCGTCGAGTGGTAACTATACTTGTTTTTCTGCGGTATATGTGATGTAAGAAATAAAATTTACACAATTTTCATCAAGGTTTATCTTAGTGCATATTTAACTAAATAAATATAATTAAAAAAAATTGAAATGATTTTTTTTTTATATTTACACTTCTTTTGTGTTTCATCTGTGTAAACGTAACGTTGCATTGATATTAAGTAATGTTCTTTTATATTTCTCTCCCCCTTGACTTTATATGAAGCACGGTTATTACAACTTTTTATTTTGCAAATATATTCAATATACTACAAACAATTTTTAAACCTTTTTTTAAAGTGTTATTCCACACTTAGGAAAGAAAAATAAGTATACTACAAATTATTTTTTAAATTATCATATAAAATCATCTTTCACAATGATAGTTTCGTTTCATATATTTGCGTTTTCATCACCATCGTTAACTAACAACTATCGTTAGGGCTTAAATTCTCGGGAATATATAATGATGTTTAAGTCTATCTGTTTTGGAAGAATTGAGGAATATAGTGATTTTTCAGAATGCTTTAATTAACTACAATATACAATATAACATTTTTTTGCTTCACGTAGTATCCCGCACATAACAGTGTAGCCAGAGGGAATCTGGAAATCTAATGTTAAAACATTCTGTTCCCATTAAGACGCTTTCGTTCCGCACTTTCCAATAAATTCTGAAGGCATTGCATGTTGACTGGTGGAACTCAACACCGCGCTTTGCCTCGTTACTAGAGCAAGAAAATGAAAATATTAAAATTTAATTTTTCTCTAGTGGGAATCGAACCCAAAACTTAAATAAATGTGGTAAACAAAAAAAAACCATTATGTTGATATAATATAGATAGAAACAAAAGTGTCTCTTTTAAAAGACATCAACGCGCACACTTTCAATAATTATGAGCTATAGCTACTATGCGTATATGAGTAAACGTAATATAAATTGTATTTTTTATATAGAAATATTTTATTTTGTGATATTCTATGTGTACACATGAAATTTTACAAAAATAATAAAAAGTAACTCCAGAATATAATCAAAACTTTATATATAGCTTTGTGTACTAGTGAATATTACAATGCAAATAGCATCTACGACAGCGATACCCACTAACCCAATAATCGACCGCAACTTACACTATTGGAAGTCGAAACACGTAAACACTCCAGAGCCCGAGAAAATTATTCGATACGCGAAAGCTTCTTTGCGTGCGGCGGCGAGTACCTGCGATGCGCCGGCGCACCTGTTGTCGCAGCCAGCCAGCCAGTAGTCAGTAGACCGCCGGCGGCCCTGTCACTTGTACGCGCCATGACAGCGCCTCGCAACCAAATACCGTCGTGAGTGCCTAATAAAAAGTATATTGTGAACTTTAAAATGGATGTCTTATACTTTAGTGTTATCCTCGCTTTTATACAAGGTTTGTTTTTTAATTTATCAAAAAGTGTTTCTGTTAAGTGGGTGAGATTTAGAGAGCTAGACGCTGCTGAAGATGGACCACTTTCTGGCCGATCTTCTGTCGAATCGTTAATATTTTATCGTTTTCACTTTAATAAATTATTGCTCTGTTTCTTATAAATATAAATTATAAACATATAACTTAAGAATATAACAAATACAAACTTATTTGTGTACATTTTAAATTAACATTTGAATCGAAAAAACATACGAGTTTTTCTGTAAACTATATACTATAATCTACTTTAAAATATGTTTTTACAATCTAATAAAACATACCCACTACAATTATTGTACTAAATATTATTTACACGAGTTAAGATAATGGAGTTTCTATATATTAGATGCATTTTTAGGTAAAGCTCAGTCGTCCAAGATAACTATTTTGATGTATAAATAAGTTACAAAGACACAAACATTTTAAATTATTATTTTATTTTTAATTTACGTTAGTCATGATTAGTGATCTCACATACTTAATTAATGATCCAAAGATTATTTGACCACCTGTCGTTTTGTCTTGTAACGGAAGCTTTAAGTTCCCCTCATTTTAATGTTGTGGGCATTAAATACATATGGGGGACAACATCCGGAACTTCGTGAATCGCAATCCTGTGTAAGGTATAAAGTTAAACTAAATTTGAACTTACGGTACCTTCTTAGTATTGTGATATTGTTGAAGTGTGAAAACTTATACACAAACTGCTATTAATTTTTTATAATAGAAAATAGCATTCAAGAATAACTAATGTTATTTTTAAATGTCTAATAGTGACAAATAAAACTATAGAATTCAAAATATACGAGAATTGGAACAAGAATAATTAAATATACTAAATAAAAAAAAAATGAAACGTTATTGGTATTTTAATCGCTAACTATACTACAATTCTTTACTATACTTAGAATATATGTATTTAATAAATATGTACATAATTGCGGAAAAATAATGTATCTTATTGTAAAAATAGAATGTATGATTTTTAATTTTTTTGTCTGTCTATTTGTCACATCTTTTAAACCACAAAAACCACATTTTTTTGGGCAAAATGTAAGCTATATTTGACTTTGACGACTTCCACACCTGATATAGAATCATAATTACGACCAACCACGGGATGTTGATTGATCGTGATGAGCAGTTTCCTTTAAAATATTAAAATCAAAGATATGGAACATCCAAAAAACTATAAGAAATAATAATATGCTGCCTTAGTGAAAGACGTTCAACGCATTATTAGGCATTTTCCATTTATATGTAAAAATTAAAGATCTCGCCTTAGCAAAAGTTGTTCAGTATGGGAGGTAATTTTAATTGATAAGTAAAACTCATTGAAAAATTAGGCTGTCTTGTCGTAATAGTAGGTACGTACAGCGTTTGACTTATAAAAAAATAAAAAAATAAATTAGCTTCACGCTATATCCCGCACACAGCAGGGTAGGCAGAGGGAACCTAGTGTTAAGACACTCCGTTCCCCACTTTCTGCCGAATTCTGGAGGCATTGCGTGTTGAGTGGCAGAACTCAACGCCGCGCTTAACCTCGACACCAGAGCGAAGAAATGGAAATATAAATTTAAATAAATATTTCATCTCCTCGAGTGGGGATCGAACCCACAACCAGTCGGTTTTGCAGTCACACCTCGTGCCGCTGCGCCACGACCGGCCTCAAACCGGTTTGACTTATGTCATAAATATATATCCCTTCATTCAGGAATATAACAAATTTCAATTGTTTTTATTTCTCACTCCCGTAACTTAGAGCATGACACGGAGCTGCAACTTAACACGCGCGTGATTCGAAATTTGGTTAGAAACAGTGAATCGAGTGTCTTGACACTAGGCTCTCTTTGCCTGCCATTTGCTGTAAGTCTCAATTATAACGGGTGGAATAGGGCAGTAGCAATGCGAGGGCTATAAAGATCACGCAAACAAAGTTGCAGGCAGCTACTAGTTAAAAATAAATTATTATTTAAAGGAACACTTGTAAGTAATAAATACGAAAATAGAATTCAATTGTCGTTGAAGGACATGTCAAAAAAATATCTATCAGTTCAATAGGTTTCAAGCAACGAATTAAACATAACCATCGATAAATTACAAATATGTTAAATTTACGATGGAACGGTAAAAAAATGTTTTCATTAAATATGTACAGTAATATATTTGTGTCAAATCGCTTCACACTGTATCCCGCACACAGCAGTGTAGGCAGAGGGAACCTAGTGTTAAGACACTCCGTTCCAGACTTTCGATCGAATACTAGAGGCATTGTGTGCTGAGTGGCGGAACTCAATGCAGCGCATTGCTTCGACACCAGAACGAAGAAATGGAAATATCAATTTAAGTAATTATTTCATTTACTCATACTATACATATTATTTAATAGGAATCGAACTCACAACCAGTCGCGTTTACAGACACACTTTGTGCCCCTGCGCCACGACTGGCATCCAATATGAAATGTGTCATATAAGTGTGATACTTGAATATATTCAATATATTGATAATATTATAATGTAAATAAAATTTGTATTTCTTACATAAAGCGTCGATATATTATTTACATTTACACATATTAGGCACATACATATATTTTGTTATATTAAAATTAACAACAAAGCGATATAAACGAGTGGTTATAAGTATATCTGAAAACTCGCTAGCCGCAGCACTCGAAAATAAAAAATCTCATTTAGTGAAAGTAACATTATGAGGTTGCATTCCGACACGAAAGCAGGGGTCAAAATGCCGTCAAAGAAATCATTTGGCTTATCATTGTAGTTCTCATGGAGGTCTCTGTGTCTCGTGTCACTTTATTATCATATATTATAACACTTTCACGAATATTTCGAATTATCTTTTCTTTGTTTTTTTTTTTTTATATTTAGCTCGAGGACAGTCGTGGCGCAGCGGCACGAAAAGTGACTGTAAGACCGACTGGTTGTGAGTTCGATCCCCGCTCGAGGAGATGAAATATTTACTTAAATTTATATTTCCATTTCTTCGCTCTGGTGTCGAGGTAAAGTGCGGCGTTGAGTTCTGCCATTTAACACGCAATGCCTCCAGAATTCGGCAGAAAGTGGAAAACGAAGTGTCTTACACTAGGTTCTCTCTGCCTACCCTGCTGTGTGCGGGATACAGCGTCAAACTGATTTAATTTATTTTTTTTAATATTTAGCTATTTAATAGACAGTGTATTGTGTGTATACAAAGATAGAAACGCACGAATCAGTTTAATTGTAATATCGACAAAAAAGAAAGGACATGTCCGGAGGAAACGTCCCTAAAACATTATCAAGATAATAAATAGATAAATCAAAGTTTATTACTTTAAAATAATGAATAAATGCGCGTAATCAGCACCCGGCGCCGAATTGAGAAGCACTTTCACCGTTTGCACCGGGACGTATTAAACTTTTACTTCTCAAATTATCCACATTGGTCAAAACAATTCAACCACAAAAACAACCATTTGTTGTCTTCAACACGTCATTCCTCTATGATACTTAACTGTTAGTAGGAACAAAGTTTAAAATGTCAAACTAGAAATATATTATATATATTTTTCTTTTTTGAGACCAGTCGTTGCGCAATGGCACAGTGTGACTGTGAAATCGACTGGTTGTGGGTTCGATCCCCACTCGAGAAAATGAAATATTTATTTACATTTATATTCCATTTCTTCGCTCTGGTGTCGCGGACAAGCTCGGCGTTGAGTTCTGCCACTCAACACGCAATGTCTTCAGAATTCGGCAGAAAGTGGGGAACGGAGTGTCTTAATATTAGGTTCCCTCTGCCTACCCTGCAGTGTGCGGGATACAGTGTGAAGTCATCTGTTTGTTTATATGCGTGTTTGAACATTATACATTAACTGAGGTAAGCCTTATTAAAAAAATGTAGACAGTTATCAAAATTTGTATAAGGCAATTTATACCACGATATTAGTTTGTCGTCGGCATTGCAGTGGCACAAGGATGAACGTGACGGTGTTGGGTTCGATGGAATGAAATATTTAACATCTTCATTTCCTCGCTCTGGTGACGAAGCAAAGCGCGGCATCGAGTTCCGCCACTCATCGCGCAATATCCCTAGAATTCATTGAAAAATGGGTAATGGTAGTATCTTAATGGTTTACGGAGTGTTTTAACACTAGATTCTCCATTGTTTACCCTGCTATGTGTGGGATACAGTGTAAAGGTATACCACAAAATTCTACTTAAGACATGTATCAAGAATTCAAGAGGTGTTAATATGGTTATCTCTAAGGGCACTTATTCACTTTGAACGACCGATGGTGCAACGCTATAGATGCTATCAATACAATAAAAATCTTTCAATGACCTGATTATAAAACTGTGGCAACTTCCCTTAGAAATTAGCAAGTGAGCGTAAATGACCTTTGCTATTTACACACACATTCACATTGTACATATGCGTGTGTGTGTGTGTGTGAAGAAACATTTCCTAGGCGATCGTTTTGTTAAGATAACTTTAATCTTTAATTACATGGTTTTAATTTAAATACGTAAAAATGTACAATAAATATCAATATACAATACACATCCATGTATAAGTGAATCTAATTTTATTAATTACGAATTTATCTGGCGTAGATAATTTTTAGGTACAAACTGGTTTTTTTTTCTCTTAAAGCTTATATAAAATAACTGTTAAATAACACCATTGATGATATTGGTGGTGATTTGGATGGATCAGTCATATAAAAATCCCAAACGCTTCCCATGAAACCAAGGAATTTGTAGTCCGACAATATTATAAAGATCTTTAGTAGTTTTGTAGGATATATTCTATCTAGTAAGAATGATGTAGGTAAATACTATAAATATAAATTTATATATTAATTTCTTCGCTCTGCTTTAGAGGCAAAAGCGCGACGTTGAGTTCCGCCACTATACACGCAACGCCTCCAGAATTCGGCGAAAATTGGCGAACGGAGTGTCTTAACAGTAAGTTCCTCTGCCTACACTGCTGTGTGCGAGATACAGTGTAGAGCTCATTAAAAAAACTAGATAGTATATAATATTACCAAGTTCTCTATGCATACATTATATAGAAGGGAGAAGCTACGGCTATGGCCAGATTACAAGGCAGAACCGACCGGAAGATGCAAATCTCATAGATATATAGTATCGTTTAAAGCGGATCTGTCGCGTGCCACAATTTACATCACCCGATGGGTTGGCCGGCGACCTGATTATGCGTAAACTAACTGCATATTGGACGACGTAACGGTACAAGAATGTGGTCGAGCCCGCTACTCGAGACTGAGGAATTTTGCGTTACGTTTTAGATATGTATTAGTAAGTATATTCAAATTTCAGGAATAATTGACGCCATAAAGCATCTTGTGGCCATTGGTTCTAATTCTCTCTAAACTAAAACAGAGAATATATTATACAAGTAGTAAGAATTTTAGATGTTCTCAAAAGAACATGGCATGCAATATATCATACATTGGGATTACCAGTACAATAGATGATCAGCCTCACAGGGGTGGTAGGTTCTTTGAAACAATGATTTGCAAATGGTAGATAACAGTAGTAGGATGGTGAGGAGAACTATTTTATAAGATTTTTGATCTGATAGCAATAATTAAGTTTTTTGAATATAATTGTCGATGTTTTTAGTGTATAACCATCGCATTAGCTTTATCGGCTTTGACAACTGTTATTTCATCTACTAAGATCCTGACCAAGGGAAAGACTAGCTTAGGCAGATACGACTTGTCGAATAACTACATATCACGAAGGGCTTCCATATAAATTATATATAAGCCTAACAAGAAAGTAAGCCAATTCTTCAGACCAGAGAAAAGTAATATTTCTCTGCAGTGTGCAAGCGTATACAAACTAAATTGACTGCAGCTGATCATACATTGATGATACAAGGAGAAGTATACGTGTTAAGAGGCATACTGATTGATTAGTAATGAGCACACAACGGATAAACGCAACCATTACTTCAGATTTCATAAAATCTACATACCCGCTAGAGAGAATAAATACATATATTCCTTGAATATAAACTTAATTTCAACACAGAAGAGAGGGTGGAAATATTCAAATCCACCATACCAGAGAGCAAGATACAGTCAGTTTATTCTGCGAAAATCCAGGGTTATCCCTTATTTCTGAAACTCCCGAGATTAGATGATAAAACAGGATTTTTTAAAATTTTTAATTCTTACTTACACTACAGATTTATGGTCCGTACCTTTTGTTATTTTTACATAGTTCATATTATGTAGATAAAACGGGATTGGAAGCTCCGCAATAAACAATTTTTTTCTAAACGTTACCTTAAATTTATGTTTACGTGTAAATAAATACAATATTTCCGGGTAAAATTAGTAATAAAAAAGACAATAAAATAGAAAAACATCTTTTTAGATCATTAGGTATTTTGTAATTATAAATTATAGGTGTATCTTTCAATACACATAAGATAAATTTAGAAATTAGATTATAACGAATTTAACGATAACTAAGCAATCTCTCTCTCACAGTCTATAATATATTTAGAAAGTAAACAAAGCAGGTGTTCTACTTTGAGAAATTAAACAAGGGAAATAAGGTAATGTTTGCACATTTGCGAAGGAAGTAGGTATCAGTGAACTACCTTAAAGTACGTATAATATTGCGTATTGTAATTCAAAATACATACTAAATATAAGATATATGCTTCACCAACTAATTGCATTTATATTATAGTCTTACAGAGTGAATCATCCACTACAGTAAGGCTGTTTTATTAAAAATATTAAAAATTTGCGCTCTCTTATCTTATTCAACTTTATAAACTCATAATTTTAGTTTCAAAGAAAACATATCTTAAAGTTGTACCTCCAGTATAAGTTTTGCTACTCAAGAAAAAATCTCTATTAAAAAATAAGTAGAGTATGTTATTACTCCAAAATATATATAGTTAATGGCCTCGTACTTAGAAAACTAACTTAGAAAATGTGATGCCAGTCGTGGCGCAGGGCACAAAGTGTGACTGCTTACACGAAAGGTTATGGGTTCGATTCAGACTCGAAGAAATATAATATTTAATATTTCCATTTTCTTTCCTCTGGTGTTGAGGCGAAGCACGACGATGAATTGCGCCACTCAACACGCAATATCTTCAGAATTCGGCAGAAAATGGGGAACGGAATGCCTTAACACCAGGTTCCCTCGGCCTACCTTGCCGTATGCGGGATACAGCGAGACGCTAAAAAAATATGGAAAAATTTAATTTGCTGGTGTTATTCCCGCAAAACGGAGGCCGACCGATGGCGGGTCACCACGCTTTCTTAGTCTAAGTAATCGCCGTCTGTTTGTCGCGACGCAAACGGCTGCGACTAAGTGCAGTTATTATGATGTTATTTATGTGTCAATGCTGTTTATGTATCACTTACTACCGTACATCCATATATTCTTAATAAAATTTACACATTTGAGTAAAAAAAAATATTGCTTTTTTATTTTTTTCTGTTTACATTACGGACCTGTAAACAAATTAATCTAATTTTTTCATCAGCTTCACGCTGTATCCCGCACACAGCAGGGTGGGCTGAGGGAACCTAGTGTTAAGACACTCCGTTCCCCACTTTCTGCCGAATTCTGGAGGCATTGCGCGTTGTGGCAGAACTCAACGCGCGCTTTTGCCGCGACACCAGAACGAAGAAATGGAAATATAAATTTGCGCCACTGCCCTGCTTATTTATCTTCATAAATTAATATTACAGCAAATCATAATAGTAAATTTAATAGTGTTATAGGTTTCTACGTATTCATTTGTTTTCCTCAAACATAAAGACCCTATCCAGGTTGCACAGTCATGTACGTACCGTACCGTACAAACTTTCACTGACATTTGCCCCATGGCCTGGCTGGATTTCTTCTATATTTATTACAAAAAATGTAGCCTACTATAGCCAGAGGCCAGTCAGATAGAGGGGCACAAAGTGTGACTGTGAAATCGACTGGTTGTGGGTTCGATTCCCGTTCGAGGAAATGAAATATTCAGTTACATTTATATTTTCATTTCTTCGCTCTGGTGTCAAAGCGCGGCGTTGAGTTCCGCCACTCAACACGCAATGCCTCCAGAACTCGAAGTGGGGAACGGAGTGTCTTTACACTACGATCCCTCTGCCTACCCTGCTGTGTGCGGGATACAGCGTGAAGCCGATTTTTAGGCTACGACAAACTCGATTGACTCTACTAATGTCTTGTCTTTAGATACATAAAAGAAAACGATTGAACTTCAAACAGCACATAAAAAAAGCAATTACACGACTAGTGTTGTGCAATAAAAATCCTTGTGCGTAAACAGAAATGTAAAACAAAAATGGCCGGCGAGCTTATTACTTTGTTCTCGCTTTCGCCCGCTTTTCACGGATTAGTTTTAATCATGAAATTTCAAATTGGTTGTTCCACGGAAACCCGAGCGTCGATGACGCGTTAAAAATTAGTCATACCATGCTTGAATCACGACTTTCCTCTTACTTATTTTGGAACGGAACTGGAGATAGACATTTCTCTTCGTATGAGTGTGTTAAGTTAGTTAGGTAAGCTCATCCTGGTTGAAACCGAAAAAGGAGGTTTAGTTAGTCATTTGAAGATTTAAGTCATTGATCTTAGAGTCCGTTTAAATTTTTTTTATCAGTTTTTCTATTAGAATATGGCTATCATCTTACCAAATATTGTTTACAACATAAAAAATATCTTGTTCTTTAGATTCTGACACTAATATTAATTGTTAAACTTTGAATTACAATTAGAAAATAGATATTTGTTTCTTATTCAGATTTCATTTACTTTATACACGACTGCGCGACGCAAAGGAGGATTTATTTTTGTTAATTTATTAACAAATTAAATCTTGATGTGAAAAACTTATAAAAATTAAATGAGTAATTGCTTGAAGAAAAAGTCACGATTGTTAATCCTAATGAACTATTGCGCTTGATTTTTCACTTTTTAGTTTTATGCAGCCGGGTTTTTTGGTATTACAAAATCAAAAACATCCAAATTAAGGAAAATATAAATAAAAATAAATCAGCTTCACGCTGTACCCGCATACAGCAAGGTAGGCTCAGGGAACTAGTGTTAAGACACTCCGTTCGTCACTTTAGGTCGAATTCTAGAGGCATAGCGTGCTGAGTGGCGGAACTCAACGCAGCGCTTTGCCTCAACACCAGAGCGAAGAAATGGAAATATAAATTTAAATAAATATGTCATTTCCTCGAGTGGGGGTCGAATCCACCACCAGTTACGTTTACAGTCACACTTTGTGCCTCTGCGCCACGACCGGCCTCTAAACAGCATAAAAAACATAAATAAAAATGACAATTTGGTGACCTGAACCTTTACTACAACACAATCAATTGAGACAACGGCAACAACATTTTTAAATAGGAAGACAACCGAATACCCGCTATTCACTTCGCCAACAAGAACGTGGCTGCTATAAGGTCGGTCAGTAAGGCAACTGCCGCGGCCGCACTGAGGGCTACTTTGGTGAGGACCTGCCGCCTGAGCCGGACCCCGAGCGTGGCCAGCAGCTCGGCCACCACGCGCGTCAGTTCGCCGGCTTTCCTCCATCGCTGCCATATTACTGCTGCATTCAGTGCCATCAGAGCCGCACCTGTACCCGTTATGTAACTCTGTGGAGAAAATAATTGATTGATTAATTAATGTTATTAATTAAATATATATATATATATATATATATATATATATATATATATATATATTTCTTGTACGTACATAATATTAGAATAAGCTTTTTCTTTATTTGTTATACTTCTGTAAATGTATAGACTGAATATCAACAAATCGCAATTTATAATAAAACAGCCGCAAAAATAATATGAAAAATCTAAACTCTGAGTCTGTCATTCTGAGAAATTTGATCTATTCTTAAAATAAATCTCTAGGTATATTTATTTCTCATGTATTTAGCGAGGTAGGCACCGGATGCACCTAATGTTAAAACATTTTGTACTCCATCTCTGTTCCATTTAAAAACGATTCTTTAGATGGCGTTACTCTTAACCATATCTGAAAGGTAAAAATAATAAATCTTGAACGTACCTGCAAAGCTAACCCACCACAATGGTTGGCTCCAGCACATAAGGCCAAACCGAGCATTGATATAATATAAGTGACCAGCAGCCCGCCAGTCACAGAGTGCTCCCAGCGGAACACCCGCATCGACCGCAGATGCAATGTCATCAAGGCAACTATGATTATTAAAGTTATCAGTCGAAGAGTTAGAAGCGGTGCTCGGGATTTATCATCGCTTTTCTTAGTTTGATCGAGGAATTGTGTATAACCATATATTAAACTAGTGTTTATTGTGTCACTATCCATAGATTTATTTTCGAAATGAGTTATTTACAATATTTGGAAAAATAGCCGCTTATCAAAAAATATAGACAGATGACAGATAAATTAATATGTATAATATGTTAGTGTAGCTGTAAATGACAAAATATATTGTCGAAGTTTTAATATAATTAACCAAAAAAATTAAAAAAATATATAATTAACCAATAAGTCATATAATATAAGTAAAATAATCAATCTAGTCTATGAGATTGTGTTTAATTTGGCAATATGATATACGTTATAGACTAATCGGATTACATATTATTTATCTTGCCCAATAAATGCTTAATATATATCAAGAAAGTCATAGAGAATATACGTATGTGTATGTTGGGAAAACTTTATTAAGTTATTTGTAATAATCGTTGTAGTTCTTGCAGCCTACGTAAATGTTACTTACAAAATAAATCTGATCTACTTTTAAAATTTTGTAGTCTTTATATTTTGTAGTCGGTTCTCAGTCTAATACTAAAATACTATACTAAGTACTAATACATTCTTCTGTTTCAGGATGTGCTTCAGCGTCGTGCCGCTTTCCCGGTGCGCCAGCACACTCACGTGTCACCTTCACAGACGAAAATCTGACAGACGGAACAGTCGCCACATATGCGTGTGAGCGAGGGTTTGAGCTCCTCGGCCCTTCCCGAAGAATATGTGAAAGCAATGGAAAGTGGACGCCCGATGGCATACCTTTTTGTGGTAAGAAAAACACCTATTTATATTTGGAATTTGACATGTACCTGTGAAAATAGAATTTTAACGATTAGCTGTGTATAATAAACTTAGAAAATAAACTCGACAAACTAGCACTCCGCGAGATGATCAGGCACCCGCTTATTGCGGTTTCTTCTTATTTGCAGTTATATTGCATACTACAACACTATAATTCACATTGCACTTAATAGTGTCGGTTTTCCTTTTGCAGTATTGAACATATTATTTGTTAGAAACTGTTCAGACTGTAGTATGGTTAAACAATGACTAACAGAAATATTATTGAAACATAACATATAATGTTTAAGTTATAGAAAAAAAATATTAAAATAAAAAAAAATGAAGAAAAAAAAGTAATGCAAAATAGTTGATTTATCAGTCATTACGGGAGTATTACGAGAAGCGCCATAACGTTATCGTGTACGCTCCACGGTTTCCGCACGAAGACGCCGCTTCTGCTGACCCACTTTTACTTTCTTCGTCGAGAAATCACTTCACATGAGCCGTGAATGGAGTCGAAAAAGCGGAAGATTCATTGTAGATCACTCCCACGGCTCTCTCCGTTCGGAAAGTTGTTCAGCCGTGCCGTGGTGGTGCCCTTTGCAGTATGCCGCTTATGTCGTTCACAACAACAAAAGTCAATATTAGTCGTTAGTTGTTTCTTTATATCTATCATTTTAATTTTCAAGTTTCTAATGTTATAAAAAATATTTTTTATATGTAGTTATATAGATAATAAATATTTAAGATATATCATAAATCAACAATAATAGTGATAAATGCCAATTTGGAGGATAAATTTATTAAAAAAACAGACCGCATAATTTTGGATTAATTTTGGCATACTTATAGTTAATAACACAGATTAGCACAAAATCCACGATTAATGATTTGTTATTAACAATTTTTAAAATAAAATAAAAAATATATTTTATTTGGCCAGAGGGAAAATAATATGCTGGGAATTATTTTCGCGAATGCAATTTTTTACTAAATTAACTTGTAACATTTACAGTTTTCCCTGATTAAATATCTGTAAACCTGGCTGCCTTAGGTACGGAAAAAACTAAACAGTTATTTTTTAAAATATAGTGACTTTTTTCTATAACAAAAGAAATGTTGTGTTGCTGTCACATAATAGGTACATGGATAAGCAATAAAAAACAAGTAATAAGCAACAAAACACTACTGATTATTTTTATTAATTTTTATATTCCGCTTTTGGCGGGTCCTAGGTTGTCACATGCTTGACAGATATTATAATTACATTTATTTACATATATCAAGTTGATGGTTTAAAATCAAACCCTAATCTAAAGATAGCTCCTAAAAATATTTAATGAAAGAAAAAACAACACAAATTTAACATAAGCAAAACCACAAAGCTAAGTCAGGTGTAACTTTTTGCTTTGAACAGGTGTATAATCTACGGAAGCTCTCGGCCGCACGTTTGATATTTGACCTATATACAAACTGGTTTCGTCTGATAGTGTCGTTGGCCGCACTTTTCCATTTTCTGTTCTTACGTCCCAATCGCCATGTTTACATGTATTGGACATGGAGAGAAAGTTACCAGTGTTAGATTGTTTATTTTCTTAGAATTCGTAAAAACTATACATGAAATATTTATTAATTTATTTAATTGATTTCTATTAAATTGAAATAAGAATTTCAATGTGTTATTTATTATATTGTACTGATTTATAGCACGTTTTAAATATAGATTTGATTTGACACTTTCTACATTTTATAGTGGCGTGACTGAATAGCAGATAAGTGTATTATTTTTTTTAAATACGCCTGACTTACGTAATGTATTCGTAACGCTTTTGAGATTTGGAAAACGATTAAAATAAGAATTAGATATTCTTTTATTTTAATCGATTTTTATTAGATTTGGTATAAAAACACTAGACATTTATAATAATCAACTTAATTTTTTTTAAATACGTGTACAAATAACAAATAATACAACATTTAAATATTAAATAATAACTCAAATATTAAATATTTAATAGAAAATTTATTTTGGAAAAAAGAAAGTTAATAATATATTTCGTTTTATGTCAACATAATATGTTTTATTACTTACTAAGTATATATATGATACTATCGGTGACCTCGTGTGAACCTTAAGAAATCAGCATGTGTAGTCAATGACGCACCTCGGGCGGCTCAGGCGGCGTGCCCTGTCACCGTTAATCATTGGCACACTTCTTGTCGCCGTTATAATATTTGCAAATTTATTATTTTTAAATATTTCTGCCATTTATTATATATAACCTAATAACGTAGATCGAAATTGGAATGTTGATTAAATATGTAGTGTTATAACAAAATTAAATGTGATTGATAAAAACATATATGTATGTGGACTCAATACTTCATAGATACTATACCTACAATATTTCTCTAAGTTTTACGAAAAAAGTCAACTGTGATATAAAAGAGCGGGAGGTGAAAGGGGCCATATTTAGATGGTAATGGATGGTAGGTACTATCAAGGAATATGAAATTTGGATGGTGTTTACTTTGGCAGTTATTAGGTAAATTAGGTGAATAAAATACTGACAAAGGACCCAACCATCCAATCCTGATAGTGCTTACCGTTGTTGTGTGTATGTGCGAAACTTTCAGGCTTTATAATATAGCGAAGGACTGGCTGCTATTTCTTGGGTTAATCGCAATGTTTATGGCTTCTAATCTATACATATAATAAAACAGTAAAAATATTTTGTCTGTACATTTAGTATTTTTGACTAAAATGGATAGAGGGACACTTAAAACGAAAAATAGAAAGCAAAAAAAATTAGTTTTTTTCTGTCAGTCTGTCTGTATGTATGATCTCGCTTATCTCCAAAAGTACTGAACCGTATTATTTAAAACTTTCACCAGTTGCTTGGTTTTCACTCAGCAAAAGATTTAAGTTTCATCAAAATCGGTTCATTAAAAAAAGTTATCGTCATTAAAATGAACTCAAAGTTTGCCTGCAAATATATAGCAACTGGACGGAAATGGGACTTACAATCAAAAAAGATTAAATCATAGCTAAATACAACAATATTTGCTATTAATATTTTTTTAATAGTCAAGAATTGTTTCCAGAGGCCAGTATAAGGCCGGTCGTGGTGCAGGAGCACAATAGTGAGACTGTAAACGCGATTGGTTGTGGGTCCAATCCCCACTCGAAGAAATGAAATATTTATTTACGTTTATATTTACATTTCGTCGCTCTTGTGTCGAGGCAAAGCGCGGCGTTGAGTTCAGCCAATCAAAACGCAGAGCTTCCAGAATTCGGCGAAAAATGAGAAACGGAGAGTCTTACTACTAGGTTCGCTGTTTCTACTTTTTTCTCCTTCTGTGTACGGGATGCAGCGTGTAGCTGTTTACAAATCAATTTTCTTTACAATTTATATAATATTAACGTGATAATTCTGGCCCGATATTTTCATATATGGCATACATAGAATCAATATGCGATATGTCGATAATTTAATGCAAATTTAGATGTCACGGTCAGCGGAGTAACGGCACTCGCGAGCGGAGGCGACCGCAGTGCCCGGAAAGAACTTGTTATGGATACTTATTGAAAAAATATTATAACTTATAAGTTGTTCAGGTAAATGGGTTAAGCATTAGACCGGGACCGGACTACTAAGAAGATATCGTGAATAAACATATAGATGATTGGGTAAAAGATTAAATATCCATTTAGGTTGTTAGTTTGATCAGCTTAATGCAAAATTAGATTATTTCTTATATATTTTGACTTTTAAAATTAACATATCTAAGCACATGATGGTACTGTATTCTTATTTACACGGAAATTGGAGAACGGAATCAATTGCTACTAAATCGAAACCAAGATCTACAAGCGAAATTCAAAACGCGTGACAAACATATAAAAACTAGGTCCACATATAGTATTTCAGCCTCATTCCGATCATTAACTTGTGTCAATACACTTGATCACCGTTTCGGTGTCGTGACACTAGACACCAAACACCAGACACCAGACTTGACCCGCCAACGGTCGCAGGTGCAGGTGTCGATACATCTAATAATATAACTAATATAAGTATAACTGAGAAGCAAAGACCGCGACGGCGCCCCTACTTAGCCACTTGTCGCGGTTACGCGGGCACACACCGGCCACAGACCGACATCTAGAGCGTGACACATGTGACATCCACAACTCGGATCTGTCTCGCTGAGACGTGAATCGTTATGGGAACCTTCGGTATGGGGAACCGGAAGTTAATTGTGCATCTCGATTTGAGAAGGGAATAAAAGTTGTGGTTGTGGATTCGATTTCCACTTTTTTCTTTTTCATATGTATAAATTCTATATATTGGGTGGATAATAGGGGCGCCCCCCTGATTGATATAAACATGATACAAAAGCAAAGAGAAAATGACGTCACTATGTATTAGATATTCTTATTATATTAATTCACCTACAAATTTACCAGTCAATCAAGAATATTAAGAACACGCCCATTTATAAAAGTTATTCTATTTAAAAGAGTTTTTTTTAAATACACTGAAGCTGATTGTGATTATGGTTTTTGTGGCAAAGTCGGAAGTATCTTTGATAACACTAATCCAGAGTGATGTCATGATAACCTTATCTAATGG
Organism: Heliconius himera; assembly: GCA_021202915.1. Classification (NCBI taxonomy): domain Eukaryota; kingdom Metazoa; phylum Arthropoda; class Insecta; order Lepidoptera; family Nymphalidae; genus Heliconius; species Heliconius himera. Next base: position 1,764,457 of record JAJHJA010000352.1, read on the forward strand.
TCTTTTTTAAAGATTTATCTTATTTTTTTTTTGAATTGTTATCTTTTATATACCTGATTAGAGGTAAGATAAGTAACATAACGGTTTGACTATTAAAAATACATTTTTTAAATCATGCACCATTAATAGTAGCGGGTTCAATTATCAGAAGAGTGTGATGTTCATAGTCTGTATACTTAACATAAATAAGCCCAACACCAGGTAGAAAAATGTACGACTATTAATAAATTAAAATCAACTTCACGCTGGATCCCGCACACAGCAGGGTAGGCAGACGGTATCTAATGTTAAGACACTCCGTTCCCCACTTTCCGCCGAATCCTGAAGGCATTGCGTGCTGTGTGGCGGAATTCAACGCCGCGCTTTCCCTCAACACCAGAGCGAAGAAATGGAAATATACATTTAAATAAATATTTCATGTCCTCGAGTGGGGATCGAACCCACAACCGCATTTTACAGTCACACTTTGTGCCCCTGGGCCACGACTGGCCCTTATTAATCGTCATTAAAATATAACATTTTACGTAATAATAATGAAATTATGAATATAGTACCTAATTTTGTGTTATTTAGAGGCCAGTCGTGGCGCAGCGGCACGAAGTGTGACTGTTAAATCGACAGGTTGTGGGTTCGATCCCCACTCGAGGAGATGAAATATTTACTTAAATTTATATTTCCATTTCTCCGGTCTGGTGTCGAGGCTAAGCGCGGCGTTAAGTTCTGCCACTCAACCCGCAATGCCTCCAGAATTCGGCAGAAAGTGGGGAACGGAGGGTCTTAACACTGGGTTCCCTCTGCCTACCCTGCTGTGTGCGGGATACAGCGTGAAGCTGATTTTAACATCTTTTCCATACTTTTCTTACCATAAAAAGGTAGAAGAGACATTATGAGTAATTATTATAAATTATAACGATCTGATGAATTTCATTTAGATAACATTCACTGATTTGATAGATGACTGATTTTCTGATATTAGTTATATTATTAACTGTGAAACTCGTTTTTAGTTCGAGTGCTTCTAAGGTTCTAAAACAAAACATATAATTCGAAGAAAATAAAGAAAACTTAAATTATTAACTTCTAAAAGCAGTATAATATGCAACTTGTTAAAATTTTTACAGCTTCAGACTGTATCCCAATGTTAAGATACTCCACCCCCACTTTCCACCGAATTCTGTAGGCATTGCGTGTTGAATTGCGGAACACAACGCCAGAGCGAAGAAATGAAAATATATAAAATAATAATTTGCTTGAATGGAAATCGAACCCACAACCTGTCCCGTTTACAGTCACACGCTTGTGTCCCTGAACCACAACTAGCTTCCATATAGTTTAAAATCATTATGTTATTATAGTGCTGAACGTGGCTGCCGGTAAAGCTCCCATGCAAATATCCACGGAGGACGGTGGAGTACCTCAGAGGGCACTCGATGGCAGCACCGCTGTCGCTTTCAACGCAGAGACGTGTACGCTCACCAAGTCCGAGAGGGTACCCTGGTGGTACGTCAACCTTCTAGAACCTTACATGGTTCAGCTCGTAAGGCTCGACTTCGGAAAACCTTGTTGCGGTAAGTGCACAGATTATTATTATTGTTCATATTACAAATAGCAGTAATGATAATATTACTTTAACAGTGACATATAACTTCTCAAATTAATTTTTGTCTAGTTTTCGATAATTCGCATACATTTTTGATATAAATAAATCAGCTTCACGCTGTATCCCGCACACTAAGATACTCCGTTCCCCACTTTCTGCCGAATTCTGAAGGCATTGAGTGTTGAGTGGCAGAACTGAACACCGCGCTTAACCTCGACACCAGAGCGAAGAAATGGAAATATAAATTTAAGTAAATATTTCCTCTCCTCGAGTGGGAATCGAACCCACAACCAGTCGGTTTTACAGTCACGCCTCGCGCCGCTGCGCTACGATTGGCCTCTATTTATCAATATTTATAATTTTTAATATGTAGATAGAATACATAAAATCAATGACTCATCACTGATAAATATAGCAAATAAAATTATCATAAAAATATAAAGATAATAAAATTCACTATTAAGTAAAAACATAACTTATTAAAGAGAATGCACTCCTCAATATAATTTGGTCTAATATTGATAGAATAAAATTAATATATTTAAGTTTTTAGCAAATTTTCAAAGAAATCCTTTGTACTAGTAACGGCTTAATAAGCATAGAACTTGTGAGTCTCGTGCGTCTCAGCGCTGCCCAGAGTGCGCCAACAGCCGTCTGTCTTCCTCGACCCACATGCTCGGCGGAGCTCGAACTCACTCGAGAACGCTAAATTACTAATTAAAATAATACTCTCCACGCATTGACCATTTTCCAATTGAAATGAAATAACGCATTGTTATTGTTTATACGTACAATACGTTGTATTTGATATCCTATAAGATAGTATTATGGAAAAAAAAAACAGTTTCACGCTGTATCCCACATATTGCAGGATATAAGGCAGACAGAAGAAATCTAGTGTTAAGACACACGGTTCTTCATGTTTCGCTGATTTTTTGATATGTTGGGTGCCAGAGCGAATAAATATCAATTCATTGAGTGAGGATCGTGTCCACAACCGTCACGTTACAGTCACACCCTTGTGCCCCTGCGCCATGACGGCCTCAATTCTTAGAATATTGTTTCTATATGAACACACGTGTATAATAAATGCGTCGTATCGTATCACGTACGGCGGGGTGCATAAAGTAGGGCCACGTAAGCTGCGCAACTGGTGAAACGAAACAACCATCAAATGGAAATGCGGTAACATTTACAGCTTTCCACGACAATTTTATTTAAGTAAAGCGGTATTTACATTTCTTATTATTTTAATAATATTGTATTACGAACTGTTTGCGGACATGCCTCAGTGACTGCAAATGATTACCTTCTAGTGAAAGTTATGAGACATTAAAACAAATGCAGGACGCAAAGAAAGCATTGCCATGTAAACGCTGCTTAAATATACCTATAAAAATGTTAAATTGTGTTATATAATAATGACACAATTTATTATCTGTTGTCCTTTAGAATGAGGAACGATCAGTTACAAATTAAATATTTTTTTTTTTTTTTTTATATAGTATATATAGAAATTTAAGGCGCTCAATATAGGTATGTACTATTATTTTGTACTAAAACACACATCTAATTTCAGGTGTTAATAAACCAGCAGTGATTGTAGTAAGAGTGGGCAACAACCGGCCGGATCTTGGAACAAATCCTATTTGCAATCGATTCACGGGTTTCCTCGAAGAAGGACAGCCACTTTTCCTGCCTTGCAATCCACCAATGCCTGGAGCTTTCGTCAGCGTTCACTTAGAAGCGTCTAATCCTAGCCAACTTTCTATATGCGAAGCGTTCGTGTATACCGATCAGGCGCTGCCCATAGAAAGATGCCCACAGTTCCGAGACCAGCCCCCGGGCAGTACGGCTACTTACAATGGAAAATGCTATATTTTCTACGATCGCCAGCCAGCGAACTTTAGAGATTCTCTCGCGTTCTGTCGCTCGAGGGGCGGCACGCTGGTGGACGAGAGCAATCCAGCCCTTCAGGGATTCATCAGCTGGGAACTTTGGCGCAGACATCGGTAAGTGAGATATAATGTTAAAAACTGTATGCTAAGCTGTGCGGACTTTTGTTTATGTGTTTACAGAGAAATTTGCTGCTTTATTTGTGCAATCTTATGGTACCTATTGTGGTAATATATATAGATTTATGTTGTAATATGATCAAATCAAATCCAACTGTTGTCATTTCGTACTTACACAATATATTCGATGATGTTAAAATAGAAATCTTATTACATATTGCTGTGTTAATGCGAATTTGATGTTAAATTTATATGGAATATGTGTGTGTATTACGTTAGCCTGCGAGTGTTGTCTCAATCTTCGTGACAATGATTGATAGCCCGACAATAATATTGTAAAATAATCATGAAATAATGTCATTTTGTAATAAAAGAAAACATTTATATAACTGTATAATTTTATAATAAATCTCAATAATATTATTTTTATAATGAACCTAGACTATTTACTACAACATAATATATTACATGAGCTTCATATTGGTACAGTAACGGAGAAAAAAAATGAGCACACAAGTTCTTATTAGTTGAATGATCCATTACAGATCCGCTATGCGAAGCAGAGCGAGTTGATTCGACTCAATTTCTGGTCTCGTCTTCCATTTGACTGTTACGTTTTAGCCGTTACCGTGATTGGACACCGTGCTGCAACGGAATCCCGTCCTACTATTTCTATGAACAATCGTTCATATCAATTTAGAGTTATAGATATAGATATACAAAAAAATATTGTAGTAGTATCTATATATAAAAATTTTTCAATAACCCATAATGGGAAAAAAATAAATATTTTATAGTACAGAAAAATAGGCTAGTATAATGGTCAAGTGGTTGATTTCGTTTAAACCATCGGTTTCCAACCAGTGGTCCGTGGACCAGTAGTAGTCCGCAGCAGCTAAAATATGGTCCGCGAATGATTTAAAATTTATTTACTTAAAAATTCACACACCCCATCATACAAAATGTCAGATTATTTTTTTCCCGACTGCTAAGGAAGGGTTATGTTTTTCGCGCGTATCTTGTATGTATGTAATATTCTTTATTACCTCGTATCTCCAGAACCGCAGAACGGATTTACATATTTGAGGTATCGTTAGATTCGTATTAGCAGCCCAAGTGTTCTTAGATAGGTGACGTTAATAAAAAATAATCATGGCGGCTGTGATACGCCATTGGACTAAGTTAAAAAAAAAAAAAAATGGTTCGAATACTACAATATGGGTATCAAACTCAAGAGCTCAATTTCAGGATTTGAAAAAGGTATATCATGATTATCATTATCATAATAAGTTCTAACAAAAAAATGAAAAATAAAAAAATATTTGTAAAAACAAAAACCCCGACTGCATCAAATTAAAAAGAAAATAAACAAGCCCAATAGTTTATTAGGATTAACAGTCGGGACCTATAAGTAATTCTTCAATCAATAAAATCTTTACCAGGGACCCCGCATAATTTAAAGAGGTCCCGACTGTTAATCCTAATAAACTATTGGGCTTGTTTATTTTCTTTTTAATTTGATGCAGTCGGGGTTTTTGTTTTTACAAATATTTTTTTATTTACACTTTTGACTTTGTTTATTGTAATTATTTTTTTTATTTTATTATTAATTTATTTTTATTATACCTACAAAGTGGTCCCTGCTAACAAGAATTCTATAAAAGTGGTCCCTGATCAAGAAAAGATTGGGAACCCCTGGTTTAAACGGTTATATGTATTTGAATGTTTTATAATGAGGATTATTAAAAGGTAGCAGTTTAATGTGAATATGATATGATTTTGTGTATGTAATTGTTTGTGCTTTGCAGTTTTAATTTATTGTATTGTTTTTCATTTATTCTTAGAAGGTATGTATTTGTAATGCATACCTTCTAAGAATACAAATTTTGTATACTTGGTACTTGATTATTGTTGATTTATACTTTTCTGAATATGGTAACAGAAGCCGAGCCGATTTTACAGAACAATGGATTTTGATTGTAATTTTTTATCATGTAAAAAAAAACAAAAAAGCGTAACATCTGCAAATAATAATAATTTTTATTTTATTATTTACATTAAAAATCTGATTGGTAGGAGCGACAGCAGCAGTCAGTACTGGATGGGGGCAGTCCGCGACCCACAAGATCCAAACAGCTGGAAGTGGGTGAACGGTAACGACGTGACGGTCTCCTTCTGGAACGCGCCGGGCGGCGGCGAGGGCTGCGCCAGGTTCGACGGCAGCAAGGGCTGGCTGTGGGCGGACACTGAGTGCCAGTCGAGGCTGAACTATATCTGTCAACACCGTAAGTTCTTTTCACGTATATGCCGTGCGAATATTTTTTTAATTTTTGCAATGCGATTGCGCCAGATGTTAAGAATATTGTAATAATACCTATTTTTAATATATTGTAGATGTTAAAATTGTTTACTGTTTTTTATTTCTTTTAATTACAACTGTAGGATATGTATTTTTAGAACCCAAAGCTTGCGGGAGACCTGAACAGCCACCAAACTCCACGATGACTACCGAGAACTTTGAGGTTGGAGCAACAGTGGAATATTCTTGTGATGAAGGGCACCTGCTCGTCGGCCCTACTGTGAGAACATGCTTAGACACTGGATTTTACGATGAATTTCCGCCTGTCTGTAAAAGTAAATATTTTAAGTTATATGTATCTACTTTATTCTAATTTAACTAATTTATTTGAAGTCTATTGAATGATTATAATAACTAAGATGACAAAAGTGCCCAAATGTGAATGACACTTTCTATGAAAGAGTGCCAGAGACAAAATGGTTCTTAAACATATTATAAAAGACTATTATTTTTGGTTTTTGAAAATATTCTATATCTCAAAACTGGCCGACTATCCATTGAGCGAGTTTTCGCAACTTTCGTTGGAAGACAAGTATACTATACCTTTTATTAAATTTTACTCTTACTTATTTTCCATTTTACCATTTCGATCGATATACTAACAGTATACTTGCACGAATAATAAATATAAAGATTTAGTTTTTTTACTCTCAATTTTACGTATTTTAATTTGTAATTTTTGGTTTGTACATAAATGGGAAAGCCTTTCACAATATAACTTTCTATGAAATTTCTACTGCAAAGTCTTAATAATTTAGAATAGAGTAACATTGGGACAGACAGGCAGGTAGACATATAATAATTCCTTTTTTTTTGTCATTTGGCTACGGAACTCTATAAAAAAACCACTCGTCAATTATCTATACCAACTTATATCAAAACAGGAACGGATCGATGTCTGTACATGGAAGACACATAAGAAAAAATGTTATCGGGGGCCTTTATTACTGTAATAGAACCCAAAATAATGATTTAGAATTTTTTCTCTCTTTGCCTGTGCGTTTGTTCACGCTAATCTCAGAAACTTAAACGATTTAAATGTGAAACTTCACAAATAAAAAAAATATAAAGGGAGTTACATGCTACAATATTGGTACAAAATAAATGTTTTATTGAATTGGCTAAAAATGGAGGAGGAAATTAAATATTTACTTAAATTTATATTTCCATTTCTTCGCTCTGGTGTCGAGGACAAGCGCGGCGTTGAGTTCTGCCACTCAACACGCAATGCCTCCAGAATTCGGCAGAAAGTGGGGAACGGACTGTCTCAACACTAGGTTCCCTCTGCCTACCCTGTTGTGTGCGCAGATGCAGACAGTGTGAAGCTGATTTTATTTATTTGAAAACGTACCTTAGCTATCAATATATGGATATTGACTTTAAAATAATAATGTTATAAGATCACAAAAGTAATTGAGATGAGCCACCAGTAGCTGTATATAAATACTGTATCCTATAATCAGGAATTGAATGCGGATTCCCTGCTGAAATACCCCACGGAAGTTACGAGCTCCTAAATGGTTCTGTATCATATCTATCCCACGTCCAATATGCGTGCGAGTCTGGATACGAAATGGCGGGTCGCTCCCGTCTCGTGTGTGACATCGACGAGCGCTGGAACGGACCACCACCACGATGCGACGGTGAGTTAGCTAGATTTGTTTTGCTTTTATTTATTTGTGTGTAACATTTATATTGGGCCAGAGTGTGTTTACCTATATATATAAAAGGACATGTACCTGACCGACTGAGGTAAGACGCACGTAAGACGTAATCTGGACATCCACTAAGAAGGGATTTTGAAAAATTTTTAACCATAAAGGGATGAAATAGGGGTTACAAGTTTGTATGGATTTTTTTTAAATCAGCACCGATTTTTATAAAATTTGAAATTTGGACTCTTAAATATATTTCATTGAACACGTGTTTCATGGTTTTTTAGAATTCACCCCCTAAGGGTTCAAATAAGGGATTGAAAGTTTATATGGAAAAATCTTTAAATCGCCACCGATTATTATAAAAAAATTAATTCAGACTGTTAAAAATATTTTATTGAACACGTGTTTCGTGTTTTTTTTAGAATTCACCCCTAAGAGTGCAAATAAGCGGGCGAAGCTGCGCGCGCCCACTAGTATTGTATAAATGTACCTAATAACAGCACTTTTATAAATATTAGTTCTACTACTTTCACAAAAATGTGTAACACTATTTAAAAAAATATTAAATCAGCTTCACGCTGTATGCCACAGCAGACTAGGCTGAGTGAACCTAGTACTAAGACACTCCGTTCGCCATTTTCTGCCGAGTTTTGAAGGAATTGTGTATTGAGCGGTGGAACTGATTGCCACGCTTTGCTTCGATACCAGAGCGAAGAATTGAAAATATTAATGTAAATAAATATTTTATTACCTCGCGTGGGGATCGAACCCTCAACCAGTAGCGTTACAGTCATATTTTGTGCCCCTAGGTCACGACTAACCTCAATGCTATTAAAAACAGCATATATTATTAGCTTCTAATAAATTTTAATAAATCTTTGCTTATTTAACAGTAATACAATGCGAAGACCCACCTCAGATCCAGAACGGACACGTGGCCATCACTGATGATGCGTCAGTCTTCGGGGCCGTAGCGGAGTACACATGTTTTAAAGGATTTGAAATTCACGGGGCAAATAAAATAAAATGTCTCGCTACAGGTCTATGGGACGCTGTGCCTCCTCACTGCTACGGTAAGATATACTTAACTTTGTGGAATAGACAGATTCTTCTTGAGTAAAGTGTAACTATAATACACCATCATCATCATCATTATCAGCCTGTCCTAGTCCACTGCTGGACATAGGCCTCTATAATGGTACGCCACTGAGCTCGATCTTGAAGTCTTCGCATCCAGCCGATGACAGCCACTTTGCGAATGTCGTCATTCCATCTAACTGAAGGACATCTCACATTACGCTTGCCGAGACGTGGTCTCCACTCTAAAACGCCTTTATTCCAACAGTCATCGGTTCTGCGACAAATGTGACCAGCCCACTGCCAATACACTATTGTACCTCAATTAGATTTTTATTGTAAAAAAACATTTTGCCACTAGTGACGTTAACCGGCGATGCCATACCGGAGAAAAACTGGTTACTTAATTAACCAATAATCACTGGTTAAATATTAAAGGCACTAGAAACAAACATATCAATTATATTAAGATACTATTTTATTAACAGTTGAAGAACGTCCGACCAGCACCACCACTACGACGACGACGACCACGACCACTACGACCACCACCCCACCTTCCACCACTACACAAGCGCCGACCACGCCGTCACCTGCCCCCGTACTAACTACTCCCAGACTAGTTTTGCCTACGAGGCCCAGGACTCAGCGGCCGCTTTCCTCACCAAATCCATTCGTAACTTCAGAAATAACCAGACGACCTCGTCCTAGAATTACAACAACTGAAAGATCTACTACTAAAGTTTACGAGAAACCTCCACCAAGGAAGGTCACACCTTCTCAAGACTCTCAAGACTCGCCAACGAGTCACGTCCCTCACATCATAGTCGCGAGCCATCCAAGAGAAAACCAGGTAAATTGTTAATATATTCAATTAAAAATTATTTCCTAAGTTATAACTCCAAGTATAAAAGTATATCTATTTTTATGCACATGCACATAATGACGATAATGTGTAAAGAAAAAAAAATTAAGTATATTTTTTTGAGGCCAGTCGTGACGCAAATGTGAATGTAAACGCAGCAGGTTGTGCGATTCTAACTCGAGGAAATGAAAAAAGGCAAAGCGCAGCGTTTAGTTACGCAACTCAACAACTAATGCCTGCATAATTCGACAGAAAGTGATAAACGGAAATGTCTTAATGGGAACGGAGTGTCTTTTTTTTATTACTTAACATATCTAACTATTTGAGATATGTCATCTAAAAGGTATTTGTCATAAGGTGTTCGGTAGCGGCAACAACATAAGAGCAGAGCAGACTCCCCGCGTGAACGTCCCCCAGCCGGTGGACGGCGACCGACGCGAGACGCTGGGGGCCCGCCTCAACATTGGCGCCGTGGTCGCCCTAGCCGCCTTCGGGGCTCTGGTGTTCCTCATCGCCATTATTACTACTATCGTCATTTTAGTCAGAAGGTAAATATGCTAATATTTATATTTATTAAAAAAAAACATGCCAGTGTTTCTATAAAGAAAATACAAACAAAACATAAGATTTAGGCGTGCTTACTAATGATAAATACTACCAGCCAGAAGGTATAATAGTACCTTAAAATATAAATGCTTAGTATTTCATTTTTTATATTTTACATCGCTTAATATATATATGTTTGCAGTTAGTAACGATTACCAATAAATTAAACGCAATTAAATAAAAAAAATCCGTTTTCACTATAACTCAAAGTCAGACTCAAACCTACACTAACCAATCAAATGGCACATAGAGACAACCAGCAAAGCTTAACAAAAAGTAGTAAAAGTTGCTAATAACCATTAGCGGGGATCGCAAACGTGAAAAGGCGCCGGTCCGCGAACTGCCCTCACGCTGGTACACCTTGCTGGCCCTGCCGTTCCCGGACCAGCAGGTGGGGAGGCGCGAGTTCGCGCGCGCCCACCGCCTCACACACCGCGCGGGCCATTTCTCCAACCCCTTATAGCCAGTGCGTTTATATTTTAAGGTACAGCACGCGGTTGACACGACGGCTGTGGCTTACTACAAGTGTAAATTTATAGCAAAAGTTCGTAGCCATCATGTCACGCACGCACGAAGCACGTTGCACCAGAAACAATTTTTTTTTTGTTTCAAAATGGCACGGCTTCCATTGTACTTCAAGAATGGCTGATCTGTGAAATTGTTTTGAGGATATTTCAAATTGTCAGTTCCACGAAAAATCGCACACACATATAAATAATAATAGCACGCTTTATAAATTTAGTAATTTATATAATGTATTTTTTTTTCAATTAGACTAATTATCTGTTGTACGTACAGAGAAGCACACAACAGCACTATGCCAACGTACCCTCACGTCACGGTTTTGAATCACAAAATATTTTATTGCATTCTCGTTGTGGTTCATTCGCTAGTAAAATATCTACTGTAAATATTTCAAATGACAAATCTGAATACGCAAACGTTTTTTTATAAATATGCTTATTTATAATTATTACGAATCCATATTACATAAACAATAAGAAATAAAAATGTTAGCAGGAAACATAACGACGGCAAGCGATACAGGCACCACGTGTCGCCCGACTGCAACACGGTGGCGTCGCTGGACTCGTCGTCGTCGGAGTCCCGGAGTGGCCTCAACCGGTACTACCGCCAGGCGTGGGAGGAGCTGCACGAGGCGACGGGCGGGAAGCACGCTGGGCACGCGGGGCACCGGCGGCACGAGCGCGAGGCGAGGGAGGCCCCCAAGGACGGCTCGGAGCTGGTGGTGTCCGACGTGTACCCCGCGCCGCGCCGCCACCACCACCACCACCATCACCGCGACGCGCGCCGCCCCGACTGGCAGCCCCCGCACCGCGCCCAAGCACACCACAACCACAAACCTAGATATTAACTCACTTATTCCCTTTACCATACACACGATTTCACATTTCTCTTTACAAAATACATGTTTTGACGAGTATAAAGCCGCCTGGACTGAATTTAGTAAATCTAGATAATCCAAATATGTTTACTTATCAGACATCAGAAATGGACTACGAGATCTGCTTCTGTTTTCTGTTTTTATATATCTAAGTATAACACTTTAATAGGAGAGTGCTAATTTACCAGTAAAATAATTCTGATGATGATAAGTATTATTTATTTATTAGGAAATAATTTAAAGATTAATAAATTATTATTGATATTATTTTAGCGTACAAACTAAAGATGATACTTTATGGTAATGATTTGCTCAACTTTATATAAGAGATTGTCATCTATCGTGAAATTTGCACTTTTTAGGCTAAAAGATTCCTTCTAGCAAATGAGCTATATTTAATGATACATGTAGATATTGATAAGTTCGCTTTTTAATAAATGTTTAATAGATAATTATTATTTAAGCACCGCACCGGTTTTCATTTCTTGTTATATAAATTTCTGCCAACTTGCTGACTTTCTTTTGATTTTTATATTATTAATATAATTTCTATACTTTAGGAACGTCACCAGATTTTTTTATCCTTGACTTGATGACACCGCCTAAATTCCATTTTAATGAATATACTCGTATAGAGAAACCAGAAAAGCTATACAGAAATTTATAAAACAAGTATTAAATGATAAGTTAGATGACTTAAAACTGAAGGAATGATATTAGTTGTTAAATAGTAAATATAAGTTAAGGTTCTATACCTATACATATTATTAATTCCCGTAAATATTTTTCTAAACAAGACCTACTGGATACGAACAAGAGCAGCATATACTTACGGAAATGTAAATCTTTCTTGCTTTTGCTATGATTACCTTGATCTTTTCTTATTTTTTTTTTTTGGTATAGGTAATTGTTTACAGATAACATAAGTATATTTGCATAGGCAAAGTTCAATATGAAATGTAAATATAAGTTTTTAAGATTAGATTGAAGTTAATCATTGACCAGCGTTCTAACTTTCTTTAAGACGACTAATACTATCAACTTATTGTATCTTCTTATTTATTCACTTAACAAAAAATAAATATGAACGTAACTTAGTGTTAATGTTTAACATCATCATATGATATATTTATTAAAACAAAAAAGTTAATTTTAACTTCTGCAAGGTACAAAATATTCCCTTATTGATTACTTACAATGTTTTTATAATGTTAGTGAGTACAATTTTCGACCTAAAGCTAAGTTTGTTACAACTTTGTATATGTGCCATTGAACAGGCAATAAAGAAATCAATTAATTTTGATTTTCAATTTTTTTTTATTATGTAACAATCATAAACAAATACCAGGCTGGAATAGACAGGCTGTGGGTTCGATTCCCATTCAAGGAGATGAAATATATATTTTCATTTCCTTGTTCTGGTAACAAGGCAAAGTGCGCTGAGCTGTGCCACTCAAGGTGCAATGCTTTCAGAATTCTGCGGAAAATGAGGAACGCAATGGGAACGCAGTATCTTAACACTAGTTTCCCGGGTTCCCTCTGCTAACCCTTACATCTGCGGGATGCAGCGTGAAAAAAGAAAACAAAAAAAAGCAATTACAATCAATGTAAATATTAAATCGTGACAATCATCGTGTAATCATCAAAAATAATTAATTCATATAAAATATTTGTTGTTTTTGTTACATTTAGTATTATAAAATATTGACTTATACCAATGTGCGCGTGTGAGGTATTTATTCATGTAACCGAAATAAAGTTTTGTGATAAATTAATTGCAGTTTAAATTAAAGGTGATGGTGACAATAAAAAAGAACCCTTTGTGAGATAGTAATATTTTTATTAATTTAAAATTGTTTATACAAAAAAAAAGAGGTACATTGCTTTGTGTAGAACCTTGCGCTGGTCTTAATTCTATTTTTCATTTTAAGCCGTACTAATAAAGAATAATACAATATTTCAAGGTTTCACTGATTACATCAGATAAACATAATAGTTGCCGTTAAAACGATTCACAAGATCTGCGCAGAACGATCATTCCTCGCTGAAGAGATCATTAATATTCTAGTTAATTGTCTATAATTGAGTCTTAGTTACGCCTATACAACGTTAAACATTTATTAAAAAAAAACCTAAAAAAAAACTTAACATAAACCTATTAAACATTAAATATTAGTATTAAAACTGTTTTGTTGTTAAAATAATATGAAAGCTAAAAAGAGGTTTCCATTTCTACACAAAAACGTTATATATTATAATTACATATTTCATACGATTTAAATTTCACTATCAGTGTATAAAATATTCAAAATTTTTTTTTTCTAATATAGTGTGATGCATGTGTACATATATTATTGTGATTATTATATCGAATAATTCAATTCCATTGAAGTAAACAGATTAACCTCTGTAGTGGTATATATAATAAAACAGCAACAGTAAGTAAATAAAAATCCGAAAAAAAGAATAACAGTAGCGCTCGTAAGCTTGTATTTTATTTTAAAATGCTAAAATATATTAAAAATTATAAAAGGAAGATATATATATATGACTAAAGTATAAAGAAAACACAAGTATAAAGAAAAAAAGAAAATACGTGTAGTATATAAAAAGTGATAGTATAAAGAGAATATTTAAATTAAAATGTATATAATGCATATAAAATTCAATAAATATATAAAAGTCACAATCAATGCAGTCTATTAAAAAAGATACTATCAATAAAACGCCATATTATCTAAAAGTGTGACAATAAAATAAAATATACGATTCATAAAAAAAAAAGTAAAATAAAACAAAAAAAAACCCCTCGCACCAACGTATAAAAAATTAAGCTTATTATAAAAATCTTTTAAGGACGGTCCACTTGTGACGTAATTTTGACGAAAACATAAAAGGGTACAAAAAATTATCTAAAGCTATATTTGATGTTTAAATGATAAAAGGTAAGTATTAATTTTATTTATATTTAATTAATTTTAGGCATAGTTTATGATGACTTGAATACTGCCCCGAAATGTGAAGTGGCTGTAAGATTGTATTTTATTTATTTATGATGGTTTTGATGAAGGCGAATTTATAACTATTTTTAATACAAAAAAAATGCCATACACAATTTGTGAGCATCGTTGAAGAATGGACGACTTAGTTTAATTTTTGTCATTGCGCGATTTTATCTTAAAACTTCTCTTTATGTATCTAATTTCACAATTAGAAACATAGGAGTTTTTAAAGAATACATTAAAATAAACTGCCAAAAAGTGAATATTAATTTAATTCTGTAATAGATAAAAACATACTAGTCTATAGCAAAAAACTGCTGATTTTAATAATTCTTGATCCATTCCTCGTCATAGTCGTGTATGTAAAGTAATACTGTCATAAAATTCAGAACCAATACTAAATATTTAATATAGAAAAAAAATCACCAGATTAAACATTACACGTACATAAGCATACACTTAGAAAGCGTTACATACTGTAAGCGACGCGTGAGTTAGCCCAAAGTGGCGGTAGCAGTGACTTCAATAATTAATAAATACTACAAATACATCTGCTATATAGAAATTCTATTAACTATATTTGTAAAAAAAATACTCTATAATATAACAATCTAAAATGTTCTCATAAAAATATTTTCTTACGATCATATTTCCCTGTCAGCTTAAAGTGCAACATGTTTCCGTTTCATTTAGTTCTTTATATCGGGGATGTTATGGATATTGATATTAGAAGAATATTATATCAGTTTTGGTATTACATTATTTCGGATTATCTGTTACTTTCGAATAATTCCAGTTTACGGATATATAGGATTTATGAGAAATTTATTTTTTTAAATAATACTTATCATTGAGAGTTTAGTTATATTTGTTATTTTTTTTCTAGTAACAAAAGTTCTTTGCACTTATCGCTTTATTGCGTTGAACGCTAGTGTTTCAGCTCGGCCTGTCAAACTATAAAATAAATAATTTAAAAAAAAAATATCTCATATGCCGTCCATAGCCGAAATTATATGAAATTTTTTGATCTATCAGTTACTACTATATTTAGTTACAGAGCTCCATAACATCCCTGCATTTTACACATAATAATTTGCCCAATTTTTCTGTCTCTTACTATTAATATATCTATGTTATGTTTTATTGTACTTTATGTTATAACGTGATCTAAAGCTTTTAATAAAGTGAGTAATGTAGCATTTTTATTTAATTACAAGGAAATGTAGCGGTTAAAATGCAGATTAGCATAAGATCGCAGTACTTAGCACTTTTCTATACTTATTTTTATATAATAATTTTACGATAATATACTCTTTTGGCATATCTAGCACACCGTTCGTACACAAAAGCAGAGATTTTGTGCATTTTGACTTGTTTCTCAGTTCGTTTAGCCGTTGACACAATACAAAACCCTCTAAAGCTTTATCGAGGTGCTGACCTCTTACATGTCATGTTTATATGTATGTACATCAACAAATAATAATATTGTTCCAGAATATTTATTATAGAATTATTTTTATAGGTTTTTAATTCAAAAACTTAAAAAATAGCCTATTTTCCTATTTGTTGAAAAGATTACAATATTAGTAAAATAATTTTGTTTATTTCATTAAATTGTATTTAGTACTTTGATAAAATATGAAAAATTAAATATCTACGAGAAAATTTAACTTACATGCAATTTTCATTAATTAAAATGTCCACGTTTTAATTAGCATCAATAAAATAATCAGCAATAAACAAAAAATACAATTAAATAAATAATATATATATATTACACTGGTAAAATGGTGGAAAGATAATAATAATTTTAATTTTTATATTTCAATTAGATAAAAAATATTATTGATACTGAATATTTAATGACAAATATGTATATAAAAATATAATTAAATATATACAACATTATAATATGAACCAATGTTTATTTGTGAAGGCTTTTCTTTACGAGTATGTTACAAGTATAAGATAATATACTTTATTTGTTAGTTTAATCTCTTTAGAATATTATTTATTAATTTCAGTAATCGACGCTAAAGAAGCCGTATCTCCTTTGTATCTTTAAAGCTATCTTGTTCTTTATATAGTGTATGATAAAAGCTAAATAAAAGTATCGTATAAAGCTCTGGCCCAGTGATTAGAAGGATCCAATTCTAACTTAGGTACTTAATATATTTTTGTTTGTAAATCTTTATAGTTCCAACAGAATATGATTTAACATATTTTGTTCGATATAAAAATCTCGGGTAAAACTTCAGGCAAAGTTTACAATGGAAAACTTAAACCGAATTTAGCCGCCAACTCCGCTGCTAGCTGCATTTCGTCTCCTGAAAAAAAAACACATACATACATACATAAGAGATATACATTGTTCTATATTTTATGATATTTTTAAAAACATAATTAGACTCCTTCGTAAACGCGATGGTTGTCGGAGGGATCCCCATAAAAAGAAATAATAAATAATTATCAAAATATTTTCTTTACTTCACTCTGGAAAACAAAACGCGGCGTAAAGTTCCGCTACTCAATGCACAATGTCTCGAAAATAGTATATTAACACTATATGCCTTCCCTTATATTTGCAAATGACAGTAAAAGAAAAATAAAAAAAGAAGATATATGTATATTCATTCTTCTCACCTGTCCGCTGCTATTAAAGCGAGATGCGCATCACGCTGTGCGGACACCTGGACCAGCTCAGCTACTGTAGCTGCTTGCTGCTCGGCTAAAGGAATTTTATAAGCAAATGATTAATACATTATTTTTAACATTTTTAAATTATTAATCCACACTTAGGAAAGAAAATACTTATTTAGAAAACGTATAAAAATTTGAACGTAGCGGAAGTCGAACCCGCGCCTCCTGGAAACCGACCAGGCGCTCTGACCACTGAGTCATACGTTGAACGTATGGCTCAGTTGTCGTTTTCTAAACAATTATAATTAATACACGTTTAGAAAATTCGCAAATGTTATATAAAAATTTGAACGCAGCAACATTTTTACTTGGACCTCTTTGAATCAGTTCAATGGTTCAATAAATCAATCGATCTGTACATATATTCTTATCGAGCCACGTCGAAATTTTCATGCAAATCTTCATTATATAATCTATGCATTTATGAATAAAACAGAGATAAAATAATTAAATTTATCATTTAACATAATTAAATTAAAAAACAACAATAAATATTGGCTATGCATCAGCAGCTATCAGCTTAGAAACATTGCGAAAATTAACAATAGAAAAGTAAATAAAACACTGAATGTATATAACTAATGCAATGAAGAATCATGCAATGTTGAATATGATATGATATGCAATTATCTTAAAGTATTTCAGGTATTGTTATATTGAATTCCTCATATTTGAAGTTTAAATTAAATTTCAATAAAATTTATATCAAGTTTAGTCCGGTAATAAGTGGATGGATAGCATAAAATAAACAATTTAACTCTTTTTAAATTTCATGATCAAAATAGTCCGCAAATGATACAAAAGTTTTACTTATATTATCGTATGCGCCTATTTCTTTTTAACATAGCCCCTCCATCACTTTTCACACTGATTCTTTTAATCTCGTATAACTTTCGTTAACAATAATTACATTTAAAACAATCATTTAAAAAAAGTTAATAACAAATGAATGTTAGTTGCATACAAAATGAGTATCATACTACAATACCGGAGAGGGGTCGTGTTAATCGTCGTTGTAGTCTTGCGACGCGTCGGTCGGCAGGCTCTCGCGATTCCTCCCTAGCGCGGCGTTGTGCTACGAGCCGGGCCCATCTCGCTTCGAACCACAGCTGCATTGCATCGCGCTCGTCTTCGTCCCCAACACCTCCAGCACCCCCCGACCCCCCGTAATACCCCCCTTATATGATGGGAGTTATTGTTATGTCGGTGGCATAAGCTTACGATAAACTATTATTGCAAAACACTTAAACACTACGTGGAAAATGAAAGTTAGGTTTATTAAACAATGGATTTTTTTATTATGACAATGCTGTATGGATTGTTCAGCTAAATGATATATTTTTTATAATGATTATTAAATTGTGGAAGTTTATATATTAAAATGCGATAGCGCTCAATGCTAGAGACATATGGTAAAGCTACATTACAAATAAATTCATGCCGCAAAATGAAGACTAAAACGCAATATAAAATATATATAATAAAAAATAATAGTCTTCTCTTTGTTAAAAAAATAAATAAATCAGTGGCGATACTTTTATCCTAGGGACGTTCAAGTATTACATAACACAACTTGGGGAGTGAGTCAGATCAACACATTACCAGAGATAGACCGTAAAAATATGATTTATACGTGGAGGAATGTATAAAAAATACTGCAGCAGACTTCACAAGGGGTGGGGATTATCAAAAATCTTTAATAATACTAATATGTAATACTTGAACGAATCTTTTATCAAGATGGAAATCAACATCTACATTCTCTCTACTATTAAACCATCATTTGTATGAAAAAAATATAATCTACACTACCTGGTCTCGATCGTGATGCTGTAGATGTGTTAGGTGGGGTGTAACTGGCGGGTGGTGGCGGTACAGGAGGCGCGTCTTGCAAAGCACCAGTGGACTTGTGGTCGCGACGGCTTTGATGCGGCTCCTGTTACATTATACATGATTTATAGTTTAAGTATGTTAGAATAAAGACTTTGGCATTCACTAATTCATATAATTACCACATCTACTTTACATGCTTAATATAATCTAGGAAAATTTATTTGTAAAAATAATTCTTTAAATTAATCAGAATATTTTCCCAAAAGTTTTTCTTTTACAATCAAGTAAGTTTGACAAAGTAATAATAGTAAATTATTATATACATAAAAACACACATAGGAACATGCAATTTCTTTTAAAATATTAAATCGGTACTGCAATAACTAATATCAAATAAATTTAGCAAAGAGAATTTATAACATTAATATTTAAATAACACATACATTAAAAAAATAAATAATAAAAGAATAAATAATCATCCATAGACAATTAAGCATTACATTTTTCGTAGAATAGATAACAAAGCCATTCAAACATGCAGAACAATCAATAGCGCACATATCATTTAGCAGGCAAGATGCTGAAAGATAAAATAAAAAGCTAATACAATAATATAAAGGTGATAAATCCATCCATCAAACTTGCCCCTAACGAGAGAAAGCAAAGACAACGAGCAACATTATAACTTACATTGGATCTGGAGGATTTAAAGAAATACATAAATCTATAAAATCTATAGTTATAGGATAGGATACAAAAATGAAAATTTATGATATGAAATGTATTAAATAATGACTTTATGAAAATAAAATATACTATCAAAATGATCGGTTTAATTATGAGTTGTTTGTCACCAATACATTTACAAGGTAAGTTGATTGTTTTTAATATTAGAATAAAATTATTTTAATTTTCGAAAGACAAGGAGGATCGAAAGATATGTCACATATTCAAAATTGCAAAACAATGCTGTAAACAGCTGTGCATGTAAACGATAAAAATGGAAGGTAAGTTGTGGGTCGTAATTGCCACAGAATGAATACAGCACTTTCATAGTCTTAGTGTAGAAAGAAAGCACAAATGGGATAAGTTGTAAATCATAACAAATTGAATGTCAAAGATTCAAAATAGAAAAACTACGATCCAATGCAGAGAGTTTATGCAGGAGAGCGCCTCAGTATGATCCAATGCACAAGAGCGGTAGAAGCGGAGTCGTAACGGTGTAACGGTGTGACTGAGCGAGACAAGACAACGTACAGTTAGCGGATGATGTGCGAGAGAGATGGACACAGCATGCGACTCACGAGTTCACGATACTGTATTTGATATGCTTTGCTTACGTGCGTCGTCAGGTCCGGCTCCGAGACACACTGAAAATTTAACTAGTGTTAGTCTACTCTGGGTGTCGTTATCACACTTATGTGAACACAAGTGATCTAAGCGAATTATTTAATTGGCCAAATACGGACACCCACCCCAAATTTCACAACCACCATTATTTACAATATTCACAATTTGATGTACTCGTGTAAATTCTATGTCGGCATAACTAAAGGCCTTCGTTTAGCAAAGTATGACAAACACATTCATGTTAAATGCAATGCGTCTTTGCGTGTTTCAGATGAGATGTTCACTTTTCATACTGTTTGTGCAAATGTTATGTTATCGAAGGTAGTATCGTATATATTGCATTTATTGTATAATTATGCATTTTTAATGCTTTCGAAATGCTATGGACATGAGTATAACATAAAATTACCTTTTGTCGGGGTCCCAGTCGTCTGTTGAAGTAATTCGAAATGCTCCTCATAATACCTTTCCGTCTCCTCTCATGCGTGAGGTCGGGGTCGGAGAGAGAGGGCGCGACGGGCAGAGCAGCGAGAGGCGGCGGCGGCGACGGAGGCGGAAGCGGGGGAACGGGTGGCGACACGGGAGGCGGCGGCACCGGCGGGGGCACAGAGCTCAGCGGGGACGGCCTGCTCCTACGAGGGCACTTCTTGTTAGCCCGCTGCCCGTTACTACCGAGCCTCTCCAGTACTAAACGTCGCACCACTTCAGTCTGTTCCTCTCGTTCCTTTTTTATTTCGTGGACTTTTTCAATAGTATCACGTCTAGAAGAGGGACTCGGTGTGGAAACAGAATCAGAACTTAAGTGATAAGAAAGATTGAAGTCTGTATTTTGAGGTACAGACACTGGCAGCCGAATGTTCGGTCTAGTGAATGTCTCACTGGCTGATCTACAAATAGCCGGTGCGTATAGTCTAATACTGCAAGGATTCGTAAATGATATTGGCTTATTTAAATTGCTATAAGTTAAACTACTTTGTGACTTAGATTTTTCAGAAGCTAAAGGAGGAGAAATGTCTTCTAATGATGTTTCATTTTCTAATTTGTCATCATCTATTTTATCAAGTTTACTTCCATTTTCATCCTCTAACGGTGGTGATGTGTCGGATATACTCGTAGATTCCCGTTTTAGGTCTATGTCAGCATCGAAATCCATACTGCTGAGTTCTGAAATTTTTATGAGAGAATCTTCTTTTCGGTCACTGCTAGTGTTAGATTTATCAAGAACATCATTTTGTGGCGTTTCAACATGAGATACAGATTTTTCGCTTTCGCCTTTTGAAACACTTTCTGTTTTAGAATCTTGATCGTCTATAAACTTTATTACATCAGAAAAATCACTTGGTTTTTCATCCTCTGGTTGGACCACTTCATTAGGCCTCGTAGTTGTTTCTGAAAACGTTCGTTCAATAAAATTCATAGACCTATCGTTGGTGGGAAAATAAGGATCATAGTCGTTGTCCATTAGTTCCATAAAACCTTCATTTCTAGGGGTTGTAGGAGTTTCTATAAAAGGATCTTGATCGCCTTCATCTGCAAACTCGAAGTGTTCTAAAGCGTTTGAAAAAACAATTGGTTCAGGGCTGGTTCTCCCACAGACGTGCGATGCTATTGCAGATATATTTTTCGTTTCATGTACCATTTTCGGTCCACTAAGGCTTCTAGGATTTTTGCTCCTCTTTCTATCGTCCCTATCCTCAAAACCACAATCGTCTAATACAGCACTCTCTGCTGCCCAATCAGACAATTCCGTTTCAGTTAAAGCTAAGGTGGTGGCATCCCTACAAGATTCTGAAGACTCTGAGTCCGCTGCCAGCACAGTAGGACCTGTCGTTGTAGCCGTACCTGAAGCCTTTTCATCATTGTCCTCTAGACCATTACTTATAATAGTTAAACTATCTAACTGTATCAGCTCGCCGCCCTCGTCGTGGACTTCCACTCTGGGCACAGGCTGATTGGGCATTGTCTCAGTGTGCGACGAGTCCTCCTCAGAAAGTGAGTCCAATTCTATATCCGGCTCCTTTTTTTCTTCCTTTATGGGCTCTCGCCAATCACTTTTGCAAAGTGGTGAATCGCCTTTAGTCAACAAGTCTACGGGTGCATCACTACATAGATTTTTAATTATATCTGGCATCGGTTGAAATTTGTTTTCCTCTGTAATTTGGAAGGTAACAATGGGTTTTTGTGGTTGAGCGGGTGCTGGGTTCAATAGTTTCTGTATTTCCGTAATATTAGATCGGAAGGCTTCTAACTTCGTGTCTAGTTGTGACGTCGAGTCGGACTTTCTGACGGACGGAGGTGAAGGTTCACCAAGGAGGTATTTTCTCTTGAGTTCTAATGCTCGCTTAGTGGCTAAACCGCCGGCTGATCGTGTTCTACTGAGGGGGTACTCTGGGGGTGCGGGGGGTCCGGGGGCGTGGGGCAGGGGCGCGGGGGGAGTGGCCTCAGTCACTAAAATGGCAGGCGGGGAGGTGGGGCAAGCTGGAGTACATTCCTCTCTTGCAAATTCGCTGTCAGTTGACACTTCTGTCGCTGATGATACTTCATCATCGCTACTCTCACTTTCCTCCTCCGACTCCACCTGTATATGTAGAACACTAGCTTATTAAATTTGTTTATTTATGATTAACATATTAATTTAATAGTTTCGATTTTTTTAACATAAGAAAACTTAAGTTTACAAAAGGAAGGTGCGCACGCACGGACCACACACTAACTTACCGTAAACAATAATAACATTATTTTTTTATTTATTTTTTTGCTAATGGAAATTCTAACTCTAAGATATAATAAAAAATAATATTAATAGTTAGTCTCAATATCACACACAACATCGACATTATGAAAATTATATTCTTTACTGTTAATAAAATTAATTTTCTAGTTCTTTGGGAAAAGCAGCATATATTTACAAACTGATTTAAAAAATAGGACAAGCGCGAGTTGGGATTGCCCACCAAGGGTTCCCTTTAAAAATTTATTGATCTCGAGCTTTTTTGAAAACTTAGCTTAGCCAGAGCCTTTTTATCTCATACCTGACTTGCCCTCTGTTAAGGCTACTATTTGTTAAGATTGTGCACAAATGTATACTTTTCAGATTTTTTCCTGATTTAGTAAGGCCCTTAGATGCTGCCAAATTTCGTAATTCTAGATCAACCGAAAGTATCCTACTAATTTTGATTCCCTTTATCAGTGTCGAAATACGCGTTTTTTGCAATATAAACGGTTCTTAATAATCTTATTTTTAAGTAATATCTTATTTTAAAAGAAATACAATTTTTCAGGAATTAAGGATTCGTAGATCTGAGAATATACTTTGAATTTCAACTCGATTTCTCCAAGCGTTCTTGAGATAAAGGCTCTCGACGGACTGGCGAACGGACAACAAAGTGATCTTATAGGGGTTCCTTTTTTCCTTAAAAGGTACGGAACCCTAAAAAGAGAAAAAAATATTTAATTGCCTAATAAATAATAAAAAAACTTATAATAAGCAAAAACAACAACAACTAAAATGTATTAAAACGGTAGTTAGTGTGGGCATAACACTCTTACCTCTCTCCGCCGCCTGTGTTAACTGCGATATGTATGTATGTGGTACATGCTTCAATTTTAATGTAGATTTTTACTAACTTAAAATAATATTATAAACAAAGAGAGTTAGTACGATATTACTCGCATCAAATTTGTTCTAATATTTGCTTTTAAAGAACAATTATGGTAAGGACTTTTTTTTTAATATTATAAATATTATTTGCTATACTTCACCATTTATTTTCAAATAATAAATAAATAAAAATATTTTATCTTAGAATTTTAATTCCTCCTTAGTATCAGCTGCAAATAAATACAAAATAAATTAATAAAGTAATAAGTACGAAAAAACTACAGTAGATAGTGGACCCGACAAAAAAGAACCTGTATTCCTTTTAGTTAATTAGGACAAAATTATCTAGAGATCTCTACAAGATAATATTGCATTATATAGTACTCCTAATATATAATTTGTGTGATAAATATGTAATATAATGTGTCTAATATAGTAACTGCATGCATATACATATATTGTATAAGGGGCCATCTGTAAATAACGTCACACGAATTCTTTAATCCTTTTACCTCTTCCCCGTCTTTGTCACAGCTCGGTATATATATTATTTTTCGAGATATTACTAAATTGAGACCCATTTACGTGACGTAATGTACAGATGGCTAAAAACATAAATAAATAAGAATAAAATAATAATAAAGATAAAATGAGATGAGTAAAACGAAATGTACGGCGGCGGTAGAGAGCGTCAGCGCACCTCCCAACGGCCATTATCCAACATGTGTACTAAACGACGACGCAGCGTTGTACCTCGCTGCTGTCGGTCGGGGGTCGCGCGTCGGCGGGCACTTCGCGACGGCGGGCCTCGCGCGCCGCCCGCATACGAGAACAGGACTCGTTGCCCGATGACTCTGCACCTGGAAGTGGATGAATGTATTAATAGTATACAGTACCGGCCACTGAAGTTAGCTGTGGATGGCTGCCTAATGGGATTTTATGACTTTTCTTACTGTTGCTTATTTGGAAGTGAAACATGTTTAAAAATATAGAAAATCCTAATTCAGGACGAATGCGACTCGTTGACAATACTGTACATACATAGTTGTTTTCCAGATGTATATGTATGAGTGTAACTTTGAAACAACACAAGTAAGGCTTTCCTAGCCCTCTTTACTATAAGAAATCTTTCACCAACCAACTTAAAGAATAACTGTTGTTACAGTAAAATCTATGATTATCATCTCATTAAAATGATAAGTCATAATAGGAAAGAGCAAAAACGCCCGGTCAAAAGAAGTGTGGTGTAATAGCACTCATTTAATATAATAAAAAATTCGCTACTTATGTAATTTCTATATTCTTGTTAACATCTTAGTGAGAATACGGCAGATTTCCTTTGCAAAGATAATTTAAAAAAAAAATTGCAACAGACTAGACATTTACTTTATTACATTATAATATTAGAGGCTTATTACTATAGATATAAATAAATAAAAATATTACTTATCCATAACTCTATAAACAAGAAATATAAATATATATTTGCTCTAACGTACCATCATCAGAATAATCATCATAACCGAAGGAATCATCAGAAAAATAAAGATGAGAATGTGTAGGTCTTGGCTCACTGATGGCTGGTTCAGGCGAATGTTCAGCTTCATTATCGCTGTCACCAGCGTCCGTGTATTCGTCCGAGCTGGACTCTTCTTCATCACTGGATAAAACAAATGTTAGTCAAAACTGGGGACCTTTGTTTTTGGAAGTCGAGTAAAATACCTAAACCTGTTCTTAAGTGTAACAAATATTTATCTGAAAACTGCATCAAAATCATGAAACATCAATATACATGCATACAGCTCAAACTGAGAACATCCTTTTTTATTATGCTTGATAAAAATCTAAATTGAAAATATATTTTATTAAATTAGGCTAGCTGTTTAAATTGTCAAATTACAAAGAAGCGTCAGTATCGTTTTTCTTGCAGAAAGTTACCACTGAATCCACAGCAAAAACAGTTCCTTTTAAAATATAATTTATTAAATCAAATAGATATACGAAATTATAATTTAATTTTAATAATAGCATTTGTTCAAGTAATCTACAAAATTTCAATATAGCATACTGTAGTAACACAATTGGTAAGGATCTGTCTAGTTAATAGTCTGTAATTCAAAAAACAAATTCTTAGAGGGAAATATTTATACTAACGTCATAGATAATGATAACATAGTCAAATTAACAACACACTATAATGAGCAGAACTAAAAGACATAGTACTTCAATGTAAGATAGAACACAAAGGTATGTCACCTAAGACCACCAGCACCCGAAGTCTCTGAAGCCAAGAAGTTCCTATCAGTCCATTCGTCCTCGTCAATTTCCCTTGCACCTCCATCAGATAGCTCCAGGCTGATTCTCTCAGGGGTGGGCGGAGGCGCGTCAGAGCGTACCGGCGCCAACGAACTCGACACTATCGCATCTGGCACTGACACGCCGGAGTGACGGAGACACACTAATCTACTGCCGTAACGCTCCATTGTGTAGCTCCTATATGTGAAAATATGAATTATTATATATAAAAAAAAAGTTAATTTTATTAAAATATATATAAAAAAAAGTCAATTTTAGTGAGTGGTAAACGTTACACAAAATTTTACATTTTTATGAATTCCATTAATATTGTAAATACTAATGGTATTTTATTGTTACATGTGTAGGGAACTATTATTTACATTTATAGTTTATTTAATATGTGTTATTTATATATTTCAATATTGTAATTTATTTATTTATCACTTATATACAAACATACATTTAATTTAATTTATATACTTTATAGCCAGTATTCGTATTTAGTATATTTATATGAAAGCGTTCACTGCCGTCGACCGAACCGGTGAGGCGTTCTAAGATTTACGCCTACCCCCTGTCGACGGCATATTTTACATAGAACATTCGTTGCTTGCCATTCGATGCGCTTTCCATACGTTCCTTTGTTTTATTTAGTATTTATTTCCAAATTTGTATCTTTTGTGTTCTGTTATATATATATATATATGTTTGTGGTTGACTTTCTTATATACTGTACCGTGTTTAATTGTGATTTTTCCATTTGTGTTATCACTGTATGTACATTTAAAGTGGTGTTGATTAAGCTTAGTGCTAAACGTGAGTAGACTTTTATTATTCACCATCAACACTACACATGCCACAGTTAAGATAAACAAACGCAACAGTTATAAGCTCGATTAACTTTTAGGGGTATAAGTTAGTTTCATTTCCTCACGCTGGTAAGAAGCACGCTTGGATGTTAAATAACGTATCTCTTCAAATTAAGCGAAAAGTGTGGAACGGAGTGTCTCATCTTCTGCTTACACTGCTATATACGTAGAACCAGAAAAGAAATAAACATAAAAAATAAAAAATAAACCCACCCGGGCCTCAACACGGCCTTACAGACGGCGCACCGGAAGCACGCGCGGTGCAAGTGCAGCCCGTCGGCCGTCACGCCCTCCGCCGCGAACACGCGCGTGCCGCACGCCGCGCACTGCATGCCCGCCGACGACGGACCGCGCCACGGCTTCTTGTACTTTAACATATACGAGTAAATACATGTAGAGAATAAATAATAAAAAGACTTGTGTTGATTGATTTGACATTTCTCATGATATGGTTTAGTGTACATTGTTGATAATGTGTGTTATCTATTATATTGAGCTTCCGGTTGTGACCGCATTTGCACATACACATACGTACATCATTATCATTTTCATAATGTTGTTTTTTTGGTTATTATATGTATCTTTTTTAAAAAAATGTTTTTATTTCTATGTTACAGGTTGATTGAATATGTTTCTTTAGTTCCTTAATAGTTATTAGTTATGTGTTTAATATTAGTTACATTTTTGTAAAATGGCGCTTGTGAGGCAGGTTTCAAAAGTTGTAACACTATTTTGTAATTATTTAGTTAACACATAACTTAAGTTGTTTTGTCATATACAAAATTTTTAATTAATAACTATTATTATTTATTAATATTATTGTCACTCAGTGGTAAAGCGTCCCACTGTAGCTGTACGAGTTCGATCCAGGGGAATAAATTGTTTTCAATTCTCCCTATAAAAAGACAGTGTAGTGTCGAGTTCATAGATTTAACCTCTTAAAATGGGACAAAGAAATTAACATTTTGACTAGTCCGCTATGAGCCGAAAAAAGCGTAAATTGTTTAAACAAACACTATTTTAAAAATAATAATATTTCATATTATTACTATAACTATAAATTGTAAGTTACCTCCTCTTTAGATGTTGCTTTATCAGCCTCTTCATTCGGTTCTTCTTTTTTAACAAATTTGGTTGCTAAATTAGCTACCTGTATAATTAATAAAAAAATATTACATTCAAACATTTTTTTAAAACATGGAGATTAAGCCGAAAGCAGAATAATCTTAACTTTACCTTTTTGGTTCCATGGACAGGTCTTCCAGAATCTCTAAATTTTTGATCGTATTTGTGGAGAGTTTCGTCTATTTCACCCCACTTTTCTTCGTTCGAATCGCCTTCTTTGAGCCTCCGTTGACGACCTAAGAACTGTGTAGACAGAAACGGTATTATTATGTTACAAATTACATAGTAAAACCCATAACTTTATAATGAGATAGAGTAAACCAGGTGTGATCGCCCACTGTTATTGTACTTCATTTAAAGATAAGCTATCAAGTTGTTAGCTTTGCATCATTTAAGTTCGGTTATAAGTCATTAGTTGGTATTCTGATCGATTTATAGTAAAATTAAAATTGACAGATTGGAAACATTTAAAAAAAAAGTTATAAAGAATATTATATCCATAGTTCCGTAATTTATGTTTAAACATTGTGTATTGAGTAACTCGCATTGTTATGTATGTTAATTTGAAATCCTTAAGTTGACAATAGCTATAATTATGATTTACTTTATTCATTATCATATACAATTAAACATAACTCACTTGCTCACGATCCCATTTGGGTACTTTCTCTGCAGTCTTAGGTTCGGGGCGTCCTAGTTTATTTTCCATGATTTTTCGTTCAATCTCCTTTACGTTCCAATCGTCTCGTTCTATTTTCCCCACTGATCTCATTAGATCCTTAGGTTTCGAAGCTTTCGGGGCTACAGAAGGAGTGTTGTTAGTGTTCGCCAGTTCAGCGGCAAGACGCGCCACGCGAGCTCCGCCCCCTACGTTGCGACCGCCACTACCGACGATTCTGCCCTCTTCCTGTATGTTTACAATAATATTTACTTTATATATAATAAAATATTAGTTTATATAGTAGTACATAGAACTACGTACAATATCGCAAGCCAAAACTTTGTATTGAAATTTGTAATTGTGAGAAAAAGAAAAACATAATATGGGTTAGTTAGTTGAAATTAATTTAATTATTGAATCCTTATTAATAAAAATAAGAATTTATCAATAAAAAAATTGGTGACACTCAAGTGAGTTATTGCTAATCATGCACACACGGTATTAGATTGAATATATATATATATATATATATATATATATATATATATATATATATATATATATATATATATATATATATATATTATTTTTTTCAATATAAAACGTTTTTCAGATATATATTCTTTAGATTTATTTTTATCAGAAAACGCATATATTATTGAGTGTATACGTAATATGTATTAACATAAGTGCAACGTGATATCTCGCAGGGAGGAACCCGGCCGGCCTGCAGTCACCCACACTCGTACATACATATGTAAGTATTGTTAGTTTCCATGCACATTGCACACACAGGCACACGGCGCTCACGTAGTGCTGCAGTTTGCGCTCTAGCTTCTTAACGCGCTCGTCGAACTGCGGGGCGCTGGCGCGGTACTGCTGTAGCCCGTAATCGTTCTCCAAGTCCGCTGAAGGAGTCACCTCCAGCCGCGGCTCACCAGCTAGCATTTGTAAGCTCTTTTCAAATCGTTGCTTCATAATTTCACGAGCCGCTTTCCGTCTGCCGAAGCTTTTAGGTCGTTTGGCTTCGGCGGTTTTCTTCTTCATCATATCCGACACTCGTTGCATTCTAAATGCCATATCACCGGAATTTCGTCTTTGCGTCGAGTGTTCTGGGCTTCGTCGCTGTTTGGGCACGCCTTGCATTAGATCAGAAACGCGTTGCCTGCGTAGAGCGAGTTCAGGATTTCCGATTGAATCTCGTCGCTTTGAGCGATCTGGGCTCGGTGTGTCGCACCTTTTTCCCTCTATAATATTCGCCATGCGTTGCCAACGCAATGCCATTTCGGGATTATCCGCTAACCTTGTACGCACTGAGACCGACTCGGGACTCGGTGTATGACGCGTGTGACCCTCGAATATCTGTGCGATACGTTTAGTATTATATGCAGCTTCGGCGGAACCTATCGAATTAGATCTACCGTAGGGCGACACTTCGGGACTTTGTGAGAATCTCTTTCTCTGTAAATCAATTACTTCCGACAACCTCCTTGTTGGTAGAAATGGTGTTTCTGTCGAAGAAGAACGAACCATTTTATCATGCTTACCGCTACCTGTTGATGGGGATCTAGATTTATTTCTTTTGTTTGAATTATTAGCTACCAAAGTGACGTCAGTGTCTTCTGAATTGTCAAATATATCTGAGAAATCAGGCAGCTTTATCGTATTCACATCCAAACCTTTCAGTTTACGATTTGTTTTAGTAGATTTCTTGTTCATTTTATCATCGTGAAAGAAACTCGCCACTTTCGCCTGCTCCTCATCGTTATCTTTTGCTTTGATTTTAGTTTTTGATGAACCTTGTAGAAGTTGGGCTAAAGAATCTCTTATCATAGCAGGATCTGGGGAGTCTTCTGGGTCCAGCAAAGTAATTATTTGTTCTTGTAACTCCCTTTGCTTATCGGCGTGTTGTTCATCATTCGAAACGGCGTCGTGGCCTTCAATAAGTCGTGCTAACTGTGTAATATCGTTAAGATCTAATTTTCCTATCTTTTTTCGTATATATTCAGCGGGATCGTTACTTACTTGTTGTGTGCGAACGGCACGACGTTTTTTTCTGTGGCTCGAATGTGATTTGTCAGCATCTGCAGCGTCTAAAACCACATTATGGCCTCAAAGAATAGTATAATTTTTAACATATGAACAATCAAATTATTCGTAATAATCGTACCTTAATTAGGATTAACATAATAAACAATATGTCTAGGTAAATCATCAATTAAATACTCACTTGAATAAACAGAAACTGAGTGATCGTTTATATTTCTCATACTCTTTTCTATTTGCTGACTTTGCTTGATCTGAAATTAAATAATTATTAAAAATATATTTACATAAAAAATTATAATAATTTAGGTTAAAAAAATTCTATTACCTGATCAAACATTTCCGTTTTGTGATAGATATGAGGCACTTCACCTTTAAAAGCATAATACACGCGCAATAAATATGAACGTAATTTTGCTTCAGGTATATCACGCGTGGGTCCATTTGCTGCTACCGGCGCTATACCTATGTAAGAAAAATATTACATATAATTCTATTTAACATTATGTTATAATTTCTTTTCTAAAAAAAGTCACAAAGTGTGACTGTAAAATCGACTGGTTGTGGGTTCAATCCCCACTCGAAGAGATGAAATATTTATAAAATTTATATTTTTATTTCTTCGCTCTGCTGTCGAAGCAAAGCATGTCTACGCCATGGTTGCGCTTTCGGTTCCTAATTGAGAGAAAATGTTGTACTTAAAAAGTTTCTATTTTTTAGTTTTGTATGACAGACACTGTAGCGTTAGCTGCTTTGTATTATAAATAGATTGTATCCAAAATGTAAAATTACAAAAGTAATAGATGTTGAAATCAAAAAATACCGCGAAAATTAAACAAGATAATATTACCGAACTCCTGCTGCAATATTTGATAAACAGCCCTAGGCGAGGTCTCAGGAGGTAACAAATCTGGTCTATATCTCTTAAGTAGATCAGATAGCGCGGCTGGACCCGTAGCCGCTCTAAGACCAGGCTCGGAGTAACCCACCCACGCGATGAGCGCCTCTTCTGATATTTCTGGCTCTAAAGTAAATAATATGAATGATATATAAAAAATAATGACCCTATAATACATTTTTTCTTTTAATAAATCTTGGTCTATTAAAAACATAATACAACAAAATAAACACTTCTATAGCTTAATTTTAATAGCTCAATCTCAAGAATACAAATAGAAAAAGACAAAAAATAGAAATAAAGTTCTTACAATACTGCAGTATATAAGAAATCTAAACATTATATAAATAATATTAAAGAAAACTATCGATTTAAACACATAAATAAATATTTTGTACTCAAAAATTGTATCGCTCATATCAAGTTGTGATAATACGATTGTAGCACCACACAATATACTTCTACCATCATAAAGTGTGAACATTCTTTATTCAATCATCCAAAATAAGAGGATTTGGAAATCATAATTTAATTTGTAATTTTATTATATAAGTTGCAATTAAACTACAAACAAGTAATATAATAAAGAACGTACACCACACTATTTTAAGTGCTCCACATCGTAAGACTTTAGATCTCCTGTCACTATAAATGCTATATTAATAGTGACCAAAGACGCGGTTGTGGTTTACAAGTTTATACAGTATAAACTAGAACGCCTCATTTATATTGATCTAACCTAGCGCATTAAAACTAGTATAGCGTAAACGTTGCTTAAATTATATTTGTCAAACATCTTATTGTTTGTTAATAATAAGATGTTATTACAGTAGTTAAAAATTAACTACTTCGGAATCTATCATGGTGCAACGGCACAGCGTCGGAATGTAAGCGCGACGGTTGTTGGTTTGCCCTGATAAGGCAAGAAAGCTCGACGTTAAGTTCCGTGACTCAACACACAATGTCTGGAAACTTTTTTTTGAGTGTCAACATTAAATACTCTTGCTTGTGCTACCATGCACATCAATCATGTCATATCGCACGAGGTGATAAAGTATGACGATGAAAAAAGACCAAAAGAAAAAAAAACAATAAAAAGAAAAAGCTATAAAACCTCTTCGTCGTTTCTTAGTCAGGGGCGCGTCAAGAGGCAACGGCTCGTCGGAGTCGTAGAAGGAGGTGACGCGGTGGGGCGTGACGGCCGCGCGGTTCAGAGTGGGGTAGCGCGTGCCGGGCTCCAGTGTGTACGCGCCGAAGTCACGGTGGAGGTTCTCTGGTGTGGTTTGAGCTGTCGTAGGACATAATGTACATAATGTATTAATAAAAATTATTAGAGTCCAGTCGTGATGCTTGTGCCCGCACGCGTGCGACTGGAAGCGCGGCAGTTTGTGGATCTGCTTCACATTCGAGTAAATTAAATATTTTATATAAATATTTCTCGCTTTGGTAAAAGCAAAGCATTGAGTTCCCGCACTCAACAAGTAACGCCCCCGGTAAATGTCTTAATGGGAATAGTGTCTTTATACTTGATTTCCAGATTCCTTCTGCGTACGCTGTTGTGTGCAGGATACGTGAAGCTAAAAAAATATTATTACTATAAAAGTAGTAGTTGTGGTTTCGATTAAAATATATGTTTCGATTATACTAATTCACCCATTATTATAGATCAAAACGTAACGTTAAATTTCACAAAAAATATATAATAAAATTAAAACACAATCACCCAAAAGTCTATAAATGGATTCTCTCTCAGCTATAACTTCCAAGGGGTGCGGCGCGGGTGTCGAGCCCCAGGCCCGCACCGCCCACGCCGAGTCCAGCGCGGACAGGAACCCGCGAGCGCACCCCGAACCCGTTGGCCAGAACGGTTCCAATAAACTATCACCGACGAGCTGGCAGAGTAGACGTCTCCCGTGACGCTCGTATACCTGGTCAAATATTGCAAATATTGCATTATACAGGATGTCTTTATGTGAAAACACAGTTTTAACTACTCTATAAAAGCCTAATACAAATAAAACCTAAGAGATTTTGCGAGACATACCATAATAGATATTTTTACGGTATACATAAAGATGAAGTCGAAATAAGAAGATCCTAAAATTCTTATTAGTAAAGTTATGAGACCATGTGTTTGCAGCTTTAGAGGATTATTAATACATTTCTTGCGTTCGTTTGAGTGTGAATGAATTAAAAACAAAAATAAATACAAAAACATACCATACTAGCATTTTCAGCGGCGTACATAGAAGTGAAGTCGAATAATGCGACATCGGGTTCACCATAGTGGTTGAGGGCAAAGTCTCGTAACGGCAATCGACTGTCAGTGGAGAACCTGGCCGCCTCTTGCGCGTACCGCATAAGAGCCGCACGGTCCACGTTCTCTACGCTGAGTAAACGAGAAACCTCGGCGAAATCCTTAAAAAATGCCATAATATTAAATACTAATATGAGACCAGTCGTTGTGCAGGGGAAAAAGTGTGACTGTAAATCGACTGGTTATGGGTTCGATCCCCACTCGATGGGATGAAATATTTACTTAAATTTATATTTCATAGAAATTCTCCAGAATGGGGAACGGAGTGTCTTAACATTAGGTTCCCTCTGCCTACCCTGCTGTGTGCGGGATACAGCGTGAAGCTGATTTATTTGATTTGATTTTAATATTAAATAAGACCGTCGTGGCGCAGAGGCACAATCGTATATGTAAATATAAATTTCGCCACTGCAATGCAAGAATTTGGCGCAAACTGTGGAACAGAAATATTTTAATTTGGAACAAAGTGTCTTCACTAAGTTCCCGGGTTCTCTCTGCCTACCATACTACGTACCGAATAGATCGTGAATCTAAAAATAAAAAGAAACATATATTAAATTTGTATGCGATAGAAGAGAAGTATTAGCGAGAGCTAAAACAGCGGAATCTCTCTACAGTTCGCCAAAAAATCTCGACCGATAGAGCTATTTCTACGGAGGCGGTACTAGTTGAATCATTTCGAATTTGGTGTTCGTAGAGATATAAATATTTTTGCAAAGCATTTCTTGCGTCACTTACATTCAATAGAACACCTTTATCCAGAAGACTATGTTTCTTGGCAGTCATGACGAAGTAGTGCGTGTCATCTTTATAGTAAACAATGTTTTCGAGATCTATTCCAGTCACTTCGTATAGCTCTTTAAAGAATTTCTGATTAAATATGAACGCCACCCCACTTATTTCTGGCACCTAAAAATAAAAACAAATATAATACAAGTGAAATATCTTACTAAACTTAAACAATAATATAATAATATAACTTTTGACAAAAAAAAACGACATCGGTCGGCGTGGTATTTTGAGTTATTTGTCGCGCACATACTTAATGTAAAATGAAGACACGTCATTTTCTCATAGACAACACTGTCAGAAATGGGAAGCACCAGCTTTCAAATAAAGAATCATCAAAATCGGTTCACCCAGACAAAAGTTCTGCGGTAACAAGTATAAAAAAATACAGTCGAAGTAATAACCTCCTCATTTTACAAAAGTCTGTTAAAAAGGTAATGTTAGCCACATTAAAAAATATTATATTGAAT